>OX276452.1:1992500-2357589 GCA_946251905.1 Cryptocephalus moraei
TATAAAAAAAATGGCTGAATTCAAACACTTATGTCTTAGTCAATATTCAACATATAATGTCTTGCAAGCCACTATTTTAAAGAAAATTTCATAAGCTTTCTTTTTTATGAAGCAATGTCTATACCTAAATTCCCCCAGAAAAAAGTTATAGCCAAAAATTCAAAACATTTTTTTTTATTTTTCCATTTTCTTTTTACGTTTGTTTATTGAATTTATTTCATTAAAAAAGTTTTTTTGACTTCAATAATTATCATTTTCATAGGAAATTTAATTCTCTACAAGAAATCTTATGAATAATATCTTCGAGAAATGCATAGTTTTTGCGGTATAGCCGAAAAATCGAAAAGTGGACAAACCTACCCCGTTCTCAAAAACGCATGGCTAAATTTAGTAGCACTTTTGGATTTTATTTCTTTAGAGGTCAATTGCCCGTATGAAAAAATAAAATACCTTGCACGCGTTAGTTCCTTATTAAATGACATAGTCAATAGCCTATATGGTAGGCCTTCATGAAGTAAATATTGATGGCATTCATAGCAGTACCGTCTTTAAAAATTCACTTGGATTACAACGAAAATGCCGATGTACCGAGTGAATTGAACAAGTGCTTTTTGACCTATACCGTTTTCTAAAGCACTATAATAAAATTATCTAGGATACTTCGTACGACCAATCCTTGTATAATTTGGTGAGAAACCACCACAGCATCCCACACATTCATAACCAATAAGACTGGATATGGATTCACTATTAGTTTCGGGCTACTGCAGTCGTAAAAATATAAAGTGAGCAAATGCTGTAGGGACCCTTTCGGCCACTTTGATGCTTTTTTTGCTATCCAACTGAATTTGGAAGAATAAAAGGAACGAATATACACATGAATCTCGAAATAAACGAGCAAAACAAAATTCTTGTATGAAACATATCAGGTATTATTGTAATTCATAAGATTTTTTTCGTCGGTAAACTCTTTTTGGCATATTACATTAGAAATGGAATTACTGTACGAACGGAACATAACAAACGTAAACATCGAATTGCAGAATATTACATTGTATACGATACGGTGACTATACATTAATGTAATACATCTTGCATCTACATTGCTAATACTAACAATACAGTAACTATCGCAATAATTTAAACCTTTTTAGCTTAATTGTTTTGAACCTACTTAAACCACATAAAGGGGAAACGTCTATATAAATGAAATTTGAAAAAAGATTAAACTGTTTATGAAAATAAATATTGACATTTTTGAAGAGTTAGGTAGTTGGAAAGTGTTTCATTCAAGTAAAATTATGAAAATATATTTAAAATCCCAATTGACAATGTATTAATATACAAAATGAATATCATTATAAGAAACCTATTTATTTTTTTTATATTAATTATTTATCACAACCTTGATATGCGTTCTCATTTTAACCGTGCGACTTTTGCCCTATGCCATCTTCTTCTCTCTAATGTATCTGTTTAACATTATTTGATTTATTTACCTAGCACTCCAGTACCAACGATAGAAGTGATAGTTATAATTCATGATTTGGAGTAAATCGACACCACTTGTGTCACTTTATCTACAGCGAACGTCACATAACAGCTTGGCATCCTTTAGGGGACACGTTAAGTAATTTCTGCTACAGAGATTTTACCATTTATCCGATACCACTTGACAGGTGAGTAAACGTTAATCTGGTAATCCTCTGGGCTGATAATTTGACGAAATTTTGATTTATCGTCTATAAATCGTGAAATTATTCTGTATTTATAACGTAATAGGATAGGTGGGTGTATTGTGGAGAAGATGTCGATGTTAAATTGATTCATGCTAGTGATATTAATCAAATAAAAGTTTTTACAAAATTTTTGTTACGTAAACCGATCGGAACGAAAAACAAAAAATGTGATTCAAATGATTATTGATGATTTA
The DNA here is from genome assembly GCA_946251905.1 of Cryptocephalus moraei. Taxonomy (NCBI): domain Eukaryota; kingdom Metazoa; phylum Arthropoda; class Insecta; order Coleoptera; family Chrysomelidae; genus Cryptocephalus; species Cryptocephalus moraei. The sequence continues at coordinate 1,994,434 of OX276452.1, forward strand.
ACATTTATGTTACATAACTTAAGGCATTTGAGCTTAGATGAAACTAAATAAATTAAGGCGGTCAATGTAGGCAACAATACGATTTTTAAAATGGGTGTGATGCATCAACTATATTTGTTGCATTTTTGTTAAATGCAATTGAATTACTATTTCGTCTCGACAGCCATTCAATTCATTTAACAAACATTACACATATACTGCAATATAACATTCCCACTGGCACTCGTTTATTGCACTCATTATTTACGAATTAAAAAGCAATTACTTTTCAAAAACAGACCGTTTTAAGCCTTATTCTAGCAGTTAAAACATTTTCTAGCCATTTTAATCGCCTGATATCTAATTGAAGATGTTCTCAGCCAGTAATTTTTATGGCGATGGATTGTAATCAAATGGGAATTGAGATATTTTATTATTTTCAGAACTTATCTCAAGTGAGTAGCGTACTTTTTTCGATAAATTTCTATGATAATTTAATATTTAGAATTCTGCTGTTTATCTAGACTACACTGTAAAGTATTTATCGATATCGTTATTCCAGTAAAGTTCGATCTAAACTATATTTAATAGGTATTACATGTTTAAAGGGACGAATAAGTCACTGAATGAAATAATAAAAGAGCCAACAATATTATACAGTAGTTTGTTATTTAATACATGTAAGTAATTTTCAATTAACTGAAGAAATATTCAGAATAATCTCCTATTTCTCCACAATGAAAATTGGGTATCCAAATTGTAGGTGTGACTAATATAGAAAGCAAACCATTCCGCATTTCGTACAACCATGCAGTGTTTGTTTTTAGTCTCAATCTAATCGAATTATTTATTTCCCAGAAACGTGCAGCAATCTGCAAATGAACGTGATTTATAACTTTTAAGCACTTTGAACTCATGACAACCCAACTCGTTGAAAAAACAAAAAGAGTGATAAATGAACTGGGTATTATTTGGGAAATCAATCAGTGTAGAAATTGTAGATCCTTAAAATCCCTAATTATTTGAACACTGCATTCACTTGTAATTTGCAATTGACAAACAATTCTTTACGTTGTCAGCAGTTCTCATTGTTTTACGGATCCTATTTTCGACGTACCCGTGGAAATGATAATATAACGTTATTTAGAATAACTATTTACATATTTTTAATTTACTTAATATTCTAGATCTAGCTATCTAATTCGCTTGTGATGTTTTGATGGGAAAATTTATTATTTTTATTTGTCAACATAACAGAATTTTGTGAATGCGACTTACAACGTATGTATGTACGTATGTATATTGTTTAATATATTGAAGTGTACGCTATACGAATTTGATAAATACACAATAGGAAAAAAATAATCGTCTTAAATTGACAATATGTAAAATACGAAAGGTAGGTATATTTTTAATTAATTTGTTCTTTACTAACAGTTGCACAAAAAATTGTAATAATAATAATGACTAATGCACTAATTATTAGACATTAATTGAACTGTTTTTTTATTTCGTGTTTCGAATTAAGGTCTTTTTTAATGAGGATTGTATTGACAGTTTAATAGTCACTTCTCATCATTGAAATTAAAAATTAAAGCTTTTACGAAGTACCTATATACGGATTTGCTGTACTACGCATTTATTTGACCACATTTTGAAGAAAATTCCTTAACTGGAAGAATCTGATAACGTCAACACGATGTCGATCAGAATTGTACGCTATGTTCTAATTTACCTCTAGCGATATTGAACGAATTTTTGGGCTAATCGACATATTTGCTGAAAAACCATAGGAGAAATTTGGAAATCCAATCCTAGAAATCATGTGCAGTGTATGAAAACTAGAGTCGTCGTGGACACTATAAATCCTAGGAGGTTGTTTGGCTCTTTTTGGGAGTAACGTTAGAAGCCTAGATGGGTACGCTTGGATATGGGGCAATTTTTGACTTAAATTTTTGGATAATTCAGGGTTATTTGGGAGAAATTTTGAGTTACACTTGATAAGTATGTGTGGGAATTTCGGAAACTATGGGGTTCTATATGACCTCAGATATGACTGATATGACTTTTGGAGAAGACAGATAGATATAATACGTAGTTTTGAGTTAAAAATTGGCTACCGGAATGACAACAAGAAAAGGAAAATTGGGCCGGGGCTATAAATTTATAACTAGAAGTTCTTTCTGTTGTACCGGAAAAAATGTTTATTGCAGTAGATTTCAATGAGGCTATTCACACAGCTGTAATTCATAATTTGCTGAATGAATGTCAAAATTGCTAGTTGGCTGTCTACAAAATTCAATCCTGGTAGATATAGATAAAACTTCGACTAACTAGAAAATAGCTTTCACATGCAGGTTTCACTTGTATTTGTATGATTTCTTCTAGTATTCGGACGAAGTGTGAATGAATTATTTCAGAGACTTACATAAAAAAAGGTCCTTTAGAAAACCAAGAACTCGTATTAAAAATCCTAGCATGGCTCACACCATATAAATGAAATAATAAGAAAATATATCAAATTAAATAACTATAGATACGCATTTGTGAAACAATGCCACAGCAATACAGAAAATACTATATACTTATTTTGTTATAAATAATTCGTTCGCTTTTATAGTATGTCTAATTTAACCACATTTAACATGAAAATTTTTTAGTTGCCGAATTAACGTGTTTGTGAAAAAAATGTGAAAGTTTTGTTTTAAATAGCCATCTATTGCAATATTACTTGACTGGTATTAAAATGAAGCAAAAGAGATGCTAAAGGAACTGGAACTAGCATCCAAAGAAGTTGGGCTGAATATCAACATCAGCAAGACCAAGTTCATGACAAATCTAGCCAACACTGAAAATCTAAAAGTAAACGACTTGAATAATGAGCAAGTGTGGTCCTATAATTACCTGGGTCACGAAATACTATTGGGGAGAGACAATCAAACCTGCGAAATCGGCAGAAGAATTGGTCTCACCTGGGCAGCCTTTGGAAAACTGAGCTATATCTTAATATCTAATATTAGCATACCTATGTCAAAAGAGAAGGGTATATAATCAGTGTGTTCTGCCAGTGTTAACGGCAAACAAAATAAGAGTAACACAGAGAAGCATGGAAGAGCTATGTTGAGTCTCTCTCTGAAAGATAGAGTTCCGAATGCTGAGGTGAGAAGGAGAAGTGGAGTGACACATGCCATTGAAAAAATATCGAATCTTAAATGGAATTGGGCAGGCCACGTAGCTAATGAACGATGCCAGAACAGACCGCCCACTAGATGGTCGGATGATCTGAAGAGCATTCACACGAATTGGGTGAATGCGGCCCGGGATAGAGAGAGATGGAAACATTTATGGGAAGCTTATGTCCAGCAGTGGACGACTATATTAGCTGTTTGATGATGATGATAATGATTAAAATGATCTATTCAAATAATGGTATCATGGCATGGCATAAATATGGTCTATTTCAAAAAAGATAAGTTAACTTCTTAGGTTAAAAATGCCCGGAGGTGCAAAAGTAATTTTCTCACTTATTTAATATTAAACTCCAATCAATTTTTGTTAGTCAACATTTTCTATATAATTTTCATTAACGGAGCTAGTAGGGTCTTAAGAAATAACTCAACTTTATTTTTTTAAACATTTTGTTTGTTTCTTTTTTTTTCTCGATTTCCAGTTTCCGAGATCCCTGTAATATATATCGAAAAAACTCATCGTCTTTATCATTTTTCAACATCAGATATATTTTAACGATTTTCTGACATTTTTTATACAAATGCGTTTTTTTAAACATATTTTGTTTAACATAGTATTAGTACTTTTAGGTTCAAAATTTTAAGTTGATTAAAAATAAATGTATTTGTCTTAATAAAATGCTCTGAAGCAATATTTCCATATTTTCCTAATCCTTTATAATCGTTATGATTGTTCGTGCCGACATTACAGTAAAATTAACGAAATAAATAAGCAATACATCAATGAGAGGAAAAAATAATACACGATAGAATATATTTATATTATGTAGAATAGTATATTATTTTGCTTATATATATAAAAAGAATAGTCTTTAGTTTAACATAAAAGTTTGGAATGTATATAATGTTCATGCCCAACTTTACGTTCTCTATTTGATTTGAATTCTATTCAGTGATGGAATCGGCGGATAATCCATTTTGGGAAAAAGATATTTAAACGTTTTAAAAAAAAATATAAGAAAAACTTACCAATAAATCTCCTACTCTCCTCTTAACATGTTTTTGAATTTGTTTAATTATTTTCCGATTTTCACAAGGCGAAGAAAATGGGGGAGTCCAGCGACGTCGACGAAGAGGGGACCCCTTTGGGGAGGGGGACAGAAGAACAGGAGGCGCGTGTCGCGCTCTATCGCGTGGAAGGCGCTGATCAGAGCGTCAATTTTTCTTCGACGATGGTCAGCGCCGAAAGCAACGCCGTCGCCACTGCCGCCAGCAAGAAGTTCCTGCTCCTCGCAGCATGTACAGGTTAGGAGGCACTTTTTTACATTACATTTTAAGGGTATTTCTTCTCTATTCAGTTTTTATGCCGAAATTTATTTTGTAACGTTTACTTGAAATATTTTGATGATTAGGTTATACGCATTTTTTTACGTTTTCAACAATTCATGATATTCATGTAAAATTCTGTTTTGAGAGCTGTAGAGCATGTTTTGTTTAAAAACACTCCAAATGATCCAATAATGATCGAGTTGTTTACCGTTTTGTTTTGGAAAACGATCTATCTGCCTACAAACTGCAAATCAAAAATTCGTCTTTAATGTCTCTTTTTAATACTTTTATTTATTTTTCAAAATAATGCACATAAATTTTGATGCGTTGCAGAAACAAATATTATTTAATTCCTTTGTTTCTTTTTACGGTAGTAATACTACTCACGGTATGCATAAAAAACTCTCCCAGGCAATAATTCTCAACGAGGACCATTCATTTTCCATTGATTTGATTGAAGGGTTGTGGTGACTGACATTTCCCAATAAGAATTTTCTGGGTCGGGAAAAACGAACACGTATTACACATCCTTACTTCACATCACACATTTTTATTTTGACTTGTTACCAATAAGATTATATTGCTAAAACATTGTTAGTTAATTTCCACATTTTCCGTTTTTGTTTTCCCAAGCAAACACGGTTCCTGATATTTTTTATAAAATGTCACTGAACAGGAATTACGTTTCCTCAGATTTTAAATTTAGACGTTGTGAAAGTAATCTTGTTTTCACGGAAGTTTTTTAAATAAAGTAGTGTAAATTTCAATACTTGGAATGTATCCATGCGATTAAAGTCATAAAAATGTTATTGTGTTTAGGTGAAAGAAGAAAGCCACATTTATCGTGACTTTAAAACGAAATTAAAACGGAAAAATATGTTTATTAAGTTTTAACACATTTTGGATAACGAATGATTAAAATTAATTGACAAATTTAAAAACGATATCATATTACATCATTACCGAAATTTACAATCAACCCCGGTTATTTCCTACAATTCATAAAATTGACGTTTATTGCTAACTAGTGAATTAGACACATTTTATTCAATTACTTCCTTATCGAATTGAAGTTGGTGATATTTTGCACCTACTTAATGAGTAATGTGTTATTGCACTCTTTGGTGTAAATTTTTATAATTTATTGTTCAAAATTAAATTATTTGTGTACAACAAAAAATGTTATTGTTGATTTAATAATCAGACATAACGACATGAATTAAAACACGTCATATGAATTTAAATTTAAAACAAACTTGTTATAACGTTTAACACCACATTTATAAAATATTTCGTCATTTAAAGTCATATATTTTTTAATAAACTGAAATGACCTTTCTTGACGTTTTACTTCAATAGAATTACACACTCGTATAACATTCAAGAAAAAAAAGTTGTCAAGTGGCTGCGTTTTACATTTCAGACGATTTGTAAATATTTTCACTTTTTTCTCCCACATTGGGGAAACGACATTTCTTTTGTAATAACCTAACAATGTTGGTGATAACTGATAATAAATCAAGAGGAGATTAAAAATGCACTTGTACATATATACCCTTGTTTGAAGTACACAACTAACTTAAGTAAATTAAAGGTTGCACTGGTAGCGTTACGTAAGATATTATCAAATTATCAAATGGAAAAGAAATGGACACAAAACAATGTTTGTTAGTGTTATCACAAGCACTACAGAAATTAGTTCAGTGCCATATACTCAATACTTTTGATCTATTTTATCTGTTCTTTATAGAAAAATAAACGTTTGAGACGACAATTCAAATAAATAAGTTATTAAGAAATCTTGTCACTGTCACATCTTATATTTGATCCCATTAAAGCGTCGGGTGTAAGGATAGTAAAAGTCACGTTTTATCGAAGATATTATATGTAGCATTTTGCCCCATGTACATCATTCTTATTTTATGGGCTTATTGCCAACCTCACCTTGCTTCTCTCAGAAAAATTATGTCAATGTCGTCTGTTTCTATTAGTTTATCCAACAAGGAAACGGTTACAACGAATCGATACAGGAAGCTCGGTAGTTCCTATTGCGACAAAAAAAAAGTATTTTCATTAGACTTTCAGCCATCTTCCGTTATATATAAACTTATCATGGAATAAGATTAATTAGGATAAAAATGGAGCAGTGATTGTTTGTAGTGAGAGTATTTTGAAATAAAGCGAAGTTATGACTGTCGCCATATGAAATCTCTCATTGTTATTAATTCTAATTAATTGCAGCCATTCATCACAATCTACGAGTTATCGTGAACCTAAAAATTAGTGTTAATAATTATTTTATGATAATGATAAAGTCGCAGTCAGTATGCATTTCTACCTATAGTTTATCGATTACAATTTTACCAGATTGGCCTGGTTTCAGACCGGATAATCAAAAAACTCAATTTACTACCTAATAAAAGCACCAATGAAATGAATCAATAGCAAGTATTTTCGAAATATATCTTTTTATAATGGCTGGCATTACTTATAATGTTTTAGATCGAATTGGAAATTACGCAGACCGTGATTAATGGTAATGTATTTAAATTACTACACGTTCTTATTATTTTTTTTTCAAATGCATCCATTAACTTTATAATAACATTGACATCATATTTTGTGGTTCGGTCTTACATGACTGATCCAAAGTAATTTTATTAAAATAACGTTGCGGCTTAAAAAGACCAAAAAAAAAATAGGAAAAGAAAGGAGCTCTATTGAATAATTATAATGATAATGAAGCAATCTGGGAAAGTTGCAATTTCTTTCATTTATCGTAATGTATATTTATACACTGATACCAACGTTCCTTTGTATGATGTGTAATGCATGATTACTTTAGTACCGATTACCCTGGTCGCAGTGTATGAAGACGTCAGTGCATCTTGTTACACTGTCAAACTACGATAATGTTTCGTCATAAATTATCCGTTGCTCCAATATCTAATCGTAGAAATTAACAAATTAATCAAAACCTCCTCATGCGCTTGAAAAAATTCTGCCTGTCTGTAAACCACACACTGATAAGTACGATGAGAATGAAGAAAAAGAAATTAATTGCCATCGATAACCTCTTGATCACGTCTGAGCTGGTTTTCGGGCGCCTGATCATCGGAAAAATTGACCTTCATTTTTATGTGATCATACCGTTCTGCACATAATTAGGAAATCATCCAACGAGGTCGCGAAATAGAACCGTTTTAGGACGGGTATTATCTCATTGCTCGATTTCCGCTCAATTATTATTACACATCATTACAGAGGTTGGCAATTGCCACCTTTTTTACTTCTTACAATGGTTCATTGCGTCTCAAATGATTTTAAAATATACTGCAAATATTCAACATTGTGAGCACATAAAATGCTCATCAAAAGACACAAATAATGCTGAAGAAGTAGAATAAAAAGAAAATATTCGAAATGCAAGTATGTAATGTCAGTGTTAAAATATTTTTTAAAAACTATAAATAATTCAAAGATATAATTTCCATAGGTTTTAGACGCCAAATTATATCATGGTTAGTACATACCTCCATAAGCTTCGATAACTGTCTGATGGCTTCTGCACATGCTCGTAGCTGAATTGTTTAATCCTCGTTGATTTTACTGCTGTCAAACTTGTGGAAGTAGAACTGTCAACTCTTAAAGGGTTTAAGAATTAAAGAGTTCCCCTGCTAATACAACCGTAATTGATAGTAAACCAGCAGTGTAGGCTTTTACGACCAGGGCGCTGGAAAACGTTGATTTCTTGGTTATTTCACGATGGTCCAAGCAGGTTCTTCATACCCTACTATTCGTCCATTACTGCTATGGACATCTTCAGGAGCGTGCAGTAGTGACGCATGTTATACCGAGAACCAACACCCACCGATTAATATCTATATAAGAATTCCAACCATCGTCAAGGACACAAACCAGGTATGCTTAAAACAGTGGTCCATCGGGAAACCCATATCTGAAGCTATTGATGATAACATTTAATGATAGCTTTACAGAGGAATTGTTATACAAGGAAATTAACAGAGTGCTGCACCAGAAGAATACGGCAGTACCAAACAACAATAAGGAACAACACATGGGGGAAAGTATATCTACTTTACACAAAAATAGTCATAGAAAGGATCAGGGGGAACATGAAGAAAAGAGATATAAAGCCGATTTTCCTAGCTATCCGCAAATTACGAAACTGCCCAACATGCCCCAAAGACAAAAGGTCTCCGTTAATATCAGCGGGGGATTGTACAATTCCATGTTCAAGTGGGCAAGTACATATAGGGCCGGAGCATCTCTAAATAAAATTACTGAGACAGGACATAAAAATATATAAACATAAAAATGACTTCAATAGAAGTGATGAGATTTTGAGAATTAACAATACCTGAAGGCCCGTAATCAGAGAAACAAATACACAATCATTAAAAAGCATAATAACAGTCTCTCCGGAAGGAGCTCCGGAGATTTTATTGATAGAATCAAATCCAACCAATAAAAGCCAGTAGAGAAAACAACAAGAGCATTATCGCGCCGAGCGAGTGGCCAAAGAAGAACCGAGGAAGCATGAGAAACGTCAGTCCTAATCGGCCTAAAGGAGGAGGAGTACTACTGGCTATCAAGAAAATGATACATTAAAGAAGGACGACCCAGGAATAACCAACTGATGCAGTAGAAAACGTCGCGATGGAAGTGCAAATGACTACAAATCATACAGCGCCTACAGATCCCCGGGAAAGAAGCTAACAGACGTGGACCTCAACTCAATTTCCGAAACGTTAACCCGAATATACTTGGAAGAGACCTTAACGCCGAACACATGAACTGGAATTCAAGGATCGAATAAGACAACAGCAACACGGAGCCCGAGAAAACCGATGGAACCGACGAGATACTGTAAAAGAGCAAGCGACGTGCTAGACATTTTCATTTTACAAAACAGCGGAATGAAATACGAAATAAAACCAAAGAGGTGCTATCATCAGACCAAAGTCAAGTGATCATCACAGTAGCGACATAAACACGACACTCAGATTTTAATAAAGATAAGGACGGAATGGGAGAAATACCGGAACAGGCCAGGGAATAAATCAACAATTCAGGAACATAACAACACGAGAAAAATTCTAACAGAAAATCAAAAAAGGAGAAGATATTAAGGAGTATCATGAATATAAGATACTGGTGGAACATGAATCTCGACATAATGAAAAACTATTCCAGCTTGAACAAGGAAATAGGACAGGAACTCCAAAACTACCGGAGCGAGAAATATGACGGTCTCATGTAATGCTGGACATCAACAGCAACACGCCCTGGAAGATAATGATGCAGATGATATGAAACAATACAGGCAACCTTAACCGCACCGATACACGGAAGAAACTGACCGACGTACTAATACAGTAATAATAAAGAGAAATCAAGTTTTTCTGTGACTATTGCTGTGACAGAGATCTAATTATTTCCTTTGCTGCTCTTGGTGTACCTAGATTTAAAAAATCATATGACGTTAGACAAAAATTTTTGGATTGTCTTATTTATTGACAGTTCGCCGTCAAACAATGTACTTATGATTTTAGAGTATTTTGTTAATACAAAAAATTGTTTTACCGATCAAAAAAACTGAAATAATTATCTTTTATGTCTTGAAAAACCTTCAAAATTAGCTACTGTAAAAAATACTTGGTACATCTGTTACTTAATAAAAGCTGAAGTGAGTTTAAAAATGAATTAAAGTTAAATTAGTACTAGGTTTTGCACAAATAGCTGTACTTCTTTCATTTTGCGTAAACAGTAAGCTCTTGTGGTGAGCTATATGTATTAAAAATTTCAAAGCGATCAACGAGTAGTTTTTGCCAAATTGAATTTGTTTCGAGTGCTTAATTTTGTAATAACATAAATTGCATAATAATAAAGCTATAATAACTCTAAAGCATCCAAATTAGGAGACAAGAGTTGTTAAACCAATTTAAACTGCTAATTGACCTAAAAATCATAAAAGCATATTGTAAATTGTAGTGTTTTTTATTCTTAATGAACATATTTCTGGCTGATATTATATGACTTTTGTTCCTCTACACCTAAAGCACCAAAAAAAACCTGTCAGACCTCTGTCACAGCTACAGTCTCCAACAGACTGCTTTTTTGCTAATTTTCATGCTTTACACAGGACAGAGAATAAAGTAAAAGTCTTCGCGGACTCGATGGAAAAACAATTTATACTGAACGAGGACCAGCTGGATGACTGCGACTTCGACGAGTACATCCACCCGAGAGCAACGAAAATGGCACAAATGAGGACCGAGCATATCATCAGCAGTTCCATTGCGGAAAAAATTATGGAAATAATAGGAGCAGGAGGAATAAACACCAGGGAAGCACCAGGATAGGATTGAATAACCGACAGGATGATAAAGTATTAACTACTCGAGGAGTACATCGACGAAAGGATGAAGATATTATATGAGACACTGATGAGACACTGATGAGACAGGACATACAGCATCAAGATCGACGAAACAGCATTAACGAAGAGCACTATCGGAGCAGGCACACCGCAGTAATCAATACTATCTCCAGAACTGTACAATATCTATATCAGCGACGTACCGAGAGTACACAACATGAATAACCTACATCTGCGCTGACGAAATTGCTAGACCTCGACGAAAGCAGACAAAGGGAAAGAATACTTGCACAGGAAAATCATTAAGATGAAAAGATGGGAGATAATATGAAAAATGTGGGACAACCGGAAAAATAGCTTGCCATTCACAAAAGAAGAAGGAAGCCAAATTACCACCAGGAATAAAACTCTCCGCAGGTAACACTGAGATACTCTGGGAAGAAAATCTAAGCTACCTAGGTATTCACATCTACAGAAAATTAACATGGACAAAGCACATCGAGAAAATAGCCGAAAAAGCAAAAGCGAAATTAGGACAGACTAACGCAGCGAAAAAATAGAGGAGTCAACTAAACCTAGACACAAAGAAGAAGATCTTAAAAACAACAATCAAGCCAATTGTAAATTACGGAGCATCTACATATGGACAGGCAGCAAAGAAGCTTATAACAAAAGAGGGAAAGATACAATACAGGGCACTAAGGAAGATGGTGTATGCTTAATGTTACATAAAAGACTGACAGCTAGGGAGGAATCTGGAAATAACGACAATGAGGGCTGAAATAATTAAGAAAACCAGAAACAAGGGCCAAGGACACTGGAATTGAATATTACGAGACAGAGACAAACAGAATGAGGTGGCCAAGTACTGCACTCCAGGACATCAAGGATACGGAATAACCACATGACGATAGATAGCTAAGATGACTACCACACAGCTTCTGAATGTGTCGACCGCAGTAGTGCATGAACCGTCAGTTATAAAAAAAGTGCTTAGACCACGGCATTATAGCTTACAAATCAACCATTACTGTAGTAGCTGGTATTGGATTATTATCAAGAAAAAGTGCTGATCGTTGCCAGCATACAAATTTGGCCGCTTATTAACAACTCCTTCTAGGTACATGAATCTCTGATCCATTGACCTGAGATTCCTCAAAATTCAATTTAAAATTGTCGAGTCCGGAGTAGAGAATGTTTAGAGGTTACTATGAATGCTCTTACCCAATACTTTAAGAAGAAACTAAGAAGGAGATGAAATAGATATTTCGTAAAAAATAAATTCAAAACGCAACTATGAAGTTCTTTCACTACTTCGTATAATAATCTAACATGATTTTTTTGTTCTGTTGATATTTTTTGAAGTGTGAATTGCTTTCGAGAAAATCATCTTACATGTGTTCTCACTAATTATAATACCGTGTGGAACTAATTGATTTTAATTTAGTCGCCTTCAGAGTGTTTCACGTAGTTTGATTTCATAAGTTTTTTAGTAATATTTGCCTCAGTTACTCCGATTGAGTGCAACCAAATATACTAACTTAATTTAACAAGTGATTAAAATGTATTGTAACGCGAAATGTAAACATCGGCGCGAGGCGCGCTCCTTATATGACGGAGGAGGCGTATTTCCAAGAAAGGGACCATAAAAACGTTCTCGAACTTCCCGGAAACGGCCAATTAGGGAGAGAATTATGTAGACTCTAGACCATTCGGGAAAATACCTGCGGCAAATTAAATAACCGGCCGGAGAGCGAGATGAAACAGTATACCGAGGAGCCGCCGTAGCAGTGAAAAATGCGATAAGCCGAAAAGCGAAAGTGTACAAATAAATTAGCGCGTTAAGTGTGTAATATAAATGAATTAGTTAAGTAATAGTCTAAATAAACTATCTATTGTTTAGAATTGTGTGTAATAATGTTACGTGCTATTTTATTGTCTATCCCATTTTCGTTGTTTGGTCTAATTAAGATCGATTTTAATAAGCGCTTACGAGTAAAGCGAGTTGGTATTTTTTTCATTTCCCGGTGTAGACTTGGTTTGTTTGTTTATGGCCGACGAGTAGTTATTTTTACGGGCGACGCTTATGTCGATACGGGGGAAAAAATCTGTTTCGAAACAGTTAGGACGGGTGATTAGACTGGCGACACTTTGTCTAGCTCGGAATCAAGGCGAGCATGGTTCACGTAGGAGTTTGAAATTTTGATAGATTGGGGTTGATTGTGTTGACCATCGATGTTGAAAATCTGAAAGTGTTCCATTTTAGGGTTTGCCAGTAATTACGGTGTAAGTGAGTTGAGGCATATTTCGGTAAGGAGATACTCGTTTTCTTAGTTCCAGGAATGAAACCGGAAGTGTAGAAATTCCTTAGCGAAGCCGTTTGCAAGGAGGGAGTTGTTAAGCAGGGAAGGAAAAGATGGTCTGCGGTTGGTTAGGAGAGCGAGTGTGGGATTTGAATTTAGTAGATTATTGGGTGAGATTTGAAATAGAGAGTAGAGAGGGGGTTAGTCAGAGTCAGGGAGAGTCAGTCCAGCAGGGACTTTGCCCCAGGCGAGAAGGCGATCTTTGTTACTGTTCAAAATTTAGTTGAGGGTTGAGGTCTCCATAATTTGGGGAGGTCTAACTTTTATATTTTTTGAGTTTGTTGGTATAGGACTCTATAATTAGAGGAGACCTACCTTGTTATTTGTGATTAGTGTTAGTTGTTCGTGAAGGAAGACGAGGGAGTCGGTGAAGACCGTGGTGGAGTCGAGTTTTTCGTCAGTGGGCGTCGGATCGACCTCCACTTAGCCTGGTGGCTTCGTCATATCAACCCTCATGGCTTGGAGGTCCATCTACGTTGGTTCTGCTTTCTGTTGTCTGGTGACTATCCTCCCCGAGTGAGTTACCAGACCAACATGTTCTTGTTTGGCAACTACCCACCTCATACCGCCCTTGTTCCTGGTAGCTGTTTTGTTTCAGTCAACCCTCCGCCGTCTGGTGCACTGTATGCATTGGGTCAACCATTCGCTCCAATACTCGTTGGCTTAGTAGCCGATTGCGAGGACAATGATTAGTGTTCTGGCGACTGTTGTGGCTTAAAAAAGATTTATTAAGAGGCCTCTTATATTTTTTGCTCTATTTTCGCTTTTGCTTCTTTGATTCGAACGATCATACTAATTTTTGTATTTGTTGTTCGCGGATTTTTGTACGATTTCTTATATTTTTGTATTTGTTGTATGAGGATTATTTGTCCGACTACATGTTTGTTGGATTGTTAAGTAGTGACTTTTAGACTTCACTTTAATATGTTAGTGCTGACATTTTTTTAATTCACTTTTTGTTATCTGTATTTTACGGACTCTCTTTTTTAAACCGCTTAAAATTTTACTTTTGTTTTCTTTCGACCACGACCAAATTAGTTCTCTTTGTAGCTAGCCGGCCAATTTGCATATTTCTAATCAGTAAACGTTACAGTATATACGTGCATCTTTTGATAAAACATTTCGTTACCGCGACGGCCATAAGCCGTTTACGTTCCACTATCAGTGGCGAGATCACTGGTTATCATTGGTTAAACACGTTTTAAAGATCCGAATCACGAATGAGTAGCTCATCAGCATATTTCAGTCAAAAGCAGAAAGCTTATTTTTGACTTGGTAGTTGAAAACGTTCTGGGTACCTATTCCATCAATATTATGTTATCATTTACCTTGACCTAATCCCACCCGCATTTTTCGACATTCACCCATTATCCAATCAGATCAATGCTCCTCTTCTACTAAAACTGATCGGCGTGAAATCTCTTCGTTATTGTATGACTATAGCGAATTAATTACAATTAAAATAATGCACAATATCCTAATTTTAGATATTTATATCATATTATATTTCTTCCACTCAGTTTAAGACGAAAATTCAAAGTTAATGTTCAAATTATACACCACGGGACCCAAATGAATCCTCTAAAAGTGACTACTGAAGGAAGTGACTTTGTCGCGCCATCAGTATGCAGCGATTAAGACATAATATAAAAAAATGATTGAATGAAGATATTTGAAGAATGTACCTCTATTTATTACTTTTAATGGGTATCACTACGTTTTCTAAATTAGTAACTCAACGGCGACAAACAGGCTATTAACAGATAAAAATCTGTTTGTTTCACTCTCTATTTGTCCAAATGAGCATCCGTCGAAAGGAGACATTTTTTTCCTTTTTTATCCACTTGTACTGTACAGAAAACTTCATCACGATTGCTTTGCTGAGTTAAAGGTATTCCGTTTTTAATTCCATTTTCTTTTTTAGGCAACTTGGCCTCGTTTTTTTGTGGCACAGCCTTGGGCTGGACTTCGCCGGAGATCCCGAAACTTAAAAGCGTCGACGAAAACCCCCTAGACAGCCCGCTCACGACGAGTCAGGAGGGATGGGTTGGCTCGTTCCTGCCATTAGCCGCCGCGGTGGGTCCCTTCATGGGCGGCTTCTTCTCTGAAAAGATGGGAAGGAAGAAAAGCCTGCTGATCAGCGCCTTGCCCTTTATAGCGGCCTTCGTTCTGAACGTGTTCGCCGATGACGTGTACTACTTCTACATTGCAAGGTTTCTCTGCGGGATCGGTACGGGTATCATCTTCACAGTGCTTCCGATGTATATCGGCGAGATAGCCGACGATAGTACCCGGGGTATGCTCGGATCGTTGCTGCAATTGTTCATATGTTTCGGACTGCTGTTCTCGTTCTCGCTAGGTCCTTTTTTGTCTTTTAAGCTGTTTAATATCATACTGGTTGTTTGCCCGGTGGTTTTCCTAATCGTCTTCTTCCTGTGCATACCGGAGAGTCCGTACTACCTGGTACTGTCTAAAGACACTGAGGGCGCGGAGGAAGCATTGAGCAAGCTGAGATCAAAGAGCAAAACGCAAGTGCAAAAGGAGTTGGAAACGTTACGACTCCAAGTCGAGGAAGCCCAACAGAATAAAGCAAATTTCTTCGATATATTTAAGTCCACCGGGCTTAAAAAAGCTTTGTTTCTATCCGTCGGTTTGATATCGTTTCAGCAGTTTACCGGGATTAACGTCGTACTATTTTACTCGCAGGATATATTCACTGACGCGGGGGTGTCTCTGGCACCGGAGATTTGTACTATAATGATTGGCGTGGTTCAAATCTTTGGAAGCAGTGTAACTCCGATCCTTGTCGATAAAAAAGGCAAACGTTTCCTACTGATGCTCTCCGGGTTGGGCATGACCGTGTCTCTTGCGGCGTTGGCGTTTTTCTTCTACTTAAAAGACGACAAACACAGTGACGTGTCCAACATCAGCTGGTTGCCGATTGCTTCCCTGATAGTCTACATATTCACCTACTGCTTTGGATTTGGATCGTTGCCATGGGCAGTAATGGGGGAGTTATTCCCTGGAAATATCAAATCCGCTGCTTCCACAGCAACGGCTTCAGCCTGTTGGTTCCAGGGATTCTTATTAACTAACTATTTTGGAGTCGTGGCTAATTTAATCGGAAAATCTATTTCTTTTGGGATCTTCTCCCTGTGTTGTGCGTTAGCTATAGTATTTGTTTATAAACTGTTACCGGAGACTACCGGGAAAAGCTTACAGGAAATCCAAGACATCCTCAACGGGAATTCCAATGAAAAGGAATGAGGATTTCGGAAGACTGGTTTAGGTAGAGAACATGTACTTATTGTAGTTAATATTATAACCAGAATGTGCCTTGTATTAATATCGTTCTAGCTAGGAAAATTATTTATATTAAATAATGTAACAAATAATATCCATTTATGTGTAGCAAAAGAAAGAACTGATTTTTTATTAGTATATTTTAATTTGGTATTTATTCTTGTGTAGAATTATTTTAAGCGTAGTGTTAGTTACGGATGATTTTAGATAAGAATTATTTGAAATAAAATAATACATTAGCAACATATTAAAACACATCAGAATTGTTACTCAAATTATTTTTATTAAAATTTTATTGTTTAACATATATTATTCATTCAGCATTCATTCTCCATTTACAAGCTGAAAGTCAAAGAACCCTGTTCACTGAATTTATTTATATTTTCAACGTGACAAAAAAAATTCTCGTAGTATCAACCATATAGTATGTCAACAAACGCATAAAGTAAAGGGTATTTTCTGAACTGTAACCAAATTAAAAATTAAATTACCTTAAAACATCAAATTATGTATGTACATCATATAATTATCCGTAGTTCCTGTCATTTAAAACAATCGTAGGTTTAAAAGAATAATTTGTTTTGCATTCCTGAGGAATAAATCTGTTTTTAATGAATGGCATAATTTTTAGCAAACAATCTAAGAATTTGTTAGAATCGTTACATAAGGTTCCACAATTGAAATATATATACTAGGCGTAGTTATTAGGTTCATTTAATTATGTGTTGATCGTGAAACGTTTAGGCAGCATTTATTACACCTTCGTACTTCGGTGACAATAAAAAAATTTTCAAACAAATATATCTATATTAAATTTGATATAAAAAAAATACCGATTGATATATTTATTACTTATTAATATCATTTTAGTGAAATCTTGCATAGTCATTAAATAAGTGTGAAATGACGAGATATTCTTAGAAGTAGAATTAAAGAATACACTACTATAACAGAAAAAAAAACATGAGCTGCCAATATTTGGTCACTTTCGCAGGTAAGTAATATTCATTTTTATCGACATAATATCGAATTAAAACATATTCGTTACAAATTACATTTGTTACACAATTGGAGATTTTTCTACCATCTTAAAATGTAAATCGCAACGCAGTAAAAAATCACGATTTGCAATTGACAATACAGAATCAACCCATGCCTTAAATCTATAAAGCCCACCATATTCACTGGCGACCCAGAGGAAAAATAAAAAAAGGAAGAAGAGAAATACCCCGCAATCCCCGTATACCTCGGACAGCTCGATAGTAATACCAAGCATAAGCACAACCTGGGGGGCTATGAAGGCATATCACAGTCGATCACGGATCTAGTCAGGGAGGGTCCGGGGGTTAACCCTGGATCAATGTATGAATGATCTAGCGGAATTGGCGATACGACTGGATGGTGAGCTGCGAAGCAGCAACGTTGTCCAAAACCTGGAGGGGAAGAGGAACAAGGAGAGCAAGGACCAGGGTACCCAAGCTGGGGGCCGACTGACTGCAGAACAGATTGATGCTACCCTCTTACTGGGGGAGGACTTCGAAACACTCCTCACAGTCCTGGATATCGAATGGCCCGAAGAGGCCTACAAAGTGACAAAGGTAACAGAGGATATAGGGGGGACGCAAGACTGGTGTATATTCATTGATGTCAGTAAAGCTATGGATACGAACAGATGTAAAACACTCGGCATAAACAGCGAGCCGCTGCGGGCTCTAACGGACGAAGGCCCTGATGCGGGAAGAATAGAGTATTACCGAACTTACATTAGGAGCGACACAAGCAGGGGGCCCATGCAGGGTAGAGAGAGGACCACATACATATTGCCCTATACTGGGACGGGACTAGACCTAGAGTCTGACGTTGCTAGACAAATACATAATATGCTGAAGGAGGTCAGGGGCAAATGGAAGAGCACCCCTCCGCTAAAAAAACTACTCTCCGGGGATTTACCAACCGAAGTGTATAGAAAATGTCTCGAGCACGTTTTCAACGACATTAGTGTAGAATTCCTGATAGGAAAAAATAGAGGACGAAAGGGGGGCCCAGGCGACGAATAAACCCCTCTCAGAAAGGGTTGTTATTAAAAAGGGAGAATCGACATACGCAGATATTATAGGGAGAATAAAAAAAACATAGACCCGAAGTCAATTGGGGTATCGGTCAGAGCCATTAAAAAGACTGCCTCCGGGGACGTGGCTATTGAAGAAGCAGGACTAGACAAGGCGGCTTGTCTTAAGGAGGCCATTGCCCAAAAAATGGCAATCCTAGAGATCAGTACGAGATCAACAGGCGGCGAGACTATAGTCATTCATGAAATAGAAAGTACCACCTCCGAGGCAGAGACCAGGGAAGCCCTGAAAAATCTAGTCCCGGCGGAGGACATCAGGTCTACAAATTTGAGACCTTCGCAAGATGGCATCGTGAGAGCTGTTGTGACGGTGACGAGTAAAGCAGCGGGGGAGCTTGCTGCGGGGAACAGCGTAAAAATAGGGTGTAAGGGTGTTTTGGTGTAAGTTGACTGCTGTTGTTAGTGCTGGGTGTCTCGAACGGAGTCTATTCCCTTCCAGGTCCGTGGATATCTAAGTGTAAGTGCAGTTGAGGCTGGTTGGTAATTTTTCTAAGCGTCAGCACTTTCATAATGTTGGAATTCAGGTGCTAGAGTAGTCACCTTTAAGCACTGACTTAAACCCCATCCAGCACCTTTGGGACAACCCATCCAGAAGGATTAAAGAGAATTATGGCTAGTTTCATATAGTAGAACAGCTAGACCGAGCGCTATTTCATGAATGGGAGACGATAAGACATACTCGGTACTGAGGCTTTTTCCCGCAGTTTTCTTAATGTTCATTTTCCTTGTTTTTTATTTTTTTTTTTCTCTTTTCATTTTTGTCGTGATGAAAACGAGGTTTAGTTGATTTTGTAAAAAATATTACGTATTAAAAATTTTTAATTGAAATTTCTAGGCTTGAATTTTTGTTACTGATTTTTTTCTGAAGAACTTGGTGTCTGTGTAATTTTGCGGTTGAGTGTATTTAAAACCTTTAAAAATGAGTGTACTAAACCAGCACTTACGGGGCAAATTTTTTATTAAATGCAAGAGACAGGAATGAAAAAGTCGAACATAATTAAATACAAACTTGCTCTCTGTTTTTTTTTTAAGAAAGCGCATATTTCTACGTAGTAGAAATTTTTTTGAATCTCCCCCACATTTAGTGGGGGAGATTAAAAAATTTGAAAATGTGTCGAGCTGTTTCCGTCATTACATTTGACTTGCATATTACGTGTACATGTTCATGTACCTCCGGCTTTAATCCAATTTGTTTACCAAATTTTTAATTGGCTTTAACTTTGGAACCTTGTAGAATTTCCCAATTTTGAAAGAGAGAGCCATAATTTTTAGGCTAAAAGATGATAACCATATGAAATTTTATCAGATTAAAAATTTTTTGATCTACGTATTACATTTCAATTTTTTCAGAAACTAACGCATAATGATTATTGCTAAACTAACTACACTCTTGAGAATATATCGTGTTAGTAATTTACAATGAATTCCTCTCAACTGTGACCCATTTTTTTAATAATCAGATAACGCGAATTTTGCTTTCTACGCATTTCTCCACCTCTTAGAAAGATCGAATATTTTCGAACTAGTCTAAGCCCGCGTAACATCGCACGAGGGACAAGAAACTATCGAGAAATTAAAAAAAACGGCTACATAAAATGACACTTTTTGAAGAACATGTGCAATTTCGACTTTAGAAAACAAAATTTTTTCATTCTCCTCTGAGATTTGCATAATACAGTTTTTGTAAACTGTTTTCACCAACAACTACATGAAAAAAGAGTTTGATTCTTCCTTTTTCAAATAGCGTTATTTTTGTTGTTTAGTTTTAACACCTAAAGCAGTAATGATTTTTCAAAATGGTGGTTTGTTTAAAAAAATTTTTGAGCAAACCGTATACTATACTCTTTAATTAAAAAAAAATATCGTTGCAAAAATTGGCATTTTAGAAATAAAATATTAATAATTATTATAACAAAAATGTTAGGCTATGTGTAACATTGTATCAGGTTGGTGGTAAAAAAATTGTTGTTGTTCAACAGAATGCTTGTAACGAGGCAAAACCGTATCGAGGCAAGCAAACCTACTGTTACATAATTAAATTACGAAACCTCGGTTGCCTGCTCCATTAATGGCGATCGCGGCTGTCTTGCGTCGCGCCTCTGACGAGAAAAGTAAAGTAAAGCGGAGCAACAGCGACGCTAGACATGACGCAAATACGCGACATGGGGTTGTCCCATCAAAGCAACATATTTTCTATATTCAGTTAAGGGCCTTGTCCCACCAAAGCGGAGCAACAGCGACGCGATGTCGCCACCGTGCTTCTTTCGTGTTGAACCTATAGTTTCTATACACAGCATACCCACCAACGCTACAGCAAACAAACACCCAAGCTACATGTCGAAATCGTGTCACTGTCGCGTCGCTATTGCTCCGCTTTGGTGGGACAAGGCCTTTAGTCAACAATGTCATCAAGTGAAGACGAAGATGTCATTGCAATGTACTGGTACTTACGAAATAGAAAAAAAAAAAACTAGAAAGTCTATGAGAAGGAAGTGGTGGGAGCATCCTTTTATTGCAAGGAACCAAAAAAAGAATGTTTGTTGCTGCTAAAGAACTCGACAGACATCCATTAAGTTTAAATGATTTTATCGGATGTCGAAAGAACTGTTTCTTGAGCTGGTTGAAAAAGTTAGACTTCACGTC
The DNA here is from genome assembly GCA_946251905.1 of Cryptocephalus moraei. Taxonomy (NCBI): domain Eukaryota; kingdom Metazoa; phylum Arthropoda; class Insecta; order Coleoptera; family Chrysomelidae; genus Cryptocephalus; species Cryptocephalus moraei. Next base: position 2,015,770 of record OX276452.1, read on the forward strand.
CAAAAGAAAGATACAAATTTCCGGAAAAGTGTGAGTGTTGAAGAACGACTGTTAATACCGCTAAGGTAAACAAATAACAATATATCCAACGTGCTACTTCTAATTGTTCATCTAAGATGAAAACTGTTCTATAAATTAACAAAATATGTATATTACTACTTTTATTGCGGTAAATATAATATGTATACCCTAATTTACAAAGTTAATTCATGTAATTTGGTGGAAGATCAGATCTGGTTTTGTTGTTGGAGAGAGACAACACATTTGACCATTGGTCCGTGGTGCTACTGTGGTTTTGGTCACCCATGTTGGACGTCGGTGTCACTAGGCGAAGGTAACGGTTTGCTGATAGTATTTCTGCTAGACAATTCATTTTCGGCGTGGGTGTACACAGTTGCAGGAGGTACAGGGGAAGGAGTAGTGCTCAGGGTACTTTCGTGTGCCCATGAATTTACGTTGTAGGTGTGAATAGATTATGATGCAGATGAAGGCCTGCTACTAGTGTGGCATGTAGCTGATTGCGCATATTTTGAGTTGGATGTTATCACTGAAAACGGTCCATCTAAAATGTCGTCAATGAGATCCATTACTTGTCTCTTAAATCGTCTGTTTTGTTGAGAGTTCATCTGGTTTACTTCTGGCAATAAACTCAATAAGAACATTTTATTTGGGTCCATATTTTCACTTCTGTTCTTACGACTTTCACAGAAATCCACAAATTCTCTATCGGGATCGAGTACGTCCGACTTTCGTTTCTTAGCCTTATTTTTAGATGATTTTTGAATGGTGCCTTGCCTTCCAACTACTGTTTTTGTAGGTTCAGTCACATCAGGTTCGGTGTCTTCCACTGCAATCTCATTTTGCACCTCAAGATTTTCGGATTCGGATTCATTTTCACTCTCAATATTTTTCGTGCCTCTTTCAACTGGTGATGGTATATTTTCTTGTGTGTCGGAGTCCGGGGCATTCAACTTTACAAATGGCAATAAGAATTGCAAGGTGTCGTGTAAATAGTATGGCTTTTTAGATTTAGCCGATGATCCACTTAGAGCTGATTTTAAGTTCCTCACAAACGCTGATCTTACATTTTTCCATTTTCGTTTACAGGTGTTTACTGCAACACAAAAGATGTATTAAGTAAATTCTAGTTGTCTGTCAAAATTGTTCTTTATTTTTTGAAATTGAGTAATAACAAATTTATGACATAGTTTTGTATGTGATACAGTCTCTTGTTTTTTTTTACAGATATCTTGCCACAGGATGCACCTTCAGTTCTCTTGCGTTTTATTTTGCTCGAGGACATAACACTATTTCAAAGATTGTCTTTCAAACTACAGATGCTGTTTGGAAAAGTTTACACGAGCAATGTATGCCAATTTCCAATCGAAATCAGTGGAAAGTAATTGCAGACAGATATGAGCAATTGTGGAACTTACCAAACTGCCTGGGTTCGATCGTTGGAAAACATATACGAATACAAAAAATGCCTAGAACTGGTTCCGAAAACTTTAATTACAAATCGTTCCACTCGCTTGTTTTGATGGCTTGCACTGATGCTGACGGCAATTTCTTTATGATCGAAACTGGGTATGCCTGAAGAAATAGTGACGGTGGCATTTTCAAGGCGTCACGAATGGGTAAGTGTCTACAACAAGAATTATTAGATTTGCCAGAACCCAAGTCACTGCCTCGTGATGAAACTGGTCAAAATTTTCCTCATTACTTTGTTGCTGACGAAGCATTCCCGCTTCAGAAATACCTTATGCGACCATATCCGAAAAGAAGACTGAATAACAAGAATCGAATATTTAATTACCGATTAAGTAGAGGCCGAAAATTTGTTGAATGCTCTTTTGGCATGATGACACAAAAATTTCAGGTGTTATTGACTGCAATTTGCAGCAAAACAGTGAAATCTGCTAATCATATTATTTGAGCAGTTTATATCCTACATAACTCTGTTCGCATAAGAGAAAGAAGGCCGTATTTAACAGAGTATGATGTAGAGGAAGAGGGGGAAGACGACACTAATGAAAAATCACCTGACATGTTTCTAAATGACCAAGAAGTAATTATGACTCTCAGTGACAGATCCAATGCACAAACTTTGAAAGAATATTTATCCTAGTACTTCCTACGGGCACCTCTATCTTGGCAATGGAAATATACCATTACCAATTAAAACTTTTCTTTGTTATTTATAACATGAGGTTTTGAACAAATAAAATGTATTAATAAATAACTTACCTGTGTTGTTTACTTCTTTGGCGACTGCTGCCCAAGCTTTTTCGGTCACTTCTTTCCGAGAATATTCTGCTAACTTATAATTGTATAAGCACGGATACTTTTCCACAGCACCTACTAATTTTCCATTAAATTCAAGTTCGTTTTGAGGTTGTGGCATGATGTTTGTTTCCTTTTTCGTCGATAAAAACGTAGAATATCGCCGACATACACCTTGGATGTTGCTTCACAACTGACCTGTCTAGTGTCTAGTCGCTCGGCAACAAGCAGGCGACACGTAGCTTGGGTGTTTGTTTGCTGTAGCGTAGGTGGGTATGCGATGCGGTGTATAGAAACTATAGGTTCAACACGAAAGGAACACGGTGGCGACATCGCGTCGCTGAAAGAGTGCTGTATCTGCAGTATGATGCTGACACAAAAACTAGATTTCTGTTTTATTGCAGTTTTTGCAATAAAAACTGCAATAACCTAACCAATGTATAGTTGACCAGACCATCTTTAACATTTTCTTAATAGATGGCAGCACATACACAGTTTTGCTATTTTAGGAGTTGCCTATTCCATCAGAAGCAAGCGGTTGCGGTTGGTCCATTTTGCTTCTTAGCAATGGAGTTATTAGTTCTAGTTAACAGCAATGGCGGATACGAGGGGGTATCGAGGTAATTACCCCCCCGCCCCATGAATGTATTCATGAGAAAAATTGTTTGTTGAATATTGGTTTAAACATCTATTTTGAAGACATAGGTCTATCTGTTGTGAAATAATATCTAACAGCTTTTAAACTTTAGGGTCAAAATTGTATTCAAATTCTCCGAAATTCGCTAATCGTTAGGTCGAGCACTAACTTTAAGGGATTAACTATTTAGAAAGCGTCGAGAACAGGTAAGAGAGCACGAGAGCAGTAAACATTTTGTGAACGGCTCACATCCGGTTGCTCATTCAGATAGAAATTATGCAAAATTAATTGAACCTAATATGTAATACACAAATATTTGATCATAATATATTATAGATAATATATTATAAAAAAAAATTCTATACCTAGTAGTTTTCCCTAATATTTTGATTCCAAACTCGAATTGTTTAGAAATATTGAATTTTTTATATACATTGTACGCAACTAAAATTTAATAGGTACATATTACAATAATTACAAGTAATTTATTATATTATTATTTATTATATATTATTTTCTATTATACTATTTATTAGGATATTATTTACCATAATTCTTTACACTTTATCCGTGATGTTTTAGTATATTAAAGTATGAGTGGATATTGAGCTTTTTCAAACACGAGCGAGTTTTCGAGAACGACGGCGTAGCCGGAGTGCTCGAAATAGAGCAAGTGTTTGAAAGAGCAGTTATCCACGAATACTTTACGCTATTTTTTTTATTGGTACCATTTTTTATACCAAAACCAAGTGCATACCCAATATGATTAATTTGAACGACACTCGTGACACTTCGTGACGGCCCGTCGCCCGTCGTGCGACCAATAGGCTCGTCCCGCTACGGCCAAAGACGCTCTGTTATTGGTTGAGATGGCGTGGTTGATACGTTTACGCACGCCGAAGCATGTTTTAAATAGGGAAAATAGCGTACCAATAAAAAAAATATTTTGCTGTAGTCATTTAGCTATTAGCAACTGTAGCATTGATATTGATAAGATCGATTAATAAAAGTGAATATACATATTTATAATAAACGTAAGTAGGTAACTCTAAGTAAATCACAATAAATAAAGTCATAATAATTATTATATTTATTTGCTGTATAACCGAATAGATAGAAAAAAAATCAAGCTTCAAAACATTTTGAGGCATTGTTTTCTCGAGGGACGAGTTCCTGCTCAGAACTACCCCTCTCGTAGCGTAGGGTCTGCGCGAAAAGATTGCAAGAGAGTAAATCACATTGTTTGCGCTTATGGTTTCCAGATCTGACTTATTCCCAAATCATCGGTAGTCTAAGCCACCCTCGTAAATTATTACTGCAATATAAGTCGACAATTCTTTTTGCTTGACAAGAGAAATTTGTGAAATAGGTTCCTTATTCCTCAACGTCTCAACAAAATCTACAGCTTCCACTGGTTTCATGTTTCAGTTGGTTACTTGTAATGTAACTGTTGAGTTGTAAAGTCTCCCGACTTTTTTTGAACTGATAAAATAAAAGTGTTTTTGGTTTTTCCTGGACTGCAGATATATTTTGTTTATTATCAGTTGATAGAAGCAGAAGTAGTGCTTTTCTGAAGTTAATCTCCACTGGGTAAGAATATTTATTCATTTCTAAAATTTCACTTTCGAATCTCTCACATTAAGTTTGTTTTTTGATTAGATCCATTTCTTTTATAGTTGGTGTGCATAATGGCTAAAAGAAAATCGACTCTGCTAGACAGTTTTGTTGTAAAGAGAAAGAAAGATTTTTGCGAGGACAATGAAAATAGTATTTCGAAAACCCTGCAAGTTAAAACCGTGTCATCACCGTCTACATCTGCCAGACTGTCGCGATTCTAATACCGTGGTTTGTGACTTGGGACATACAAACGATTTATTACCTGATCCATATGTTTGCTCAAAAAATATCGATATTTGCGAATACATAGATAGAAATTTAACTGATTTGGAGAAAAATAACATTTAAATGAGTGCCTATGTTCCTCAGGCAGACTTAAAATTTCTATTTTCTATTCATTTAAAAAAAAGAGGTTAGATGTTTCTTATCAAAAAAACATTTTGTCATGTACAATTGGTTAACGTATTCTGAGAAAGCGAAGGGTTTATTTTGTAAAATATGTATACCATTTGCTTCCAATGGTGGGGCATATAAGCAAACAGTTTTGAAAACATTTGTCAAGACTCCGTTAATTAAGTATTCCGATTTACTCGGCAAAAAAGGATATTTACAATGCCACGAAAATAATAACTACCATAAAGATGCTTCTTTATTATCCATAAATTTCAAAAAATGTTTTGATGATTCTAATAAAAAGATTGTAAATATTTTAGATAGGTACTAAACATAAAAATCTGGTAAAGGAATACAAAAAACGGCTCTTTACCATCATAGAATCCATTATATTTCTAGCTCGTCAAAATATAGCATTGAGGGGCCATAGGGATGACGGAGATATTCTTGATGGAAATTTATTACAAAATGAAGGCAATTTTAGAGAGCTGTTGCGTTACCGAATAGCCAGCGGTGATGAAACATTAAAAAATCAAATGGAAAACAAAAATTCAAAGGCTACTTACAGACCGTTTCTAAAGAGTCGCACGGTGGGATCAACATAAGTGCGAGAGAAAGGCCATATATTTCTCGTTAGCGAAACAGAGAACGACCTTTTGCGATGTTGACACATCCGAAAGTGTGAAGCGATACACGCGTTGACTTGGACTGCGTGCTCGGCCGGCAACTTTGCAAAACTTCTCTCTCTGTCTTGCTAAAGAACTACTGCTGGTTTCTCGTTTGCTCTTGTTGGTTTCCCACCAAGCGTTTCGATAGAAAAGATCCGTATAAGCAAAACTACTCAAAACGAAATAATTATCAAACACTGTGCCGATGAGCTTATTGACGAAATTACTAGGGATGTTCGTAGATCTAAATATTATAGTGTAATATTTGATGAAACAACCGATTTGAGTCATGTTTCTCAAATGTCTATTGTAATAAGATTTATTAAAGAGGGAAATGTGTTTGAAGATTTTTTACAATTTATCAATTAATTGTATTCAATTAATTAATATCAATTAATCAACAATGTCATAGTGAAAATGATGAAAATATCACAAAAGAGCCTGTGTTAAGCGGAAAATTTTGGCAGAAACTGTCCTTTCTGCTTTGAGGAGGTATGGGCTAAATTTCGAAGATTGTGTGGGAATAGATACTGATGGGTTCAGTATAATGGTGTCTGAGGTAAATGGTGCAGTTTCTGAATTACAAAAAACACTTAAGAATTCAATAAGATCTCCTTGCTACAATCATGCACTGAACCTGTTACTTTCTAAGAGTTCAAATATAGAGGATGTTAGGAATTCCGTAGGTATCATGAAAGAAGTCATTTCCTTTTTTAATGCCTCCTCAAAAAGAAATACAACTTTAAAACAAATCAACGGTGACCAGTTAATTACATTTTGCGATACTAGGTGGGTGGAAAGGCACTTGTCTGATTTAAAATTTTAAATTTGTATACAAAACATTATTAAGGCATTAGAGAATATCTCACAATGGTGAGAAAGAGATTCTGCTGCGAAAGCTCAATGTTTAGTAAACTCAATTTTAGATTCTAAGTTTCTTGTTACTATTTATTGTTTATCAGATGTATTGAGCACAACATTAAATTTAAGTAAATTTCTACAAAAGAAGGTTATTGATAAGGAAATTGCTCACAAGATGGTAAGCAATGTGTTGCAAATCTTAAAACATAAAAGAGAACATGCCACACCAGTTTTTCAGAAATTTATAATGATATTAACATCATGCATGAAAAGTTAGGAATAGAAATGTCGATTCCAAGAATAGTAGGGAGACAACTCAATAGAACTAATTTTACTACTAAGAACCCACAGGAGTTTTATAGAATATCTATATATATTCCACTTTTGGATAGTGTTATTACAGATTTAACCTTTCGTTTTAACGACGATGTTTATAAACATTTGAATTAAATTTGTTTGTTCAAAGGGGATAATCCGACTTAAGACACTTCATCTACACATGTATTCCCCGGAACCGCAGAAGATATATACATAAACCAGGCTGCATATATTTTATTGCTAATCTATTGCTGAAGATAGGAATTAGTAGCGCAATCCCAGGACCACCCCTTTAACAGTTAGCATTAAACTCACCACCGAAAAATCAGAAAAACACTTGAAAGTTGAGCAATCAAATAGTCATAAAGAGCCCAGGCTCTATTTAACGGATGTACATTTTTTGTACAAATTTTCCGACGTTTCGAGGGTGAGTATAATGCCAAGGGTTAAAGAGGTGGCTCTGAGATTGCGCTACTGCTACTAGCCCCTGTCTTCAGCAATAAATTAGCAATAATGTTTATGTTTATATCTCTTACGCTTCCGGAGATACAGGAGTGGATGATGTTGTTTAAGTCTTATGACCCTTTTTCTCGCTAAGGGGTGGATCAATTAAATCGTGGTTTGCGTAATAAATTAGCAATAAAATATGAGCCTCTAATAAATGCTGACTTATGAAATGGATGATGTGGTTTAATAGGCATGAAATAAAAAACATTCCATTATATCTAAAAACAAAAGCCTTTAATTTGTGCATATCACCAGTATTGTGCAGTGGAGTCGAGACGTGGACAATGACCCAACGAAACGTAGATAAACTACAAAAAACACAACGAGCAATGGAACATGCAATGGTGGATATATCCTCAAGAAAACATGAAACTAATATTTACATAAGGGAAAGAACGAAAACAGTAGATGTAGTTGAGAAAGTAACAAAGCTTAAATGGCAATTTGCAGGCCACATAACGCGGGACTCGTTAGGTAAATGACATAAGAAAATATTAACATGGCGACCACATGCCTACCCCAGTCCCCAAGAACGACCATCGATGAGATAGGTAAACGATCTCAAAATGGCGGCCGGTTTAAAGTGGATGACCGCAGCAAGAGATAGAGAACAATGGAAGGACTTAGAACAGGCATGCATCAAAAAATTGATTCAGATGCTAAAGACGAAGAAGAAGAAGAACGACTAGAATTGTAAATGGAGCATGTGGACTGATTAAGTCGAACCTCTCAAGATATGTTTACTATTAACTTTACGGAGGCTCTAAGGCTCTTGACAGCTCTAAATCTTGTTCAAATGCAAGATTGAGAAATATGTCACATTTATGATAATACAATTATCTAAAGATAAAGACGGCGGTAATCAGGTTTATTTGGATAATTATGAATTGAGAAAGCGTTCAGTCTCCGAAAACTAATAAAAACAAAAAAATTGATTGTCCCCCCAAGATAATCAATGGAAGATTTGCAAAATATGTCGTGAAGATGTTGGTTGCCTTAGCGATGATAAAACAATATCAAAAACCCAAGAACACTGTTGGTTTCCTATGACGCATAGGTTTTTTAAAAAGTATATAAACTAATGTCTTAAATGTTTTTGTCTTGCCTATCGCTCGGTGACCTCGGTCAGGAGGTAAGCGGTAGGACGGGTGTGAAAATAGCCACATCCATAAATCCTGTAGTAAGGTAAAATAGTCTCAAAATTTGTGCAAGAAACGTCCTAGGATAAACAGTTTATTACTAGACAAATGTATCCGATACGATTTACCACCCTAGTTTTCGTTTGGAGGTTGATACATGGGGTAAACCCTCGCCGATACTGACCTGTTCAAGTCGTACTTCCAACTGCTTAATCCTCTGTTCAATCCCATTACGATGAGCCTCAATCTGGTCGATTATTTATGCAGCAATATCTTCCCTCTGGGCGGCGAATTGAGCATTAATATGCGTAATTATGTCTTCCCTCTGGCCGGCGATTTGAGCACTAATATCTTCCTTCTGGGCGACGACTTGAGACTTGAGCAGTGATATCTCGTTGTCTTCAAATTCGAAAACTCCCGGGTCCTGGCCATTTTTTTTCAAAAACGATGTCAGTCGGTCCTGGAGTTCTTTCCTCTTCCCTCCCGTTTCACAACACGTAACACTGGTTACTACGTCTTCTGAAGAAATTTTCTCTGGACCAGCGGTATATCTATATTGTATATTCCTGACTGCTCCATCCTTTTCTTCTCTAGACGGTGATTAAGGGAGGTACGTATTGCAAAGCCAGGGCACTAAAAATTAATTAGTTACTCCATACGTCGCCATTTTATTATCTTACAACGATGAAAGCAGAAAACACATACGATTTTTACATTTCATAGACTGACATATTTTAGGGACACTACCGATTCATTACGAATCAAGAAAGTGGAGTCTTATAGTAAAAATATCCAAAATTTAACGGTTCTTCTTCTTAACCAATGCCAATCATACCTCCTTCTCATTATTCATCGCATATAGTCTTTCGAAATACAATCACGTGTTCATTTTCCAAGATGGCGTGCACATCTTGCCATCTTGCATCAGGACGTGCAGCGTCCTGACTTCATTGTAGTTTGTTTTCATTTGTAATTTTATAGAAGTCGCTTTACACAGTTGCTATGCAATGGATTATGTTTGTCAGGGAGATGCGAACATTAATTCTCTTTTAACGATCAATCAATAAACATCACTCTCCAGTTTATATTGTAATTGAGTTTTATCATTCCTTATACGTATTACTCATTGGTACTTGAACGGCAACAAAAAAATTACAAATCTTGATAAAAAAAATCTCCTGATAATACTAACACGTGTGGTTACCAGTAAAAGCTAGTGGCATATTGTAGGACCATTACAGACGTACTTACTGGAAATACTTTTAAATTTTAAATTTTAAAGTATATACTACTAAAACAGACACATGAGTTATCCCTATTTGGTCACTTTCGCAGGTAAGCAAAAATGTTATTTTTATCAAAATCTTATTACAAAATTTATTTTATCCTTGAATATAATTCTTAAAATTTTAAAAGTAAAGATTGCAATTTTTTTGAAAAATCAACTTGAATACAGCTATTTTGGGAAACAACAAAAATTGGAATAAGTCCCGATCAGTTGTTTGGTGAATTCTTCTATTTTGGCAAAATGAGTAGATTAGTTCATTAGTTAAAAGCGAATAATGGGATATTGTAAAGGAGTGACTTGTGACGATAAGATAATGAAAAGTTGAATATACGTAGATGTTCATTAGCCGTTTTGGTGATGTTTTGTTTCAAGCTCAGATTAATGAATTAGTTGCATAATTAAAATCTGTTCGTGAAGAATTTGTCAGTATATGATTTTTGGATATTGATTGGACTTTTTAAGAAAAATATTGAACTTACACAAATCAATCCCAGATTGGTATAAATCAGTTACTTTAATTTAGTACTAGAAAACTGACCGGAATATTAGTTAATAACTAATATTTATGTAGATTTCTGAATAAAGTAACTAGGAACATTAAAGATTTTCTTAAAGGTCTGATTAACTACAAACCCTACAATTTTGTTAGAAAGTTAATTTATTTTCTGCAAAATTGATGATTCATGTCTATTTCGTACACTCCTATTTTGTACACTGGAACTTTTGTACCTGGAATTTTCCTGTTTCGTACACTGAATAAAATTACATGAATTTTGACGCCTATTTCGTACACCGACCTCATTAATGAGCTTCAGGCTTCAGGTACCAGAAATAAACGTTATTATCCAATTGTCATTAATTTTTGTCAAAATACACACTATTTACGTATAGTAGGTATATTCATATATATACAATAAAATATACAGCACAAAACGTTCCTAGATAATTTAATTAAATTTGACAGCATAAATCAAACGAGTCAATGCTCCAATACTATTACCGCTAACTTGTAGATCTTCCAGTATTGCCTTGATTCGGTCGTCCAAATCTATGTATTTATTGGCACGTTTTGGAGTTGGCATGTACAGGTCAAAACGCTGCTGCATTATTTCGTAGAATTTGATCTCTTCTGATAAAATTTTCTTCAGCTCATATATGTTTGGATGACTTTTTCCAACGCGCCTGTTCAACCGTTATGTCATCCTTCCACAGCGTTCGTCGTCCTATGTCGTTCGCCATTGCAAGTCATTGTCCAGCCATTGCTCCACGAAATAGTCGTTGAATTGGACCACTTTAGGATTGTTGGGTGAAATTTTCATCATTTCTAACCAAGCGTTGGATATCAGATTTTCTAGTAAGTGTGCTATTGCAGCAAATTTAAGGACATGATCGCGGATTTATTTGCTCTCCTTGAATTATCTGACCAATTGCAATTTCTGAATCTTCCTCCATAGCGCCTGATTATAATGGAAATTGCATCCCTAGATTTCAGTTTTTGGAAACACAGAATTTAATGCGTTAATTGCTGCTCGTTCGTAGTCGATATGAACTTTATGGGGGCTGAAGTTGTCCACTTTACTTAAAATAACGTTGAAAAACCTCTTATATGTGGCTTCTCTGAGATTCGGGAGTAGGGCGTAGATCACAGGAACGACTCGAGTTGCTTCCGTAGTACTTCCCAAGTCAACGTGAATTGTGTGGAGCTGAACAAATAAAAGACAGCAACTCTTGAATGTGCCATCCATGAAAATTTCAGTGGCTTCTCTCAAAAAAGTCTTGCTCCATGAACCGCAAAAATTAATATTCTTCATAAGTCAATAACTCTTCAACTTCGTGGTCAGCCAATAAATATTTTTTCATTCCTCCCGTCAGAGTGGCTGGATGACTGGATTTCCTCTTTTCATTTCCACAACTTGAATAACATTCGAATAACATTCATATCGAAATACTGTCACACGCCTGAGGACCTATGGTCCAAAGGGAGTGCTCTGGTTGGGGGTGTAGCTAGGTAGAAACTAAAAAGAAGGCATGATAACACAGACAATATTTATTGGAGCATTAAATATAGGGGAGAGAACATCATAAAACAAAGTTGAGGCAAATGAGCAAATGGCAAGAAGTGAGAAAAAGGGCAAAGGGAGGTGGTTGCTTACTGTCGGATGACGAAGGGCAGCAGGCGCGAGGCTCCTCCAATTAGCGGCATGCCGAAAGGACGGGCTCTCAGACGGGCAGCGTGACGTGATACTAGGTAACTGACTGACTCCCTGATCGTTATGATTGAGCTGTATAAATACAAGCGGGATGTTTACGAACGTGATGTCGTACCTGTCCGAGAGTCATATCGTCCTTCGGTTTAAGGTCGCCTCGGTGCTGAATAAGCTTAGACGGCGACCTATTTTCGCTAATTGGGGCCGCATCGCGACAATACTAAATAAGTCACTACGGTATCACTGGTCACTAGCTGAATATATTTGAAACTGATGTCAAAAGTGACAAAATTCGTATTTATTAGAACAGCAGGTATCCATGCCACGTCCCTCTTACTCTTTGATAATAATTATGTACAATTAATATAAAATTCAAAAAAAACTAAGACTCATTGTTACTTATCTAATTTCTGTTCGATGGATTTCCAGGTAAAATACCCCTTTCAGGTATGTAGGTTCCCTTAAGCCGAGATGGGTGGGTCAATGTACGAAATAGGCATCTAAAATTTATCTAATTTATTCAGTGTACGAATTAGACCATTTTCAGGTAGAAACGCTCGGGTGTACGAAACAGTAGTGTACGAAATAGGAAATCATCACCACCACCAAATTGATGTGAAGGTTTTTGAGTTATTGACTAAATTTCTTCTGACAACGTTATATTTATTACTTATCAGTTTTGTTATTCAAATCAGTTTTCAGTTTTTTCACAACACACCTACCGATTGCTACATCTATAGACGTAGTTATAGATTCTGGCCTGATTTTTGTAGCATAAAATATGCAGTAGTTCTGAGAAAAGTAAGTTATATATGATAAATATCATTTCAGGTAATTGGGTTACATTTACCTGCGGAACCTACCTGACTTGGGCCTCTCCAGAATTGGAGAAGCTGATGGACAAGGAAACCACCCCGTTCCCGGAACCCATAAGTCAAGACTCGGCGACGTGGGTCTCCTCCTCTTTAACTCTGGCCGGAATCCCGGGACCCTTCGTTTATGGATACCTATCGGATCATATAGGAAGAAAACCCTCAATGTTATTTCTAGGGCTGCCCTTCTTGATCGGTTTAGTCATGATGGCTTTCGGCGAACGAGTGTGGATGTTTTATGTGGCAAGATTACTGGGAGGGATAGCGCTCGGGGGTATGTTCGCGGTTTATCCAAATTATATTGGAGAAATAGCAGATTCGCATAATCGTGGTGCTCTTATGTCGTCTTTCAATGTTTTCATGTGTTCAGGGATGCTGACGTCTTTCAGTATTGGACCTTACGTTAGTGTTAAGACTTTCAATTTAATTCTCTTAGTATTTCCCGTAGTATATTTGGTGTTGTTTTTCTTATTCGCACCGGAAACTGCTTACTATCATATGATGAAAGGAGATCACGATGAGGCAAGAAAAAGTCTACAGAAGGTAAGAAAGGAAAATATTTAAATAACTCGTTTACACATAGATTCAAAAGATTTCCATCATCTGGTATATTCAACAACTAAACTAGATACACATCATAGGACGTAAATTTAACTAAATACTCGGACGTTTTGTGCCAAATATTATAATTTTTAACATATTATATTTCATTTTCGGTACAGTTCTCATTCACTCTTGTGATATTATATATACCTATAGTTACAGGAAATCATTTTATTTTTTATTTACGTCAAATAATATAACAAATGCATAAATCTTTAATGGGTATCTAAATTTAGCATTTCATACTAACTATTTAAAGGAGGTGCTCCTCAAAAGTCTGCAGTTTTGAGAATAGTGCTTCATCTACTTGTCATAGTGGCATAATCGTAAAATGAAATCAATATTCACAAATACCCTCATCAGTTAGAAACATGGGATCAAAGTCGTCATGATGTGCTGAGAGAGTCGCTCTTGTGCGTCATTTAATGTTATATTCCCCAAGAACTTTGGAGCTCCAATTAAATTCTTTTTAAAAGTAACTCATCAACATCAAACCTATTACATAAGGGCAAGAACATTGCAAAAACTTCTCTATAGCAATCCCAGAGCTTCAAGAAGCGATAAGGCATGCAACTAGCTTTCGCATATCTATTTAATAATGGGAAGATATTGTACCAAGCTGGGTCCGAGATGTCGACATTCATCAAAGGTTTCTAGGTGACAACCTGAACACAAAGTTTGTTGCATATAATGGACAATAGAACACATAGTGTTATCTAAAATAATTTAAAATCTTATATATATTAGGATGAAATTAAAATATATTTATGCAATGATTTTCTCATACATTGCTAAGTCATTAGGGAAAAAGTATTGCTGCTGCCGAGCGCATAAAACAAAATCTTATGGATAACTGAAGAGATTATACTAAATTCACTGAGAAGAAAACGTCCACGAAACGAGAAAAGGTAGTAAAGTTAGACAACACCTAATACACGTCGTTTGCTATTGGTGGAAAAGTCATAAAACTTTTGGCGGGAATTGTTGATGTACGGAGTCGGTTCAGTAAACTTAACAAGTTTAGTTCTCTGATTTATGGTTGTCTGTTTACAGCGTTCAGGTAAGTCGTTGACGATGATAGTGGACTTTTAGTTGATGGTTTATTTTAACGTATCATTATTGTTATTCAGGTTTATTCACTCGCCTCCCAAAAAGAGACCTGGAACATACTTAAGCTGCGGGGAGAAAACCATTATTTTAAATATATAGAGAAAAGAAAGAAATGAACATCATTAGTAAAAGATAAATTATAGTCAAGGCGATCATTCTTAATGCGACCCTGTACTTATTCGCTAGCTGGTCGCGCGCTTTGAATTTCGACGTTTGTGTTTCATGGAAGTTTTCTTCTCGATGGATTTACTATAATTATTTTATAACTAAAAATTATTTTATAATTAAAATATAATTTAATAATTATAATGGATTAACTATCTCTGTTATATATTTTATTTACTAGCCAAGCTTCCGTCGCAGCTTCGCTCGCTAATATATTGAAAGAATTACAACTGGAATATACATACATTTCGTCCATAATATTTTACTCAATAACATCTTTAATTAGCTTTAATTACAATGAAGTCATTCATTACAAATTATAGTCATCTTTCGGCATATGGTTGATTGCTGTCTAGAACTCCTTTCTTTGCAACATCCTTTATAATTCCAGAACAATGTCAGACGTTAGGTGGGAAATGTAGCAACATCGTGTATGTACTGTCCGCTTATCGTCTCCCGTCATATATAAAAAGAAGTTCACTCTGATCAATCTGATAAGCTAACAATGATCCCGCCTTTAGATAAACCTAATCCTTCACCGATTATATCGCTAAAAACCGAACTATTTAGTTGTTCCTAACCTAACATATTAGGAACACATATACACAGTCAGATTTATATACCCTGAATGATTTATTAAATAAAAAGATTCTTGCCCTGGACGTTCTCGAAAAACGATTGCTACTCTTCCTTCAACTTTAAGCTGCAGTAACCTTAGCTATTGCTTCGTAACAAATAGAAATATCGCATGTTATATTTATTAAATGATTATTGTTTTGCCTATATACGAATATCATAAAAAAATTTAAGACATGCTGATTCGTAATGATTAGAGTATTTAAAAATTTTATGCAGAAATAAGTTAAAGTTTCATAAAAAATGCAGATCACATTTTAAATACGTGTAGTTACAATTCCTATTCAATAAGGGAGAATGATAAAAATTACCATAATCGTATTTCACATCCATCATTTGCAACAACTCGAGTTTATAATATTCCTAGAGCCCATTCCATAATTTAAAATGGATCGCTTTAAGTGTTGCTCTCTATTGAAAAGATTGATAACGGATTGGGCACTAAAAATATTTAGCCAACCAAATCAGTACCTCCTGCGTTATTTGTTTTAACAAATTATTAAAAAATTGGCATGTTTCCTGACCTCACATTACCTCATTGCACAATTTTCGCCTCAGTCGATAGAAATTAAATTTTCATTTACATATTATTTTCAATAGCTGACTGACACGCCTCATACCTTGCACTATGGGTGGCCTACCGCGTCGCATGACCATATTAACTCAATTCTCGAGCCCATGTCTTTTTTGACAGAAAGCTATATCATCGGATAGGCGGTTAGGTTATGTGTTTGAAGTTAGCAAAGAATTTCCAGCGACGAACTTTGTGCGAGAGTCGTTTCCGCCAAAGGTTGTTACTTCGCTCCAAACTATGAAAGATTATTCGAAAATGTTGGATAACCTCGGAAGTACAACTTTCAACAATTTTGTTCATATGGCAAAAGATAGAGAACACAATGGTCTATGCAATGACCTTAGCCAGAATTTCCATAAAATGTCAATAACTGAGTTATTCCGAGATTTCCGAGTCCCGTTCAAGTGTAATGGAGTTACCCAAAACGCTCTAACCCCAGAAGTATACCTTTCTACACTTTTGTTCTTATAACAAATCATAGAAAACGTAATGTCACATGTAACGGCTGTAGCAAGAATTTCCAAAGAATGTCAATAACTGAGCTATTTCGAGATTTCCGAGTGTCGTTCGAGTGTAATGGAGTTACTTAAAACGCTATAACTCCGAAAGTACAACTTTCTACACTTTGTTTCTTATAACAAATGATAGAGAATATAATGACATATGCAAAGGCTCTAGCAAGAATTTCCAAAAAATCTCAATAACTGAGTTATTCCGAGATTTCCGAGTCACGTTCATGTGTAATGTCAAAACGCTCTAACTCCGAAAGTATACCTTTCTACACTTTTGTTCTTATAACAAATGAGAGAACATAATGACATATGCAAAGGCTGTAGCAAGAATTTCCAAAAAATGTCAGTAACTTAGCTATTTCGAGATTTCCGAGCCTCGTTCAAGTGTAATGGAGTTACCTAAAACGCAGTATCTCCGGAACGGTGTTTATTGCCCGCTTCCGAGGTCGTGCGTGTCCTCATTGGCCTTAAGTCGGGAAAAACAGTTCCTATATTACTCATGAACGTGACTCGGAAATCTGAAAATAGCTTAGTTAATGACATTTTTTGGAAATTCTTGCTACAGTTGTTGCAGTGCTTATAGTAGTCTCTATCTTTTGTTATAAGAACAAAAGTGTAGAAAGGTATACTTCCAGAGTTACAGCGTTTTAAGTAGCTCGATTACACTTTCAACAAAACTCGGAAATCTCGAAATACCTCAGTTATTGACATTCTTTTGAAATTCTTGCTAAAGCCGTTGCATATATCATTATGTTCTCTATCATTTGTTGTAAGAACAAAAGTGTATAAAGTTATACTTCCGGAGTTAGAGCGTTTTAAGTAACTCCATTACACTTGAATGAGACTCGGAAATCTTTAAATAGCTAAGTTATTGAAATTTTTTGGAAATTCTTACTAGTCGTTGCATAAATAATTGTATTCTCTATATTTTTCTGTAAGAACAAAAGTCTAGAGAGTTAGACTTTCGAAGTTATCCAATATTTACGGATCATCTATCATAGTTTATAGTTTGTGATGAATGAAGTAATCGTTGGCGAAAATGACCCTCGAACAAAATTCGTCGCTCGAGATTCGTCGCTCGAGATTCGTCGCTAACTTCACACACAAGTTATGTTTCCTCTTAGAAAACACAATAGACCAACCAGTAGAGCTCTAAAAGTGGTCATTTTTGCATTAAAAAAAAATAGGTTGAAATGTATGCAGCGTCTTAAGGTATGATTCGTAGATGAAAAGGGATAAAATCATAACCACGAATTATTGTTTATAACAAAATGGCAGCCAAAAAACGGTAAAATATTGCAAGAAAATATGTTTTTTCTGTTTCTAGCAGAAACTATAGGAGATATCGTCTTGAATACAATGCAAAAGTTGTAGGGAATTTAAAAACCTTTGAAATGAGTCCTACAGCAACCCTGTTAGTGTGTTTTTCGCCGAAAAAAACCGAAAAAACTAGAAAAAATCTGCGTTTTTGAAAATTCGTATCTCCTACAAATATGAACCTACAGGACGCGCTCTTTGGGAAATAGTTGCTGTTGATATGCTTATTAAACAGGTAAAAATCTGGACCCTATCGGATGTGTTGTTTGGCAAATATTCCCAATTAATCTTTTTGGGCCGATTTTTCATTTGCTCATTCTTGCTCGTACGGAGCTCCGATCGTAATTTTGAAAACTGTTTTGGAAACTTCAGGATTTTAGCTAAAAATCGTATATTCTACCTATTCGTTACAAAGCCGTTAAAATGGTCTAAACCGCATTCGACAATTGAGTAAAACGGAAGAATTCGCGCTAGTCTCGAGCGCGGTGGTAATGGAGGGGGTATTCCTCATGGAATCTGATGAGGAATCTCCGGCACTAGCGCGAATTCTTCCGTTTTACTCAATTTTCGAATGCGGTTTAGACCATTTTAACGGCTTTGTAACGAATAGGTAGAATATACGATTTTTAGCAAAGATTCTGAAGTTTCCACAACAGTTTTCAAAATTACGATCGGACCTCCGTACGAGCAAGAATGAGCAAATGAAAAATCGGCCCAAAAAAATTAATCGGGAATATTTGCCAAACAATACATCCGATAGGGTCAAGATTTTTACCTGTTTAATAAGCATATTAACAGCTACCATTTCCCAAAGAGCGCGTCCTGTAGGATCATATTTGTAGGAGATACGAATTTTCAAAAAACGCAGATTTTTTTTAGTTTTTTCGGTTTTTTTCGGCGAAAAACACACTAACAGGGTTGCTGTAGGACTCATTTCAAAGGTTTTTAAATTCCCTACAACTTTTGCATTGTAGTCAAGACGATATCTCCTATAGTTTCTGCTAGAAACAGAAAAAACATATTTTCTTGCAATATTTTACCGTTTTTTGGCTGCCATTTTGTTATAAACAATAATTCGTGGTTATGATTTTATCTCTTTTCATCTACGTATCATTCTTTAAAACCCTACATACATTTCAACCTATTTTTTTTTATTGCACCAAAAAATCTCTACTAGTTGGTCTACAAGGCTGACTAAATTTTACCCCTGAAACTTAGGCTGGCTAAGTTTTAAGTTGACCTGCTGGACTGCTCAGGAAACGATTTTGAATCGCGCACTTAAGTTTTATAATTGTGACTATAGACTAAAGAATATATAAATTGACCTTAAACTTAAATTTAATATTTAATCAATATTCATTTCAATTCAAGGTTAATTATATTTGATAACCCAGTTTTACTAAAAAGAAAATTGAATTTCACAGGCTATTGGGAGGTTATTTATATATTTTTTATGAATGAAATTCTTGAAAACGTAGTGAACATAGATGTAACGGAAAGTCTCGCCACGAAATAAACACAAGTCGGGGGGGTGGGGGGTAGGGCTCGACCGTTTCCGACGAATCGATTCCGGTTCGCAGAATTCGAGACTATTTGAAACGACTAGACTAGTAGCCCAATCAAATAAAATCTGAATAGGTACATGCAAATCACGCACTAATTCGTTTCAGATTGAAACTTTTTCAAAATTAAAGTTAAGGTGAAAAGAAACGATATTTTTGAAAAAGTATCAGTTTAAAATGTCAAGATCATTGTTTAAACAATGATATGGCGAAAACTGCAAAAAAATCAGTTTTTTGCATGAATTTAAAAAACGCGCACGAGAAGAACTCTTAGACTTTTTTCATCTTATAGGTTTTTGAAATGAGCTTCATTTTAGACTTAATAAAAAAAAAAGTTTATATATATTTTATTGAAATAATTGCAAAAACCCGCCGAAATTCCAATTTACAATAAACAAAAAAAAAAACATGTATTATCTCGAAACTTGCATAAGAAGTTGAGTTTTGCTTTCCTTAAGAGTACCTACCTTAAAATTTAGTTAAAAAATATTAACTAGTTTCCGAGTTTTTGTATTTGTTTATTAAAAAATGCCTTTTTTCGACCCAAAAATCGCGGTTGTTGCGGTCATAGTAGAGAACTGTAGAAGGACTCATTTTATTCGTTTTGATCCGTATTTTCAATACATATAATTCGAAATTGGAATTTCAAAGATCCTCCCCCTCAAAATGAATTTTTCATTATGGCCTAATTTGTTTGTAAGGTTTTTCGTTAATAACATTGCGAGGAATAAATTGAATTCAATGCTGTTTTGATATTCGTGTTCCTGGTAATTTTTCACGAATTTTAAATAAAAAAAAAGTTGACCCAGGATCATTTTCAACCGAGATAGCCGTTTTATTTAAAAAATTCCCCATTTGTTTATTTACCAACATTAAGACTAGAAGCTGTACGTACGAATAAATCAGTTATTCAACTGTACAATGACCATCATATATATCGAAAAAAATTATTTTCTGATGATAAATAACGATTGTAAAAGCGCGATCCAACGCATTTTTATATCTACCGGGTGGTGGGGGAAATGGGCCAGCAATTTTCAAAAGTGAATATCGTATCCTCAAATCGATATCGTCCGAAATTTTGCGATATCTCCGCTAATAATGGACCAATTTCAACGTTTCTTTTTTTAATTTGGGGTATCATATGAAACTAATAACCACTGCATGGTCCTTTATGCATTAATTATTCAATAATTTGTTATAAACAATTATTTTTGGAAAAAACATTTTTATGGTTATTGGTGTGAGAAATAATTATTGTTCTTTAATAAATATTTTTAATGAATATTATTGCCAATAATTATTTCTCACACCAGTAACCACAAAAATGTTTTTTCCAAAAATAATTGTTTATAACAAATTATTGAATAATTACTGCATAAAGGACCATGCAGTTGTTATTAGTTTCATGTGCTACCCCAAATTAAAAAAAGAAACGTTGAAATTGGTCCATTATTAGCGGAGATATCGCAAAATTTCGGACGATATCGATTCGAGGATACGATATTCACTTTTGAAAATTGCTGGCCCATTTCCCCCACCACCCGGTAGATATAAAAATGCGTTGGATTGCGCTTTTACAATCGTTATTTATAATCAGAAAATATTTTTTTGCGGTATATATGATGGCCATTGTACAGTTGAATAAATGATTTATTCGTACGTACAGCATCTAGTCTTAATGTTGGTAAATAAACACATGGGGAATTTTTTAAATAAAACGGCTATCTCGGTTGAAAATGATCCTGGGTCAACTTTCTTTTATTTAAAATTCGTGAAAAATTACCAGGAACACGAATATCAAAACAGCATTGAATTCAATTTATTCCTCGCAATGTTATTAACGAAAAACCTTACAAACAAATTAGGCCATAATGAAAAATTCATTTTGAGGGGGAGGATCTTTGAAATTCCAATTTCGAATTATATGTATTGAAAATACGGATCAAAACGAATAAAATGAGTCCTTCTACAGTTCTCTACTATGACCGCAACAACCGCGATTTTTGGGTCGAAAAAAGGCATTTTTTAATAAACAAATACAAAAACTCGGAAACTAATTAATATTTTTTTAACTAAATTTTAAGGTACTTTTAAGGAAAGCAAAACTCAACTTCTTGTGCAAGTTTCGAGATAATACATGTTTTTTTTCTTTGTTTATTGCAAATTGGAATTTCTGCGGGTTTTTGCAATTATTTCAATAAAATATATATAAACGTTTTTTTAGTAAGTCTAAAATGAAGCTCATTTCAAAAACCTATAAGATGAAAAAAGTCTAAGAGTTCTTCTCGTCCGCGTTTTTTAAATTCATGCAAAAAACTGATTTTTTTGCAGTTTTCGTCATTATACATTGTTTAAGCAATGATCTTGACATTTTAAATTGATACTTCTTCAAAAATATCGTTTCTTTTCACCTTAACTTTGATTTTGAAAAAGTTTCAATCTGAAACGAATTAGTGTACATCGTTTTTTTATTTGACTAGGCTATAGACCCTTCCAGAATGACAAGAACATTCGTTAGCAACATGAGACAGCGAGAAAAAAGGACGCCGCTAAGCCGAGAGAAAATAGCTAGACCTGTAAAACGTTACAATTGGTCCCAGAAGTGGGATGGTTTAGAGACGTAAATTAAAAACAGAGAGGAAACTAAACGATTTATAAGTTATCTACCTAAAGGGCGAGTTGGAAGATCGAGAAGTCAAAAGTTCAGGGTCGATAGCTGTGATGCAAAAACGTCTGGAGGATCATTTAATCGAGAATGGAGAAGACCCTGAAAACCTGAAACCCTAAAACCAAACCAAGGATATGGAAAAATTTCATGGCGGGTTGGATAACAATATAAAACAACTCCACGGCGAAATGGAAAAATTCCACGGTGAGCTGGATAGCAGAATTGGAAAAGGGCATATTGGTCAATTTATGTCTAACATTTTATGAGATAGCCAACTGCAAGAACTTTAATGCTGAGATCAGATTTAATGCTCAAAGCCTTTTGGACGGTTTTTTTAAAATATGAAAGTTTTAATGGCAAAAGTATTTAAACAAATTTTTGTTTCCACTACACCTTTGTCTAAATATCTTCAAACAGCAGGAATGAACTTTTTACAAGCGTATCGAATGGTTGAGGATACTTTAACATCATTAAAAAATATGTCCAGGAATTTTGATAAAGTTTCCGAAGAAACTGCTGCTTTCGTGAATGAGTCGAACACAGAATTTTTAATCTTGAGATTCCCTTAGAAATAACGATGCCAATATCTAGAAAAAGAATTAGGAAAAAATTTCATAATGAGACGTGTGGTGACGATGCTCCGCAGGAAGCAATGGCCAAATTCAAAATTGAAATATTTAATGTAAAAATGGGCAAGGTAGTTAATGCAATGGAAAGTAGATTTTAGAGTCATGCGGAACTTTATAAGGGATTTTACATTTTAAATCCTTCAAATTTCGCCCCACCTGAATATACAGAAAGCAGCTTAGAGCAAGCTTGTTCAAAAATTAAGCAATACTATATACAGATGGAAAAAAGTGAACTGGAAATGCAGTTAAACGATTTTGCCTCAAAGTGGTCAAACTTATATCTATGTCCTTGCCAGAAGAACTTATACGTGAAAATATTGAACTAAAAAAATCTCATTCAAAACTTGTAAAAAATGTATTTTGTACTGTTACAAAGTTTTAATGAAATATAGTCTTTACCGCGAGGCTTATCCAGATCTTGAAAAGGCGTACAAATACTTACTAACTTTTGTCGATGTCACAAGTAGCATGTGAGCGATCTTTTTCAAAATTAAAATTTATTCTGAATAGATTACGAAGTTGCTTGTCTCAAGATCACCTAGAGGCATTTATGTTGATAGTTTGTGAAAAGGATATTTTAGTAAGTTTAAATTAATGAAGATATTATTAAATATCTTACAAATGAATATAAAGGGCGTAGGGATATGATATGTTTACAAAATTTATTTACAAAAAAAGTTCATTTTTTAATATTTCCTTAGTGCTTTGTATTGATTTTTGTTTTTTCATTTTTGAGAATATGTTTTTGTTTCATTTGACATTTTATGTATTTAATTTTTGCTTTATAATATGATGTTGGGTTATGGGAAAAATAACACTCGGTATATGAGTTTATAGGCGTGTTTTTATTTAAAATGATCTATTTCGTACGAGATGTAAATGGGAACTAAAAAATATCCCGAGCACATAAACAAGCTTATATTGTTAAGACCACATAGTCAGCAGTTTCTGAAAAAGATCATAGCTTTGTTTATTTAACCTCGGTGCCTGTTGGGTAATTCCCAACATTCCCAAGTAAAGTGTAATATTTGGAATATAATTTTTGCTATTCTAACATATGAACATAAAAAATATATGTTTAAATATATTATTATTATTATTATTATTATCACTTTTGTTTTTCTCTCACGCCTACTGCGCTACTCTTAGTAAAAATGAGAGCCCCAGGCAGAGGCCGGTAATTTCGATTGGCGCCCGGGCCGCTTTTTAGGCCCAGTCCGGCCCTGTTGACGGCTCACTTCAGACCGAGAAAACCCAACGATTGAAACAGAAGAATGCTAAGCAGCCTTCGACGAACTGAAAAGGCCCCTGCTCTCGGCTTCCCGACCCAAGTGGGACACTCCCATCTTGGATACGGATGCAAGCAACGATGGAATCGAAAGGGTATTGTCCAAACTTCAGAATGGGCAGGAACGGGTCGTCGGCTATTGCAGTAAGATCCTGTCAAAGTCCGAAAGGAACTACTGTGTCACTAGGAGAGAAATGTTAGCCGTCAGTCAGTGGAACATTTCGACAAGTATTTCTAAGGGAGGAAGTTCCTGTCGAGAGCGGACAATGCGGTGATCAGATGGCTCCTTCAATTGAAAAACCTGGAAGGCCAGGTGGATTGAGCCTCTTCAATTATGGGACTTCGACATAGAGCGGGAACTAGCCATCGTAATGCTGACGCTCTTTCAAGAAGACCGTGTCCCCATTGCAGTCGTGCAGCGGTAAAGGAGGCTTCTACCTGCCGCACGACGGTTGCTGACGAGGACTGTTCACCAGATGAGCTGCGACGAGCGCAGAAAGGAGACAAGGATCTCCAACATATCCTAAAGTGGAAGGAAGAAGGACGTCGGCCAGAATGGCAGGAGGTGGCCCCATCGTCTATAACCTTTAAATCGTACTGCCACAGTGGGACTCCCTGGTGATTCAGAATGGGCTGCTTAAGATTGCGCTTGAATCCGATAACAGTGCGGAAAGATGAGTTAAACTTATCGTACTCAAAACGAATGCGGTGATCAGATGGCTCCTGCAATTGAAAAACCTGGAAGGCCTGGTGGATTGAGCGTCTTCAATTATGGGACTTCGACATAGAGCGGGAACTAGTCATCGTAATACTGACGCTCTTTCAAGAAGACCGTGTCCCCATTGCAGTCGTGCAGCGGAAAAGGAGGCTTCTAGCTGCCGCACGACGGTTGCTGACGAGGACTGTTCACCAGATGAACTGCGACGAGCGCAGAAAGGAGACAAGGATCTCCAACATATCCTAAAGTGGAAGGAAGAAGGACGTCGGCCGGAATGGCAGGAGGTGGCCCCATCGTCTATAACCTTTAAATCGTACTGGCCACAGTGGGACTCCCTGGTGATTCAGAATGGGCTTCTTAAGATTGCGCTTGAATCCGATAACAGTGCGGAAAGATGACTTAAACTTATCGTACTCTAAACGAATGCGGTGGAAGTGCTACATCACATCAATAATGGAATTTCGGGAGGTCACCTATGAGTGAAGAAGACATTGCAGAAAATGTGCGAGAGTTTCTACTGGGTGGGCTGCTCCGAGTCTATACACGAACGGCGTAGGAATTGTACAGTTTGATCGGCCAGCAATGGACCACACTGCCAGCTGAAAGCTCCGATGAGACAGTACAATGCGAGAAGCACATTCGAGAGGATCGCCCTAAACATGATTGGTCCATTCGGTGAAAATGATTACGGCAACAAGTACATCCTAGTAGCGATGGATTAATTTACGAAATGGCTAGTGGCTTACGCAATTCCTAACCAAGGAGCCGCAACTGTCGCAAATGTCTTGATTAAGAAGCTCGTAAGCCGCTTCTGAGTACTAATGGAACTGTATTCCGAGCAGGGTCGTTATTTCAAGAGGGAGGTGTTCCAGGGAGTTTGCAAAAAATTGGAAATTCTCAAAACCAGGACAACAGCACTGCACCCCCAGTCTGACCGGTTTGTGGAGACGATGAACCTTATTATGGGCAAGTACCTTTCGAAGATAGTGTCTCAACAGCAATGAGACTGGGATCAATATTTCCCCTTTTTCCTCATGGCCTACCGTTCTGCCATTAACGAATCAACTGGCCAAACCTTAGCAAGGGTACTGTTGGAGCGAGAAATGAGGCTTTCCTGCCATTCGAGCTTCAGTTGCAAACCGACAGAAGATCTTGTCGCGGAAGACTACGTCAACAAACTGCGCAGAAAGATGGGCCAGTTTCACGAGTTTGTATGGACGAACCTCCAAGTCGCCAGCGACCGAATGAAGGATCAGTATGACATCCGTGCGGACAACGGCATGTGTGAAGAAGGGAACCTGTTGTAGCTGTATAAGCCGCAAAGAAAACGGGGATTATCTCCGAAGCTTCAAAAAGCCTGGGAAGGGCCGTATACGGTGAAGATTAAGATTAATGACGTCATGAATAGAATTAGTAAAGTCCCGAATGGGAAGCCAAGGGTCGTGCATTACAACCGATTAGTACCTTTCGATGGAGACCATGATCATGATCAACAGATGCGTCAACTACGGCCCCACGAGGGAGCACTCTTTTGAAGAATTTATGGCTGCGTATAGATGTCCCGAGAAAATGCCGCGGAATCCCGGACGAGGTTTGGCATACTGGACGAGCTCCATCATCAGACACCGCGGTTGGGCGAGCGCTGAGGATTAAGGAAGATGGATCACAACGGTCGCTCTTTTACCTAATTAACAAGAGAAGGTCCTTTTACAAGGCCGCATATTTGGATTTGTGGAACGCGCTATGTGACCTGTTTCCCTTCATGTATAGGTAGCTCACTCAGAACATCATTCAACTGATTTAAACAAATAATTAAAATCTTTGTGAATTGATAAGGTGACAAAGAAAAGTTCCGTTTATTTTATTCTTAATAAAGGTACTTTTATTTAGTAGAATATGTGGAACTATTAGCAGATGCCTAAAACATAAAACGAGAAAAGACGCACAACTGAAATTTTTCAAAACTATTGCAGTGCCAACGCTCACGTATGGCAGCGAAATTTGGACAACAACAAAGAAACAAGAGAGCCGGATTCAGACGCAAGAAATGAAGTTTCTGAGGAGAGTCAAAGGATGCACAAAAAGAGACAGATTTAGAAATGCAGACATCAGACGGGAATTAAATATGTATAGTGTTAATGATGTGATAAAACAATATAGGGAAAACTGGAAGGAACATCTTCGAAGGATGGATGAAAACAGGTTGCCAAGAAAAGCCTTCAAATACAGATGTAAAGGGAGAAGAAGCGTTGGGCGACCACGCAATAGATGGGTACCGTAACAGGCAAAGTGCCTAATACTTGTAGTGAAGACGAAGACGAAGGCGATAAAGGTACTTTATTATTGTACATAGTTCATTTTAACTGCCAAACCTCATATATGGCTAACAAATTTTTAGTCTGACAACTATATTATCTGTTTTAGATCATGCAGGACTTTTGTAAAGAATAACTTTTACTCGACTTTAGTGGATACACTCTATAATACAACAATAAATTAGTAACAATAGAAAAACTTGATTATATTAGAAGAATAAACAGCCTAAGTTTTGCAGAAGAAACATTTTGTCATCCAAATGTTTTCTAGAAGGAAGTTTAACCTTTTCAACGATGTAGGTTTCCAAGAGTTCACATCGTTCGTGTTCGACGAGGTATAGTGCGTTGCAAATTATTTCGGACGGGATTTTCTAGCTTAAAAGGGCGACAGGGTCGGCTCTATGGTCGTTCAGAAGTATATAAACAAGTACTGTAACCAACTAATAGCTTTTAGATGCACAATTTTATTTCAGAGTGTAGGATTTTAAATTTTATTGACTAATAGTTATGTAGATATTTATAAAAAAATTAAATATTGAAGAAATAAATAGATCAGAAAATATTTTAATATCAGAGTTTACGGGTAAAATTAAAGCAATTGCCTAATTAGTCATCGAAATATACATATGCTTAAAGAATACATATTCAATAACAATAGCAATACCTACAATAAGATACTATACAATTCAATAACAATAAAAGAAATGGAAAATTGGAAAAAAGATCATTTATCATCGAGATCACTGTACTCATTATGTACACTAATATCACTATCGCTTTCAGATAAATTAATTATGATGGGATATGATGAGATGAATGGTATCGCAAATATTAGACTTCAATTTTTTTACATGATTAATGCAATCTTTCCAGTTATCTGATATTATGAAATGCTGTTTTTATGGAGGTAATTACGGCAGAAACTGATTGTGGGGTTGTACTGTTTGTCGAACATAATTTTTTAATTATGACCATAATAATTCGATTGGATATAAAATGCAGTAGTACGACGCTAAACGTAAAACTTCATGCCCATACTTATAGGCTATGGTGTCTTTTGAAGAGATTTGAGATTTTGAACGTTAACTAATTTTAACAATTCTGTCAGCTTCTTTTTTATAAGTTTCTTCAAAACAAATTTCTTTATCCATTATAAATTGTTGGATTTTTGCTTTATTAGAACTACTATTAGGAATCTTATTAAGTAATCTAGAATGATAAGGTGCATTATCTAAAACGATTACGGTATTTTATTGCAAATTAGCTAATAATTAATATTCAAACCAGCTTTTAAATACCCTATTATCAATATCTTGATGGTAATCTAGATTGCAATGTTTAATATTTTCTCATCTAACCCGTCCAGATTGTATGTTACCGTCTCAATTCCTCTTCCCTTCATCCTTTCTTCCCTTCTTCCTTTGTGTTTTTCCTTGTTTTCACTACGAAAGGAACGCAAATCGTCCCAATCACTAAACCATGATCCGACCCACATTCGGCTCCCCTGTATACTCTAATAGACCAAGAGCTGGAGACGAGATTTCAACGTCATCAGTAATATGGAATTCGTATATAGGAATAAACTCTATTACCATCAGTTATTAAAGTTCCGAGCAGGCGGACAGATTACTTGGGGCTAAGGGTAGTTATAAGGGGTGAATATTGATAATTTTTCGGGAAAATATCGGCATCGATAATACGCTTAAAAATGTATGTAATGATAGGTCTTACCATACCTAAACGAAATTCCAAGCGGCGGACACATGAGTAGGTGCAATGGGGGCGGCGGACAAGGGTAAAGAGGGTGAAAAGGCGGAGAGCTAGAGCCGAAACTTCAACGTCATCGTCATCAGTAATATGGAATTCATAAACAGGAATAAACTCTATTACCATCAGTTATTAAAGTTCCGAGCAGGCGGACAGATTACTTGGGGCTAAGGGTAGTTATAAGGGGTGAATATTGATAATTTTTTTGAAAAATTTCTGCATCGATAATACGCTTAAAAATTTATGTCATGATAAGTCTTATCATAACTAAACGAAATTCCAAGAGGCGGACACCTGAGTGGGTGCGAAGGAAGTGGCGGACAAGGGTAAAGGGGGTGAAAAGGCGGAGAGCTATATAGAGCCGAAATTCCAAAGTCATCAGTAATATGAAATTCGTAAACAAGAATAAACTCTATCACCATCAGTTATTAAAGTCTCGAGCAGGCGGACAGATTACTCGGGGCGAAGGGTTGTTATAAGGGGTGAAATATGTTAATTTCTCCGGCAAATTTCGGCATCGATCAGAAGCTTCAAAATTTATGTAATGATGGGTATTACCATAACTGAATGAAATTCCAAGCGGCGGACACACGAGTGGGTGCAAAGGGGGCGGCGGACATGGGTAAAGCGGGGAAAATTTATGGAAAAATTCGTGAGTTTATTCCTGTTTACGAATTCCATATTACTGATGACGTTGAAATTTCAGCTCTAGCTCTCCGCCTTTTCACCCCCTTCACCCTTGTCCGCCGCCTCTTTGCACCTATTTATGTGTCCGCCGCTCGGAATTTCGTTTAGTTATGGTAAGACCTATCATTACAAAAATTTTCAAGAGTATTATCGATGCCGAAATTTTCCCGAAAAATGAACCATTTTTACCCCTTATAACTACCCTCCGCAACAAGTAAGCTGTCCGCCTGCTCGGAACTTTAATAACTGATGGTAATAGAGTTTATTCCTGTTTACGAATTCCATATTAGTGATGACGATGACGTTGACATTTCGGCTGTAGCTCTCTGCGTTTTCACCCCCTTTACCCTTGTCCCCGCCCCCACTGCACCTACTTATGTGTGCGCCGCTTGGAATTTCGTTTAGGTATGGCAAGACCTATCATTACATACATTTTGAAGCGTATTATCGATGCCGAAATTTTCCCGAAAAATGAACCATTTTTACCCCTTATAACTACCCTCCGCAACAAGTAAGCTGTCCGCCTGCTCGGAACTTTAATAACTGATGGTAATAGAGTTTATTCCTGTTTACGAATTCCATATTAGTGATGACGATGACGTTGACATTTCGGCTGTAGCTCTCTGCGTTTTCACCCCCTTTACCCTTGTCCCCGCCCCCACTGCACCTACTTATGTGTCCGCCGCTTGGAATTTCGTTTAGGTATGGCAAGACCTATCATTACATACATTTTGAAGCGTATTATCGATGCCGAAATTTTCCCGAAAAATTATCAACTTTCACCCCTTATAACTACCCTTAGCCCCAAGTAATCTGTCCGCCTGCTCGGAACTTTAATAACTGATGGTAATAGAGTTTATTACTGTTTGCGAATTCCATATTACTGATGACGATGACGTTGAAATTTCGGTTCTAGCTCTCCGCCTTTTCACCCTCTTTACCCTTGTCCGCCGCCCCCATTGCGCCTACTCATGTGTCCGCCGCTTGGAATTTCGTTTAGGTATGGTAAGACCTATCATTTCATACATTTTTAAGCGTATTATCGATGTCGAAATTTTCCCGAAAAATTATCAAATTTTACCCCTTATAACTACCCTTAGCCCCAAGTAATCTGTCCGCCTGCTCGGAACTTTAATAACTGATGGTAATAGAGTTTATTCCTGTTTACGAATTCCATATTACTGATGACGTTGAAATCTCGTCTCCAGCTCTTAGTCTATAACTATGTTGTTTTATTATGATATAATCTATAATAGATTTGAGTCCTGTCGTATGTTGTTGCCAGGTGAACTTGTGTATGTCCTTGTGGTTAAAGAAGCCATTCATAATTTTTAATTCGAATT
This sequence comes from Cryptocephalus moraei, assembly GCA_946251905.1. NCBI lineage: Eukaryota > Metazoa > Arthropoda > Insecta > Coleoptera > Chrysomelidae > Cryptocephalus > Cryptocephalus moraei. The sequence continues at coordinate 2,046,457 of OX276452.1, forward strand.
GTTCACATATATCAATTAATCTTTTTCAGTTGTTATTTACCTTTTCCTCTCCATGTGCCCCTATTATTTTACTGCGAATTTGTTTTCCCACTCTGGCGTTAAGGTCTCCTCCTAACATTATTTCATGGTTATTTTGAATTTATTTGGAAGATTTTTCTCAGGTCTTCGTCAAAGGCATCTTTATCTTGAGCTAAAGCGTCGTCGTTAAGCGCATATACACTTAAGATTGTTATATGCCTTCCTCAGATGAATTGTCAGTTTTATATAGCGTTCGTTAATAGGCTCCCAAGATATAATATATTTTTCGTATTTTTTATGTATAAATATTGACACTCCTGCCATCGCCCGTTGATCTTTCCTTACTCCCGAATAAACGTGTTTGTAATCTCTTACATCTTCACTCTCGTTTCCTTTCTTCTTTGTCTCTGATATAATAGCTACCTCCATTCTCCTGTTTATAAATTCTTGTATGATCTCTTGCTGTTGATTCCTTATACGTTGGACATTCCATATTCCGTAGTTCATCGTCCATTTCCGTTGCTGTTTTCGTCGTCTAAAATTTCCGTCCAAACTCCGAGGCTTTCCATTGGGTGTTTTAGCAGAAAAAACAAGGTTTTCTAAGGCTAGGGGAGCTTCTAGAGATTTTTCTGTCTGGGTTTATTCCCATAGCCAAAAAGCTCTAGTTTTAAGCCGTCGGAGAAACGCCTTTCACCCTTCCCCGTTAGCTACGAACGCACATTGCCCAGAGTTTTGTTGGGAATAAGGCTTCGGCAGCCCTAAACCCCCCTGAGATCCAAGCTTACCATTTAACCGCCTAATTAATGTATGATATTAATTATTTAATTAGTCAATTAATTACCTAATTAATATCATACATAATAAAAAATAAATAGTACAAAATAGAGCACTAGGAGGCATTTAACAGTGTACTAGATTAACGTCTAAAAAATTACTGCATAATATGCTGGAAGTGAGGAACGGTAAACAAAGGGTAATTTTTAATGTAATGGTGTTTATTTATAAAATCAAGAATTTCGTCATGCTGCTGTATTTAACTAATAAAATAAGTTCTAATCGAGATGTTCATCACTACCACACTCGAAATAAAGATGATATAGTAGTGCCTTTTTCTAAACCAAATAGGAAATTTAATAGTGTATTGAACAATGGATTAACGCTGTACAATAGTTTAAATGATAATGTAAAAATTGTGTAATTTTAAATACCTACAAAACATTATTAAAAATTTTGTAGTATGTATAACAGTTTTAAGTGTGAACATTTAGGTCATTAATATTTTGGGTGATTGTTAAATTAAGTTAGTTGTAATGTCGGTATCATTTTTGTAAATCACTTTTTATTATTTTATTATTATTATTCCTGGTACTTACCATTATACACGTTAAGCATTATTTGCTTTGCGTCTAAGGGAGGTGGTTGTATTTCTGTTTGGGATCTCTTATGTGATTTTGGTCTACATCAAGTGCGTCGTCACTGCTAATCATCCATTAGCATAGTTCAATTAAATAGCTAATCTCAACTAAAACCACCACGAAGCACAATTGACTGGAAAGACACACTCATTTGCACTTTAAGGAAATACATGTCACCGAACTTGATTTAAATTTACACAAACCACTACAGCGCTACCACTACGCCAACACTATTACAATATTTTAATAGAAATACCTCCTCGCTAATCTATGAAAAAATAAATGAATTTCCTCTAGAAACATGATATAAGTACTGTTTGTTCAACAGGTACGATCTAAAGGTGCAAGTGTCGAAGAAGAACTCGCTGTCATAAAGGAAAAGATCGAAGAAACTAAAGGAGGCAGATTTTGGCATTCCATATTCATCGAGCGGAACAAAGGAGTAACCAAAGCTTTCATTATATCATTAGGTCTAGTGATGATCCAGCAATTCACGGGTATCACAGCAGTCCTCTTTTACTCCCAACAAATCTTCCAGGACGCAGGGGTTGAAATGGAACCAGCAATATGTTCGATCTTAGTAGGGGTAGTGCAGTTTGTTACTAGTTTCTTCACACCTTTAGTGGTGGACAGATTGGGCAGGAAATTATTGCTCTATTTCTCATCCATCGGGATGATGTTAACGGAAGGCTTATTAGCTGTTTATTGTTTCCTTCAGGATAATGGAACAGACGTAAAAGCCGCCTCGTTTGTTCCAATAATCTGCCTTATGGGTTATATAGTGTCATACAACGTAGGATTTGGCCCGTTGCCGTGGGCGATGACGGGGGAGATGTTCCCTTCAAATCTGAAATCTCCCGCAACTTCAACCATTGCTGCAATTTCTTGGCCTTTCGGGTTCTTAATATCCAAATACTTTCAAGTTATTAAGGATTTACTGGGGATGGGTTCAATGTTTTTGGCATTCTCTATATCCTGTGGTTTAGCCATACCGTTTACTTACTTTTTCGTTCTGGAGACTAAAGGAAAAAGCCTGCAGAAGATACAGGAAGAGCTTGACCGGTAGTGTTTGAGTTGTATTTAACATTTATAAAGTAGGATAAATAAATTAACTTGTAAAATGAAAATATGAATTTTATTTATACTACTGACACTCGTAAAAATCATTGAACTTTCTCTCGATTAATCAACGATTTATCAATCACGACAAACGTTACCCAATCAATAATCTATATTGAGATTACTGTTATTATCTAAAAGTTGTCGTGGTGGTATAAAATTTTTATTCACACACGGTTACAATTCCACAACTTCCAAAACGGAGGAAATTTCTCATTTGTTTATACTGAAAGTGATTCCCGAGAAAGAAAATGAGTTACGCCTACGTAGCCACTTATGCAGGTATGTAGTTAAATACAATACTTAAATATCCAAATTCAGCAACATACTACTTCAATTAGGTTATTTGTCTAACACAAATTTATATGAAAATGAATATAAAAGTATAGTTGAGCGTTACTAACTTTTTACTCGTAATATGTTTATAATTACTGCCAACTACAATCAAGAATCGTTCATAATAACATTTTGCAAGGAAGTTAAAGTGATACTTGTCTGCTACATGTTTACAGACTATTGAACCATTGAAAGAAAATAACAAATAACAACCAGTTGTTGGAAATTTTGTGATTACAGATATAGAGAATTGATTGAACTACGAATCTTCATGCCATAATTTAATAAATAATTAGCGGTATCTTGCTGAATTAGTAATAATTTAAAACATTTTTGTCCAAAATTAAATATATTTTAAATTCATTCAACTATAACAAATGTTGGAATCTGAAATAAATAAAGAATAGGCATCTTACCTTATTGACATATTTCACATATTTGTAAACAAAATTAGCATTTCATGGAAACAATATTGAATGTTAACACAAAATTTCTATTACGATTTAAGAATCACATTCAAAACTCGATACTTCGTTATGTTATCAACTATAACTAATATATTTATCAGGTAAAATCGAAAAATATTTTTGAGATGCAATCACAACTTCAAAATGATAGGCAAATTTGAAGTAGTACTTATAATTCGATACGTAGGTGTACAACGGATAGGTACGTAAAGAACTACTTAATACAACATACTTGTCGGAAAGTTATGAGATGTAGTGATTCTCTTTAGTATATAGGAGATAATTTCGTAATAGTAGTTTATCATTAAACATTGTAAACTACAAATACTTCTTAAACAACTAATTGAATAAATGTGGAGATGCAATGTAGAATATTATAATTGAATTTTTAAACTTACTATCGACTTAGAAATTATTAAACTATGTACGATGTTGTACGCATATATTTGCATATTTGTATATGCCATATTTGTATATTAGGATGCGCATCGTCCTGTATCAGCCAATAGCAATACAAGCAAATCAATATTTTATAGCAAGTATGTGAGAAATTCACAAGTTTATGGATATTTCCCATATGTCATTATTGGTCTTATCATTATGTAATTTGACTTTTCTGGCTACACTCATATATTTATTTTTCCATGTTATGTCCGGGAAAAAATCATGATACTTGTAGTCTTTAACAGATTGAGACTTTAATTAATTGTATGTATTACGATCGGTAGATATGTCTATCCATAGATGTAGTGTATATCCTAGTGTAAAATTTTTATTTTCCATCCTATATCCCGTTAGATTCCTTATGCAATTTATTATTTTATCCTTCACAACGTTAAACAGGACTGCACTTGGTGAGGCGCCTTGTCGTATCCTTATGCCAGAATTACATTTGACGAGTTATATTTTCCGTTTGTATTCGGGTTGTGGTGTTTACATAATTATTGTCTACGATTTTGATCAATTTTCATAGTACGTTCTTTCAACTAATAAGTAGATAACGTCACATAGTTTCACTCGATCGAATGTTTCTTCAGGTCAACAAAACACAAGAAAGCAGGGCTGTTAAATTCGATCATTGTTTCCACCACCTACGTTATTACAAAGTCGCATCGATGATTGATCTGTTAGTACGAAAGCCTCGTTGTTTTTCGCTTATCTGTATTTGAAACTTGTTTAAGACAATTGTGGATAACACTTTTTGACAAGTACCTATCTATTAAGTGATCCCATGGTAAATCTCGGGATTGTCTCTGTCTCCTTTTTTGAACGTTATACTGCAATTTCATTCTTCAGGTAATTTACTGTCGTCCATTATTTTATTTAACAATTTTGTAAATTCTAGTATTAAATAGTTTCTGCCGTACTTTTACAATTCATTGCTTATCCCATCTAACCCTGGGACTTTTCTTTTTTTAGTTTATTAATTGCGTCTTCAACTTTATTCGCTGTTATACCTGCTTCCTCGCCTTGATCAGATTTTATTGTGTTGGTATACGTTCTTCCTATTTTTGTAAAGCGTTTCAAAAATTTCTCCATCCACTGTGGGTTATCTAATACGTTTAACTTTACCTTCTCGCTTACTTCCGCTTTTCGTAGCATATTCCAGACTTTTTTTTGTGACCAATTGTGACTCCAATTACTTGTTAAACTATTCCCAGCAACTTCCTTTTAACTGCTTTATTTTAATTAGTGGGGTTTCTTTCTTGTTGGTAGGATTGCCAATAATCTGATCTTTTAGTTCTTTTTTAACGCAAGAAAGCAAGTACGGTATAGACCACCACTTGCTGTAACGAGTGATGATGCCGATACACAGTATTTATTGGAGGTTGGCGATCCAACTGGCTATAATGGTGCGTGAAACCGCACCCCTGAATATTTCCGTCCGAACCATCGACGCAGATCTTTACCAAGTGTTCTGCCTTCTTCCCACAGATCTTTTGCCCTCGATTTTTCCTTCAATAACAAGTCGGGGGATGAAGTAACGCTCTCGTCTCATGACGTGGCCTATGTACTTGAGCTTTCTGTCTTAGATAACTGCCATAAGCTCTTTATTTTTGCCAATTCGTCTGAGTACCTCTTCATTGGTTATTCTGTCTACCCAGGATATACGTAAGATACGACGGTACACGTACATCTGAAATGCATTGATGCGGCTTTCCATTGTGCTGTTGAAGGTTCAGTTCTCGCAGCCATAGAGAAGGACTGGAAAGATGTAACACCGCAGTAGGCGTATGCGAAGCTGCAGATTCAGGTCTCGACTGGTAAAAAGATTCTTCATAGAAGTAAATGCTCGCCTGGCCTGTTCGATTCTTGACAGGATTTCTTTCTTGGGGTCGCTGGCCTCGTTGACAATGGCGCCGAGATATTTCACAGATGTCACTTCTTCCACCCTCTCGTTATTAATTCGAAGTATTGCTTGAATTGGTGTCTTGGAGAACACGAACACTTTTGTCTTAGTAACGTTCATGTGAACACCGTACTGTTTGCTATACTCGACTATGAGGTCCATCATGTGCTGTAGGTTTGGGAGACTGTCGGCGAGGACGACTATGTCGTCGGCGAAGCGTATGTTGTTAATAAGGGTACCGTTGATCTTAATTCCCACATTCACCTCCTCGAGTGCCTCTAGGAACACCGCTTCGGAGTAGATATTAAAGAGGAGGGGGGACAGGACACATCCCTGTCTGACGCCTCTCCGAATTTCTATTTCGTCAGATGTTGACCCCTCTACTCTCACTTCTGCCGTTTGGTTCCAATATAACTGAGTGATGATGCGCCAATCTCCCGCATCTACACCGGTGGTCTTGAGGATGTCGGCAAGCTTCTGGTGTGAGACACAGTCGAAGGCTTTACGGTAATCAATGAAGCAGGCATAGACGTCAACATTCATGTCCTTGCATCGCTGTGTGAGGACGTTCAGAGAAAAAAGAGCCTCACACGTACCAACTCCGTTCTTAAATCCAAACTGCGTATCACCAAGCTGCCTCTCACATTTGAAATATATTCGGGTGTGAATAATGCGAAGAAACACTTTGAGAACATGTGACATTAGGCTGATCATGCGGTAATCGTCACATTTGGAGGCTTTTGCTGTTTTGGGTAGAGTAATAAAAGTCGACTTCAACCAATCTACTGGTACTTTCCCAGCTTTGTATATGGAGTTAAAAAGAGCTGTGAGTAACTTCAGGCCCTTATTATTATCAGCGTTGACGATCACTTTCAAAGTTTCCGCATGTATCTGGTCCGATCCTACGGCTTTATTGTTTTTCTGAAGCTTGATGGCATGTTTCACTTCTTCTTCCGTGATGTCATGGCTAGATTCATTGAAATCGTCGCATCGGGATGGTAGGTCAGGTCGTGCATCGTTGAAAAGGACCTCAACATACTCCCTCCATTGCTTCAACTTTTCCTCGACGCCCACCAGAATTCTATTATCGTCGGTCTTGAGAATACCCCGGCAAGGCTTACGTCGTGTGTTTGTAAATTCTTTCATCTTCTTATGGAGATTAAATAGATCATGCTTATTTTGTAGCTCTTCTATTTCGCTACATTTCTCCGCCAGCCAGTTCTCTTTTGCTCTTCGGCACTCTCTTCTCACAGTCCTATCCAACTCCTTATACCGTCTATTGTCTCTAGCCTTCTGTTCTCTTCTTTCATCCATGAGGTTGAGGATTTCATCAGTCATCCACTTCTGTTTCTTGTGTGCGTGTACATACCCTATGTCACCTCTTGAGTGTCTGTGAGAGCCTTCCTCAAGGCATCCCACCGAATTTCTATATCCATATCATTATAGTTGACAGCTGTCTGTAGTCGTGCTTCGAGGTTCACTGTTGCTTGTGCTCGCACCGTGGTATTGTTGAGCCTTTTTATGTCTATTATCTTAGGCTTATTTCGATATTGAGCTCTAAGAAAGTGGCGGATCTGTAGAACTATCACAACTGGATTGTGGTCGCTGTTGATATCGGCACCAGGATATGTTGTCGCCGTTTTTACGTATTTCATCAAATTGCTTTTAATAAAGGACAAAATCTATTTGGTTTCTAACTATGTGGCCAGCGCGATCGGCTGGGGTTTCCACGTGTACAAGCGTCGGGGGTGCTGTTTGAAAAGAAAGTGTTGGCGGCAGAAAGGTGATGCTCTGTGCAGAATTGTACAAGACGATCTCCTCTAGCGTTCCGAATTCCGAGTAGAAACCTTACCGTCAGCGCCGTTCCCGATCTTGGCATTAAAGTCTCCAAGAACAATTGTTATTTCTCCTTTCTTTGTTACATCCATAGCAGCTTCCAGGGCACAGTAGAACTCCTCTACCTTTTCATCAGTTTTATCGCTAGTTGGAGCATACGCTTGAAACACATTCATTACTCTATGAGTGGTGAGAACCCTCAGAAGCATCACGCGGTCTCCGAGCGGAATAAAATCTATTACGGACTTCTCCAATTCAGATGAAATGAGTATGGCTACGCCGTATTATTGGTGTTCAGGGTCGTCGCCTCTAGAGTAGTAAAGGACACCATTCGGAGTCCTTTGAGTTTCACTACCTGGCCATCTTACTTCGTTTAGGCCTAATATCTTGGTCTGCAGTCTGTGCATTTCTGCGTCTACATTGTCGAGTTTTTAGGCCATTTAAAGGCTTCGCACGTTCCATGTCGCGATTTTTGTGTCTTTCTTGTATATTTGCATTTTGTTAGTTTGTAAAGACGGGGGATTCTTCGCCTGAAGAATCCCCCTGCGCCTCTCCCCACTGAAGGGGTGCCCCGGACTGAGGGCCGTTTCTAGTTTTACTTCAGCCATGTCTAACAAATGGAATAAATAGTGTAGTGGGACTTCCGTTTCCCTTCTGCACCGCAGTGTGAGAGCCGTTGATACTGCTACAGCTGCGCCTCCCACGTCCATTGTAGTACTGTTGATGAAGACTGTCTTCGACACTACCACATGGTGCTGCTGTTGCTGCTGGCCGACAACAGGTTTCGCCATATCTGGCTACCCTCACTTAGTTTAGCCTGCAAGTCGATGCAGTTTCTGGAGTGTGGCACTTGGAGCCATAAGTGAGAGCTGACTGTCCTGCAAGGACCAGTTGTTTGAAACCATCTCCAGTCTACGACTCTCGATGCGACTGTCTCAAGCAAAAGGTGCTACCTTTACAGCACAGCCTGAACACTCCTTGAGTCTACTGCCAGACTAAAATACTAAGACTAAATACGATGGATAAACAAACGGATATATAAAGTCGTTCCAATATCTTGCTGATCAAATCTTGGACGAACCTGTTGTGTCTCATACTTCTGTACCTATTTGTTCCCCAGCATCTCATCAATCAATTATGTTATACTACATGCCCACTGAGCATTCGTCTACTATAAGTAGTAACTGTATTCCATGTCGAAGTACAACAGTTTCATCACCAACTTATGAGGACGTTTCGTTTCCGAAGGGATATTCATCATTCGCCCAAGATCAACTGTCAAATATCAATTATATATATATATATATATATATATATATATATATATATATATATATATATATTGTAATGAAGCATATTTTTCCCGTGGCTAGAACCCTTGTCTCCCTCTGTTACCGATTTCGGAAAACCCGCAAATTCAAATTAATAATCATCTTCTCTCCGTCGTGACATCTGCAAATTTCCAAGGCCGAGTTTAAATGAAAGGCCGACAGTTGTCTCCGTAATTGCAAGCAGCAAACTACCCCTCCCTGTTTATACGAGCGTTTTAAATCCGAACAAGTGCATCTGGTAGGAACCGCTCGTGTGAGTAATCCTCGAGTATCTCAGCAGTGCTAGCCTTCCGTTGTTCACGAATAGCCAAAGTTTCTCCGCCGAACCTAGTGCCCGTTCCGTCGCGATACGAAAGAATTTTCCGCCGCCCAACCGCCCGTCTTTCGCGAGTTACACGAGAGGAGTCTCCGCAGTGTCGTGTGATCGTCTCTCGCGAAGAGAGTCTCCGAGTGTCTCCGCCGACGATTCCATCTACCAGTGTGAGTACTCAAAATCCGCTTCTATTGTCTCTTTTTGGCTTAGGCTTTTCTTTCTCTCGCATAAAAGTAGTTCGTAGTAAAACGTTCTCGGTGAAGTATTCCCAGGACGACTTTATTACGATAATTAACCGCCATTCCGCCAGGCCTACTTCTAACAACGAGCCGCGCGCTAGTTTTCCGCTTCCGCCCTAGAGCCCGCCCTACAGGGCCCTGCACTTCACCCTCGCTTGTTTGCTCCGCTCTCACCTTCGCTTACTCTCCCTTCCGCTTGCATCTAACCACTTCTACCGACTCTGCACGCTTAATTATCTATTATCTCTTAGTAACTACATTTTTCCGATTTGTAAATAGATTATTAGTATTGTAAATAGAAACGTTTAATTCTCGTATTCCCTCAGTACGTATTTCCTTTCCGTTTGTAAAGTAGTTATTCATATTTCACTTCATTTATTCGATTTTGTATTTTCCGTAATACCAAATAATAAATAAACCGTTTTTATCGTACCACCTGTTCGCCGCACGGTCCCGTCCGACCGTGGAGCGCAACGTTGCCGGTTTCTCTGCGAAAATCCGACTTCCCGGATTTCGCACAGTTGCCAAAACTTCCGAACGTTTAGTAACCGGCAAATCGTTGTCTCCGCTGCCGAAACGGCCCTAACTATTGTATATATTGTAATAACGATCTTCCGCTTGTTACTAATGCTCCAATATCCGAATTCTTGCTTACTTTACATCCTTTTCTGTAAATGACTTAAATAGAAGTAATATAGATTAACCGTATTTTCCCCGTACTGTGTGTTTTATTTTCACGGACCCCCTGGCATTCTCCTGAGTTTAAACTCACCCGTGGCTATAGGGAGTTAACCCTTAAAAATCTGGCGCCCGAGGTAAACCGACTTTAAACCGTTTGCCGAATTCCCGAACTCCGCAATCCTGCGCCAATTCAAATAAGTGACGTAACTTCCCGCCAGAGTCGTTGTGCCGCCAGCGACTCTGCCCTACCGACCAAAGTGCGTTACAATATATATATATATATATATATATATATATATATATATATATATATATATATGGAAATGATGAATAATTGGATAAACAAATAGTAGTCAATTAATTAATTTGTTTATTGATTGTTTAATGTATACCTCAAAGTTATTAAAGGTCTGTCTTTGGGAGAAATACATTTCCTGAAATTTGGATCCTTCTTTTAAGGTTTTGAGAAATTTGCAAAGTTTCCTCGCGTTCATTTGATAGAATACTTTAAGTTTATGATCATCTAAGTTGAAATGGACCTTTTGGACATAAAAATTCCAAATTATTTATTTTTCTGTCAGGGAGGTTAAACCCAATGATTTTTTTTGTTTTTCTTTTAATTTTAAGGGTTCAATTTAGGTTTTAAGAAAACCCCCAAAACTTCTAAAGCAGTTTTAGAAGTAACATAGCATTCAAATCCTCAGAGGACGACATTTTTCTAATTGATTATTCGGCGACACCTTATTTTGTATACTACTTCAGTGCCCATTAAATCACTTTAATACCACTCGGCCGATATTCATTGCCACACCGTTGCCACGTTATTTTTATGCCATACGCCATTCCTTCATTTCACCACCCCTGGATTACTTCAATGTGTGCCCTGAATTAATGTGTGCCTTATTTTTTCAGTATAAATTGAATTCTTGCTAAACATTTTACTTCCAAACAACAAAAACAGTAAAGATATAATAATTCAATAATTAAGTACCATATTAGTCATTTAAAGGGCGAGGTGAGATTAAAGCTATCTTAATTTTGGTTTTCATTAGTTAAAGGATTCTAACATACAGAGGGAGACGGCGAAGGGGGGGGGGGGGGTGGAAAATTCTGAAAATTATTTAAAAATTCAGTACTTTATTAGTCAAGTAAAAGCTTAATTACAAATAACCGTAAACTTACAAAGTAAAAGGAAATGTGTATACAACGTTTTATGGCGAATAACGCCTTATTGATTAAAAACGATTCACCATCATTTGAACCTTCCCCGTTATCAAGTAGATCTTGAGAAGGACTATTGGTGCTTGCACCGTGGTAAACACCGTATATAAAGAAATTTTTAGTGAGTTTTTACTGAAATATCTTACCGAAAATAAGTAATTCAAAACGATCTTTCATCGTTAATTAGGAACAAACTTTGGGAAACAAATTTCGTAACATAATTGAAATTTGAATTAATGAATTATTTGAAATAGTAGTATTAGACCGCTGTCGTAGATAAGTGAGCCACATGTGGCGGGTTGTAAACCTCAGATTTAAGCTGTCATTTGACCAAAAGGACAAACTAATGAAATGGTGGTAGATCTTTTGTTCTTCATTAAGTTACTACAATACAAATTTCTCTAAATATAATGCATTAAAGTGCTGGATAAAATTACTAACTACGCTTCGAAGATTTAGAGAAACTTGGACGTTGTTGGTTTGATTTATCTCTTCGAATATGTTTCACATTTTCTATTATTTAATTCGATGTACTTTGTTTTAGGAAACCTGGCGAGTTTCACCTGCGGAACTCTCCTCACCTGGCCATCCCCCGAACTAGATAAACTCCGTAACAGCGAAGACACCCCTTTCTCCGAACCCTTGAGTAAGGATTCCGCCACGTGGGTCTCATCCTGTCTCCCCCTTAGCGCCATTTTCGGACCTTTCGTCTATGGATTCTTGTGCGATCGCATAGGCAGGAGGTACTCAGTTTTACTCCTGGGGCTGCCATTCCTGATCGGTCTCGTGATAATGACGTTCGCAGAGACCGTATGGTTGTACTACGTGGCCAGGTTGTTATGCGGGTTGGCGACGGGGGGCCTATTCGGAATCTTCCCTAATTATGTAGGGGAGGTGGCGGATTCCCACAATCGAGGTGCTCTCAGCTCGTCACTAAACGTTTTCCTATGCACGGGGATGTTGGTTTCATACAGCGTTGGGCCGTACGTTACCGTCAAAGTCTTTAACGGGATACTAATCGCATTTCCAACGTTATTTTTGGCGCTCTTCTTCATGTTCGGGCCAGAGACTGCGTATTATCATTTGATGAAAGGGAACCATGACGAAGCAAAGAAGTGCCTAGAAAAAGTAAGAAGCTATCAATTAATCCTAATGTCCCCAAGCATAAAACCATTATCCAATATTAATTATTCAGAACATAACCTAACTAGTAACGGGGTTTAGTTTATTTTTAGTCACATGTTAAATTCTGCAACACCAAGTCACCAATGACGTCAAGCTGGAAGGTTTGTGCATCGCATCAGACATCCACAAGAATGATTGAAATATACTTACTGTATTAAATTGCGTAACTTCAAATTATAAATTAAACTTATGATTCAGAAACAACAACGAAAATATTCATGATACATCAAATCTTCATTAAAAGCAATTTAAAGTTCATATGTGCAGATTCAGATATTTAAAAACTGTATGGAACCCTGTTAATCATTAATAATAACCATAATAGGCAACAATATATGTATGTGCCATTATGGCTTATGTTTTCTTCGTCAACTTTCGATATAGTATATCAACTCACTTGCTAAAGAATCAGTCGTTCTATTGAGCTCTGAACTATATTTAGAAGTAAATATTAGGGGTTAGCATGTGACTTTCGTGATTTTTTATTTAACTGTTGTACCTTGCTCAATATTGTAAACAGGTGTCTCTGCGGCTATACAAAGAGATAAATTGTGCTTCCTTTTTCAGATATGTATTATCGATCTGACTTAGTCGTATCCTTTGGCAGCTTTAAATTATTTTGGCATACGTACAGTCGGTATTTCATTTTCATGCTTTGGGGTTCAAGTTGCTTATCCAATACACACAAATTGTCAAAAAAAATCCCACTTTACCTTATTGATGTTAACTGCTCTGACATGATTGGTTGGTATTGGTATTGATAAAGAGATCGTTGCATTTAGTTTTGTAAAATTCAAGAACCAGTCTGTAAGACTAATTATGGTTTTATGGCATTTGGTTAAAATATGGGCACAGTTTCGTCTAACAACTAATTAATTTAAGTGCAAATGGTAGAAAATCTTGCCGTCTCTGACTCGCCGTAGCGATAACTCACCGCATGAACAATTCGCCGTAGTCATTCCAATGGGTTACATTACACATGCCGTTGTGTAAATAGTATATTATTATACTAGTTTAGTAAGACGGAGTATTGTCACACGAGTGCTTTAATAGAACGAGTGTGACAATTCACCTTATTAAACGTGTGTAATATATTATTTTATTTACTTTGCTTTATTAATTCATTAAAATTTGGCTGTTTAAGTTTTCGTATTACTCAAGGGAATTTTGCGTGGGTTGGTTACACTGACGTCACTGACATGGATGTTTCGTATTTGAATTTGAAAATCTATTAGCCCTAGGACAAATTCAATAACTACTTACCTACGTGCGCGAACTGGGAGACCAAAAAGGAGAATTGACCTATACTCCCCCAGAAATACGCCAAGGTTCTCAAAAGGCTATTGAGAACTTGTTGCCAGCAAAATCCAAGCCAGCATATGACAAAGAGTACGCAGCAATTTCCCAATGGTGCCAGAAAGAAGGTGGAGCGAATGTTTCTGAAAACGTCCTTCTCGCGTATTTTCAGAAGAAAAGCATGACTAAACGTCATCGACGCTTTGGACATCGTATAGTATGCATGTTTATTGAAATACCTATAATTTAACCTTGACGTCTATGTGACAAACTAATGTACCAATCAGGTACCAATTTAGCAAAACTAAAAGTTACCAAACGTAGTGTAATGATATGAATAATATTACATTACTTTCGGTGTAATAATGAGATCATTACTAACGCAAAGTAGATAAACATTATTATCTGACTACGACGAAGCCAAAAGAGAGGGTTGATGAGGTTACCGTCTGATATAATGTAGAAAGTGGGCGAACAAAATGTATGTGGCTTTCGTTTATTTCCTTCTAGTTTCTGAACTAATGGTTAGTAATAAATAGGGACATAAATCAAATCACTAAGTATATTATAGATATTTATGTAGGTATATATTTTGTTTGCGTATCATATTATAACGTTTTCGTAGATTTAAATAATTGAACTACACTAATTTTGTACTTAACTAATGCATTTCAAAATAATTGTAACACTTAACACTTCATTTATTTATGCTAGATATGTTCGCGTGTCGAGTTTCGCTTGCAAATCTGTCGTCGCATTCCACTGTTCCCTTGTCGTGACTTGCTGCTTCTTTTATCTTCCTCTCTTACCACTTCTAATAAAGCAAATAACCTCTAGTTGGATCGAGAGATTTCTTTAGGAAGAAGGTCGGTTTGATTCTCGGAACGAAATTCCTGACCATTCCACTGCGAAACTCTGCATTACAATAATTATATCAGATTCATCCCGAAGAGATTGTAAAGGATCGATGCCATTATACCCCAGTCTAATTAAGAAAAATTACATGTTCACTCTGGTGCGTGCTTGTGTGTGTGCTTGTAAGAGAGAAACAGAAAGAGGGAGAGATGGATAGAAAGATTTATGTGGCCCTTACGCAAACACGATAATCCGAAACAAGTTGAAACGAATTCTGATATTAATTTAAAGCTAAATCACGGCGAACCACCATACGACCAAATTGTTAAGACTAAACGGTCGCGAAAATAAGACATTGGCGAATGGTTACACCTGCAATTATAGCATATATTTGTCTCCCTAGTCACTGTTACAATTGCCCTTAAAGTAAGTGCTAGAAACAATTTTGCACTCCAAACAGTTGCTTTCAAAATATAACCACACCTTTTCACCACACACATACATTTACCTTAGACCATCATAACACCACAAACATAAAATCTCAAACAATGACTGTCAAAACTGCACCATGCACCTAAGTATTGAAAGTATATATAGTTATAGTTATATTTGCTATTCCGGCATTATACTTTAAATTAAATATATAGTTATTGAACTAGTCGCAAGAACCCATCGATTATGCTGTGGCAAATTAATATCGAAATACAACGATCCAGCGCGAGACATATTCTGATGCAAGTGATTCGCAACTGGTTCTGTGTTTACCATTATTGTGTGTTATAATTGCCTCGCATTACAATAGCCACACACTTTCATACTGTATTTCCAATAGCATAAGCATGTATAATCTGGTTTCTTTGTTGTAAAACAATAAAGCTGAAATTTTATAAAACTAATGTCACACTAATCTATTTTCAATCTTGTCCTTTACTATTCTAGGTACGAACCAAAGGTGTAGACATCGGAGGAGAACTAGCCACCCTGAGCAAAAAAATTGAAGAATCCAAAGACGGAAACTTCTGGAATTCAATACTTGTTGAACGTAACAAGGGAATAACGAAAGCCTTCATCATCGCTGTAGGTTTGGTTGTCTTCCAACAATTCTCCGGTATCAACGCTGTACTATTCTACGCTCAAAAAATTTTCCAAGACGCCGGCGCTAGCCTGTCACCGACCCTTTGCTCGATCCTAGTAGGCGTGGTGCAGTTTGCCACTAGCTTCGTCACACCATTGCTGGTAGACAGGCTAGGGAGGAAAGTCCTGTTGTACTTCTCATCCATCGGGATGGTGATAACGGAGGCCCCTTTGGCCGTCTATGGATTTCTTCAGGACGCCGACGAAAACGTTGACTCCATCTCATTTCTTCCTATAGCAAGCCTTATAGGATACATCATAACGTATAGCGTAGGGTTCGGACCGCTACCTTGGACCGTGGCAGGGGAGATGTTTCCCAGCAGCGTCAAAGCTACGGCCGCATCGGCTGTGGCAGGGATCTGTTGGTTTTTCGGGTTCCTCATAGCAAAATATTTCGAAAACGTCAAGGACAGTCTTGGAATGGGACCGGTCTTTCTGATATTTACGATTTCCTGCGCGATATCCATTCCCTTTCTTTATTTCGTAGTGTTGGAGACTAAAGGGAAGACCTTACATGAAATACAAGAGGAGCTTGAGCGTTGACAGAAACTAAAGGCGTTATTTATTTTTGTTGTATGTTTCTTAAATTACAGTGGTGTTTTTGACATATGGTTATTGTTTATTGGAATGGAACATAATCGTGTACATAATTTATAGGAACCCTTCTAGGATAGAGGTGACCAATTCTATGTATCGAATTATCTTGCGAGTGGGCATAATATAAATGAAGCAGTTATATCATCTGAGACGTTATCTTTCATTAAGGTCAAGAGGTATATTATTATACAACGTGATCAAGAATGACTGTTTGAGTTGGCAATGCTGAATTTCATTTTTAAATGGTACAACTGGTAATTTGAATTTGCTATGTCAAATTCAAATTTCTGTTATTCTTTTCAAATTTATTTATTTAAAATGGTTTTCACATTACAACACGATATTTTCGTTGGAATGGCGTACTTTCGAAGCGGGATTTATAACCCAATTACTGGTTGGCAGTACTCTCTCGAAGCGACATATCAGCAATTTCAGGAAATGTTTCCGGAGACTTTGGTCACTTTTGCTGTCTTTCAGCAGCATTGTATGCGAGTAGTTGAACGTTATTTAAACACAGGGAGCGTAAGCAAACAAAAATCAACTGGTAGACCTTCTACTCTAAACGAGGAAGTTGTCGAGGATATCAGAACTCGAATGCAAAGAAGTCCTCGCAAATCCTTAAGAAAGCTCTCACTTCAAACAGGTTTGGTCCTTATGCCTCCTATTCAACCAATTTTCATTCTTACCCATAAGACTTCCACATTTTCATGTTGTTCTAATTCACGGTTTTACAGGTTTATTATATGGAAGTTGCTCCACTGTGCTTAAAAAGAAATTAAAGTATCACCCTTACAAAATTTCCATCGTCCAGTCATTAACGCCTCCTGATCACCCGCAGAGAGTTTTATTTTGCAATTGGTTCAATGACATATTAAATAATAATGATATCCTTAACAATACCTTCTTTTCCGACGAAGCCTGGTTTCATCTCAACGGCTATGTGAATAAACAAAATTACAGAATTTGGTCAGTTGAAAATCCTTATGCTATCAGAGAGACAAATTTGCACCCGGTTAAAGTTGGAGTTTGGTTGGTAGTCTCAAGGACGCGGGTGTATGGGCCGATATTTTTTAATTTTACCGTCAATTCGGAGAGATATATCCAACACTTTTTGAGGCCTTTTATAAACCAATTAACAGATGAAGAGCATCAAATTGGATATTTCCAACAAGACTCTGCAAGGGCACATACGGCTCGTGCTACTATGGGATATTTAAGAGAGAATTTCGGCGACAGAGTAATTAGTCAGGGCATATGGCCAAGTAGGTCACCAGATCTCACCCCATTAGATTTTGCGTTATTTGGGCTCTTGAAGGACAATGTCTTTAGGAATATATTGCATACTGAAGAGGAGCTGCAGGAGGCAATAGTTCAGGAAGTGGCAAACATTACCCCTAATATGCTGGTGAATATCTTCGAGAGCCTAAAAAGAAGAGTTACTTTATGTCTGGACCAAAATGGGGGGCATTTTGAGCATTACCTTTAGCCGGTTTAATTAAATCATTGTTCTGTATTTCGACTATTTCGAGTTTCATTTTTAAGCGTTAATTTTTATTCACATAACCTACAATCTTATCGCTGATTGTTCTTCTTCTTCTTTTATTTGGCCTTCGCTGCTATGTCGATCCAGCCACTTACATAACGCTGATTGTTTTGTCAAATAAATGAAACAAACTTCCTGGCGAGGGGGTCGCGCAGGGGAGGCGGAGTTCGTGACGTTGACTGGCGACCCAGGTCTGAGTTTTATTACCTGTGTTTAATCTAACTCTGGTTTCATCTATGCTCTGTATTACTCTGACAATTCGGCGTTTGGCTGGCGTTTTCGTTTGTAATTGACAACAGTTTTGAGTTTTTCAAAGTATTTTTTGCATCGCCGGTCACCGTGTGACGTAGATGACGTTGTGGTAGGTCAGGATCGCTTGAGGCAACCTATAAGTTGATACGCCTTGTCTGGTTGTAGCATTGCAAACCCTTAGGCAAAAAAATCCTCCAGGTAGAATTGCCAACTCAAACAGTCATTGTTGATCACCCTGTATAATAATTTACATTTTATTAAATGTTTATCAAATTTATTATCATATTAATAGTTATTTATTCAACGCGGAATTGTAAATACAATTTTTCACTACTTTAATGAAAACAAAATAAATAAAGTCATCTGAAAGAGAACTGAATTAATAAAGTAATGCTGAAAATTATTAGAGATAGTAAATAATGTATTACAATTAATTTAAACATCAAATTAGACATTACCTTAAAATACTACCGAAGATGTGTAACACGCTTAACTGCAGAATCTGCAATATTTAAAAAAAAATTTAACTTCTTCAATATGTTTCAAAATAAATAATTCCACTAGAGTACTTTTATTGTAAAGTTATCGGTTGTTGATCAAAAGCAACTGAATTTTTTTATGGGAACCAATGTGTAGTGTAAAACAGTGTATTTTAATGTGAAATAAATGCATAATAATTGATGACGAATTGGTTACTTGTATAGTTTGTAACTAATTTTTTTTTAATTTAGAGTTTTACGAAGTCGAATTTGGAAAAAAAATAACTACATTAGATATCCCATTGTAAAGGAATAACATTTTCTAACCTAGCCATTGACTGTTATTACGAAAAAATTGGGACAATTTTTATTGACCTGTAACAACTAAAGGAATATGAACGATGCAATATACCTTAATATTTTGAGGGCTTTAAGGTTTTTATATAAGTACCTAATGAATCTTTGTGGGTAATTATTTTATTTTAATTTTATATTGATATCAAATACCTGTTACTGAAATTATAAGAAACGTTGGTGACCTCAGGGAGTAATCACAAAGAAAATTTAATGTTGCAGTATTGTGCTGAAAATGAATCTCTGCATTATCATTATTACTATTATTAGCAATAAATAAAAACATATTCATGCCTAACATTTTTTGAAAACAGATAAATAATAATAAATATTGAACCAGTAGTTTTAATAACTAAATAGATCCAACTCGACAGGTGAAACAATAGTTAGCAAGCAATAAATATGTTGAACATTACGTCCAAACAACATCTCTTATTGGCATGCCCTTTGTAAATCTGGGGTCCACGAGTGAGGATCATTCCTATATAGGTTTTATTCATAGAATTATGAAAAATTGGAAGTTCTTCAACTCCAGTTATTATTATTCTGTTTCTTGATAAAAATCATCTCTGAACTTTGGGTCTATTCCATTCGTTAATTACCTAAGGACGATTTTGTCCATTTTCGATCTCTTCCCACCTCCATGTAAGGACATAAAATTTTGTGGACTCCCCTCCCCCTTCTTATGTAAGATTTTACCTAGTTTTCTTAAGAAGCAATTAACTAAAATACGACATATATTTCGTGTTATAACAGATTCCTACAATATAAATCTACCATTAGGGTTGGCTTGCCAACGTGACTTTTTGTTTGTAACACCAACTTGATATTAGGAACTAGCAAACTAAAGAGGACTTCTTCAAACGCATTTCTTTTCTTACCTGTTTCCGTGCTTGAAATTTTGTTTCATTTTGTAAATCCCACCTAACTATACTAGGTACTACTCATTTTTCCACCTCCCAATTCGTATACAAAAAAACCATGAAACAATATTCGTTATCGAATATCGAAGAACACAGAAAAAAGCATATTCGTTTATTTTAAACAAAGAGTGCATATATCAAGTATCCAGTCTCAAAATTGAAAACTCTGAGATATAAACTATTTCTCAAAAAATATCTATCTAAATATCTAATGAAAACACAATTAAAAAGCGAAAATAAAGTTCATCTGTTCGAACGCTCTTCGGACAAGAAATTACATTAAAGTTCAAAAAGTAAGTATGTATTTACTTTCTATGTCTAATCTAAGAAATTTTGGAAAATTCGTTTTAGTGCTCCTTTACATAAACTTCCGAACGTTCTTATGAAATTTTATAATAATCGACCGCGTAGTTTAATTAGTCAACGAAATAATTTGTACTCAAATTTAATCAGTAAAAATTCTTTATCTCTCGAGAAAGCGAAATGAGAACGAATAACTCTCGAGTGGGACTCTGCGACCCCGTACGAAAATCACCGTCACGCCGTCCTTTATGCGCTGCTGCAGTCGTGGGATTACGACAGACAAGCCGCTAGAGGGAATAGCTATCGGATAAAATAGAATGCATTTTTTTATTTCCAATGCCTATACTTCTGTGGGCATTCATTTCTTACAAAACTTTATATATGGACCTATATGTTATCTCTGACCGAGGTGCCTCATCAACCCGACTCTAATTAGCATGAAAACGTCAGTTTATTGATGAAAAATTATTTTTTCTTTAGCGTTCTTAATTCTACACTTTATTTCAATCGTAATAGTGAAAACCGCATACAAATCGGTCTATTATTAACGGAGCAAAGTTGGAAATAAGATTCGCTCAGCTACACAGGCCCCTTAATATGAATTTTTACTCAAGGACTCAAGTTTTACACTTACTGTTTAGGAAAACATTTCCATTTTATTTCCTATTTCTCTACATTTTTGATCACAGCTTTCTTTTTCTTTTTTGTTGCGCTACTAGTTTCCTTGTTTCCTTTCTCTTTCTTACGTACACTTTTTTGTTTTCACTGCCTTTATTGCTAATCAACCTCAGATAGGATTGTTTTTTTTTACTAATTTTCTGTTTTATATTTTTCTTCTACCACCATTTCACTCCCACCTTGCTCTTCTCTTTTACTTCCAGTGCCTCAGTTGCAGCCGGATGTATAGCTTGATTTACTTGTTTTTAAGGTTCATTTGTAGTTTCGTACTCTTTGTCTACTAGATGTATGTCTAATCTTTGTTGGTACAGTTTCCATATACTTTCTTCTTCGAGCCCTTCTATGTAATTTTCTCGTGATTTGATTAACGACATTTCCACTCTGTTTTCTTTTTCTGTTGGTTAGTTACGAGTGTTATATGGGAATGCTATTTTTGCTCTTAGTAAATGGTAATCTGAGCCACAGTCCATTCCACTTAGCACTTTGATATCTCGCATTTAAAGTTAAGTTTTTTTGTTTCATTATGACGTAATCTATCATTAATCTTAATTGTCTCGTGGGATGAGTCCAGGTGTATTTGTGAATGTTTTTGTGCCAAACGGATTTGAAGAATCCGGTTGCAATCTTCAGTTCATTGTTATGGCACAAGTCGATTAGTCGTTGTGCCTTTTCGTTAGTGCTTTCTTCGCCATATCGTTCTACTGTAGCATCATTCGTCCTGCGTCCCGTTCTTCCGTTAAAATCGCCCGTCATTATGACTTCTCTACTATCCCCTATTTCGTCTAGGAGTTGTAGTTTTTCGTAGAATTTGTTTTTCTCTTGTTTTAAATCGTCCTCATCAGGTTCTTAAATACCAATGACAACTACTCGTTTACCGAAGACGGTTATATTGACCTCTATTATTTATTCATCTACTGATTTAAAATTGGTTATATATTTCTTATACTTTTTTTAATCGTGATCGATATTCTGCGTTTCGCTCAATCTTCTTTGAATACGCTTGTATACAAGTGAATGTATTTATCGATTTCTTCTATTCCTGGTCTCTTTTTCTTGGTCCCAGATAAAGCAGTTATGTCCATATCGCTCTTCCTTATTTCGCTTATGACTTCCGCAAGTTTAGTTCATTTCCAAGTACCGATATTCATGGTCCGTTTTTGTAGCTTAAGTCGTCATTTATTGGGTCTGTTCTGATTCCGAGGTTCTTGTATAAAGTTTTTTGCAAATACTGATTGTTTTATGAAGAATGGGGAGCAAGCCCATAGATTCAACTCCAACCTGGAGGATCAGGGTACATGCTTAATCTGATCCCTCGCCTTCGACCTGACCGACAAGGATTACCCTACCAGCAGCTATGCTGCCGTCGGTATAGCTCTCGGGTTCACGGGGTACGCAAGCCTCCTCACCGTGCAAAAGATGCCTTCGGCAAGGTGATGTACTACGGGGAACATGTGTAATTGATAAAGAACAAAAACGCAATGTCTTCCGAACACGTTTAGTGTTAATTAAAATACCGTAAACGGTTTCGACTACATAGTAGTCATCTTCATACGTACTTTGAATATAAAACCATAATGTTCTGTTTTAAGTATCAACAGAACTACGGAGTCGTCATCGTAAAGAAACAGTTGGACAAACATACTTAAATATGTCTAAAATTAATTTAAAACATACGACATACCACAATAATCAATTATACCTCGGCGGAAGGACAAAAAGCCTGATCCTCTAAAGTGAAAAGAAAAGTATAAAGGTACATTCAATTGTGCTTTACTGCTCAATGCGTAATTGACTTCAAATATTTTAGTCAATCTTATACATGAAGTGTGTGAAAATACCTTAGGAATTTTAAGATTACCTTCGTATCAGATAGAAAGTACATTATTATACTAGTGTAGGGGTTTTTACGCTGTCTAGGGTCTCTTTAAAACACTCGTCTTTTGGATACTCTTTATTTCATTCCCGTTCAGGAATCCCTTATTTACAAACTTAGCACAAAAGAACGTCAAAAAAAAACAATAACAACGTAATACTCGGCCTGCTCAAAAACAAACCCGGCAAATATAAAAACAGTTGTCAACATGACAGATAAATTTCCTACACTCTCGGCCGTCCTGACTAAGAATCCGTCTCGGATTCGGTATCATCATACCCTAACCAAGGTTTCATGTGCTCAGCAAAGGTGGAAGTGCGCATCGGTCCCTCAGGCTGACCAACCTTCATCACACTGTACCTCTCGTTTGGCTGAATCTTGACTACTTCGTATGGTCCAAAATATTTCTTGGCGAACTTCAATCCTCCTCCTAACTGGGTACGTTTTATGGCTACTAGATCTCCTAAGTCGTACGGTCGAGGTGGACGTTTTCTCAGGTTGTAACTCCTTCGATTTTCTTCCTGTACTTTCAACATTTGCTTCTTACTATCAGCTCTTAGTTCTTCGCGATCTTCTTCAAATTGTTCTGTAGCTTCTTTCTCAATAAGCTCTTTGATTCTAAGTTCTTCGTTCTTCATTTTAACGCCAACTAATACTTCAAAGGGTGTTTTGTTCAATGACCGTTGGTAAGTCGAGTTTAGTGCTCGTTGAATTCGTCTGATGTAAAAATACCACTTTTGAGGGTCCTGGATACTTAATTTTGTGAAGATAGGAATAATGATGCGGTTAATCCTCTCAACTTGTCCATTTCCTCTCGGAACTCCTGTAGTTATTAGAATATGTTCAATGAATTCTTCTTTACAATAGTTCTCGAACTCGTCAGCTGTAAAGGCTTTTCCTCGATCCGATATAATTCTGTGTGGATTTCCAAAAGTCTGTTGTTGCGTCTTCAAACACTTTAGCGTCTCGGCGGCGGTTGCTGACTTAACGGCATATAACCAAGTAAACTTTGAAAAGCTATCGACCACAGCTAATATATACTTGTAGTTTTTATTCGTCGATGGAAGGGGTCCTAAGTGGTCGATGTGGTAAGTGTGTAAGGGTCCATCATATTTAGGGATAGGGTGTAGCATTCCCTCACGCTTTCCTTCTTTACGGCTTCCTAGTATGCAAGGTATGCAATTCTTGATGCAACTCTCGATCCTATCTTTTATTTTTGGTATATAGAATTCTCTCTTCAAGACTTCTGCAGTTTTAACCACGGCAAAATATCCAATTTCATGCGCCTTCTTAATTATTTCTGTTTGCATGTGCTTTGGTACTACTAATAATTCCAATCCGTCAACATACTTGTACAAAATATCGTTCCGCACTAAATAATATTCATAACTCCCTGTTTGTAGAACTTTTTTAATGGCACTCAGGTGTGGGTCTGTATCTTGTGCTTTTCTCATGCGTAATATAAGTCCATCGTCGTTACTGAGTATTTCCTGTACCATCATCTGAGGACAACGACTTAAAGCGTCTACGTGGGGTAAACGACTTCCTCTTCTATGTTCTATCTCGTATGAGAACTCTTCGAGTAACACAGCCCATCTAGCTACGCGTGTGGTCAAATCCTTTTTGTCCATAGTCTTCTGAAAAGCGGCACAGTCTGTAATTATTTTAAAATGGTTTCCAAGGAGGTAAACGCGGAATTTTTTTAAGGCTTGAATGATGGCGAGTACTTCCAACTCATAGCTGCTGTACTTTTCCTCTGCCGGCGTCGTCTTCTTGCTGGTAAAGTAAATAGGATGAAATAAATTGTCTACAATTGATTTCTGTAATAAACAGGCACCGTATCCATATTTACTGGCATCCGTGTGTAATTCTGTTTCACTTCCTTGTCGAAATATGTGTAACACTGGCTCTGATGACAAAAGTTCTCTCAACTTATCAAAAGCTTGTTTGTGCTCGTCTCTGAATTCGAACTCCTTATCCTTCTTCAGCATATCGCTAAGTGGTTTTGCGATTATAGCGTACGACGGTATGAACTTACGAAAATATCCGCTTAAACCCAGAAAAGACTGTAATTGCTTATGCGTCTTGGGCTCCGGAAAATTACGTATGGCTTGGGACTTGGTGTCAGAAATTTTAACTTTTCCGTCTTCAATGATAAATCCAAGAAATTCAACGCGCTTTCTCAAACATTGACATTTCTCTTTTCTAATCTCGAGTCCAAAATCCTTGGCCGTGTCCAACACTATCTTCAATCTCTGGTTACCTTCCTCTTCGGTACCGCTCATGATAATGACGTCATCCATGTAGTACATTACGATGTTCTTAGTGGTTAGTTCTCTAAAAATATGTGAAATAAAACGCTGGAATACTGCAGGGCTGTTGCTTAATCCAAATGGAACTTTCAGGAACTCATATTGTCCATTATGTGTCACGAAAGCTGTGTACTTGACGCTGCTTTTTTCTACAGCTACGTGGAAAAATCCGTTCTGTAGGTCAATTGTGGTGAAATAACGGGCATCTTGTAGACGATCTAGCACATCTTCTATCAATGGCAATGGAAAACGGTCTTTTACTGTGTTACGATTGAGTTTACGATAGTCGCAACAAATTCTGGTTCTCCCATCTTTTTTCTTCACAAGTACTATGGGACTCGCAAAATCTGAACAGCTTGGTCTTATAATCCCATCTCTGATCCACTCGTCAACTTGTCTTTCTACTTCTAATTTTTCGTCAAACGACAATCTTCCCGGCGTTTGATAAATCGGTTCTTCTGACTTTAAAATTATTTTCATCTCGACTTCAGTACTTTTTGTTTTACATGGCTGGTATTCTGCAAGTAGATTCTTCGCAATTATCTGTTGTTCTGTATCCTCATTGTGTTGAAGTGTATCGTGGTTATCATGGGCTATTGTCATCTTCATTAGGAAATTTTCCTTCTCTCTTTTATGGATAATAACTCCATCTTCTCCAATAGTGATATATACTTGAGACAATACGTCATTTCCAACAACAGCTTTAAAACTGAGACAGTGGGTTGGCATAACATGAATTTTAAGAGTTAGTTGTTCATCGTTTACTGTCACAATTTTTGTAAATGCTCCTAACGCTTTTACTTTGTGAAAATCAATCTCGCACCGAAACGCTGGATGAGGTTCTACTATCTCTCGAAGTCTCGTAGTTTCCTCTGGCGGTGACTTCCTGGACCTGAACGGCTGGCTTCTCTGGACCTGGACGGCTTTCCTGGACCTGGACGGCTTCTCTGTTCGTCTTCTTCGGCTGCACCTGGACCTGGACGTCTTCCTGGTACTGGTCGTCTTCTTCGTCTTTACCTGAACCCGGACGTCTTCCTGGAACTGGTCGTCTACTTCGTCTTTACCTGGACCTGGACGTCTTCCTGGTACTGGTCGTCTTTACCTGACTCGAACTCACAATCTCGGGACGAGCCTCCAAAATTGTAGGGGTTTTTACGCTGTCTAGGGTCTCTTTAAAACACTCGTCTTTTGGATACTCTTTATTTCATTCCCGTTCAGGAATCCCTTATTTACAAACTTAGCACAAAAGAACGTCAAAAAAAACAATAACAACGTAATACTCGGCCTGCTCAAAAACAAACCCGGCAAATATAAAAACAGTTGTCAACATGACAGATAAATTTCCTACACTAGTTTAATAAGACGGAGTATTGTCACACGAGAGTTTTAAAGCACGACAAGCGAAGCGAGTAAGCGAATAACATCTTACCCCTATACAAAAAAGGAGCTAGTGAGATATGCGAAAATTATAGGGGAATATTTTTGATAATTCATCATATAAGCTATGGTCGATGTTTGTACTACGAAGACTAACGCATTACAGTGAATAATTCGTAGGTTATTATCGATGTGGTTTTCGGCTAAGAAGGTCTACACTTGACCAAATATTTACAGTGAGACAGATGATGGAAAATGCGAGGGGTGTAGTAAAGATGTCCACCATTTAATCTTGAATTTCCAGCAGGCATACGTCTCAAGCAATTGAAAACCCCTATGGACGGGCATGTTAGAAATGGGAATTCCCCGAAAGCTGCTCGACATGGCGACAATGTGTTTGGATAATTCATCAGCAAGGGTAAGATTCGGCAACAAAATATTAGGCGCCTTCAAAATATATTTAGGTCTCAGACAAGGAGATCCTGTTTCTCCACTGCTAATGCACTTTAACTTGGTCTTACAGCATGTCATCAGAGATTCCTCTCCCAGACTAACATCGGGATTTGCTGCAGAAAGCACAAGGTTGATGTTGGCTTTTGCAGACGATATAAACACGCCTACCGATACCATTAGAGAGGTAAAAGATTTACTCTCTACATTTGAAAAATCGGCTTAGTGTATGGGACTGAAAATTAAGAAAACTATGTCCAAGTACACGATAGTATCCAAAAACAATAGAACACGAATAGGACAAATCACCACTGTAAATGACTACAACATTGAGATGGTAAAAGAGTTTAAGTATTTTGGTAAAATAATCACTAAAGACAATAAAAACGAACGGGATGTAGCTACTCGAATAACTGCAGCAAACAGAGCATTCTATGCGTTGTCAAGCCTCTCAAGATCAAAACTTCTCCCGACAAATACAAAAATTAAACTAGGTATATAAAACTTTAATTCGGCCATGCTTGATGTACGGAAGTGAAGCTTGCTTACTTAACCAACAGGAAATTATTGGTATTTGAGAGAAAAATCATCAGAGTTATCTCTGGTCCAAGTTGGGATGCAATATCAGGGGAATGGACATTCCGTTACAATATCAATCAAATTTGATCTTGATGACATAGCCATGATTATGTTCAGAATACTGAACGAAACGTCGGCAATTTAATCAAGATTTATTTTTGTATTGGGGATTATCAAGAACGCTCCATAATTCATCTCAGCTCCCCGAGAACATTCTCCCAAAAAATGCATAACTACCACAGATATTTTATTCGGTATATCACACATATCACAATAATTTACATTCTTTCGCAATTAGGCTTTAGCTAATGTGAGTCATAAATTTAAACAACTGCATTTGTTTATAAAATTTATTGTGACAATACCGCCACACAGGTGCATACAAAGATAAATAAATATTTATACAGAAGGGTAAATTATAATCTCTTCGTAACTTAACATCGACACGCATCAACTGACAACTAAAATATTTCTATAATAAAATGTGTGCACGTATGTGCCTATATATACGGGTACTTCCATTTGTTGTCTGAAATCCTAAGATTAAATGTCTTTTTACATAAATTCAAGCCAGTGTGTTCGAGGTACTATAGATTAATTTACTAAGTTTTTAAAAATAAAAACAAATATATTTAACTCAAACGAGAAACTAAAACCAACTGTTTAGTTCAATCAGCATTCGTTCAAGTCAAGTCAGCAAGACATACAGATAGGATAGTCAAATTCGCTTAAACATATTTCCTTACTTTTTGTAACAGCATATGTATGTGTTAGTAGATTCATTACATTACGTCCAATCAACGGAATGTTTCCATGTATGGTTATACAACCAGAACGAGCAAATGCCAATATCTGACTGGCCAGAGGCAAATTTATTCAGATTTAGAGCTCCTACTGAAACAGGTCCAATTACATTACTATATTAGTAACTTTTTTCGGGAAATATTGCGAATGGATTACCAAATCTATTGAAACCATGTATGTATGTAAGGAAATAAGGCTTTTGATTTAATGCTATACGCAAAAACATAAGACGCTTAATTCGTGTACACTCTAATTTTGATAATATCTCGGTGGTATTGAGTACAACACATGATGACATTATTTCGAGAAATGAGTCCTCATAAATTTGAATTTTAAACGCAGTACAAATATTTAAAATACGTACGTTTACTTCAATAACAATTTATGGCGAATAAAAAAACCGATTATTCAATTACATGTAATGATAGAGCACTTCCAATGCCTTTATTTTTCTAAAACGTTCTTTATTCCCCGACGTGTTTTAAGCTAGACTTACGCCCATGTATCATATCCTGTATCTGTGAGAAACTTTTACCCTTCGTCTCTGGTACGAAGAATATTACAAAAAACCCGCAAATGAACGCCTGACTAGCAAAAAACCAGAAGGTTCCCGCCGTACCTATTCCGTCGACCATATCGTTGAAAAACTTGGTCATCACGAAAGAACTAACCCAAAGCGAGATCGAGACAGCAGAAGAGGAGATTTGTTTGACGCTCTTGGGAAAGAGCTCCGCGGAGACGGTGAAAGGCATCACTGACATTCCGAACTCGAAGGTTAAGATGTAGGAGATCAATCCTACGAGTGGTAACCACGAGATGCCCTCCGTTCCATAATTGGTCTGTTCCTTAATGTAGAAGAAAGCGCCTATGATCATCAAACTGACAGCCATGCCGAAACTGGAAGAGGCCGCTAACGGTTTCCTTCCCAGGCGATCCACTACGAACGGCACAACCAAAGTGGAGAGGAACATGAGGGCGCCGCAAATCACAGACGATAAGTCCGAAGAGATATCGCTCCCGGATTCGTTGAATATCGGTTGGAGATAGAACGTAACGACGTTGATGCCTGCCAGTTGTTGCATAGCAATGAAAATCACGGAAATGAAAAAAGCTTTCCTCAGCGGAGGGTTACTGAAGATGTCCGATAGTTTACCGTGTTCTTCCTTCTTGAGAGTTTCTTCGATCTGCATCAGCTCCACCTGGACGCCCTCTTTGCTGGCAGATCTAAGCGTCATCAGCACTTGCTCTGCTTCTTTAATCTTTCCTACTCCTACTAAGTAATAAGGTGTTTCTGTTCCGATCAGAGTGAACGCCAGTATGAATATTAACGGTAAACACGCAAGTACCAAGTGAAAATACATGATAGATATGAAGGGGCCTATCGCGTACGGTATGAAGTTCCCAAGCGCCCAAAAGATCCCCAGTGTGACGGAATACATCCCCCTATTCGAGTCCTCGGCGATCTCAGCTATGTACATCGGCAGCAGGCAGTATCCGCCTCCTTCGCCCAGCCCACCGAAGAACCTCGCAAAGTAGAACAAGTATATATCCTGTGCGAAGGCCATTATCATGTAAGAGACCAAGTGAGGCATGGCGAGGCAGAGCAACCCAACCTTCCTGCCATACTTCTCACCTAAATATATGAATGGGAAAGGGCCCAACATGGCGCCGATATTGATGAGGGAGCCCATCCAAGCATTCTCGTCCTTCGTGATCGGCCTTCCAATGGGATTTATTGAGCTGTCGTTCGACTCAAGTTTGGGGAAGACCGGGGAGGACCATGTCATCGTGATGTCGCCTGTTGTCGCTAGAAGATCCACTGGAAAAGCAAACGGAGAAGGGTCAAATCAAGAATAAGAAGAAAATGTATGTTTACGTAGTTTATAACCAATTACACGTAATATACAATATTACTATACAAAAAAGTAAGTAATAGCATATAATTAACATTGGCAAATATCAAGTAAAGGGTTAATGTAAGTAATTGACCATAGATCAATTGCGGCTCGCACTCAGTAAAAAATGTGTAGCTAGTCGTGAACGCATTGACTCCCCTGTGTATTCAAACGATTTCCGCTAGAGGGTGATAAGAGCAGAAATATAATATAACTGGGCTCCATTACCTGATAATTTACGATCATTACAATCGCAAAACTTGTTTCTGTATTTCTGGTTTAATTTTTGTAAATCCCCAAAATAATTTTTGGCAAATATTTCAGAAATGCATAAATAAACAAGTCGTGAATGGCGGGCATTTAACACACACAATTGGAAGGCCTGTTCGGACAATTTTTTTAATCATTAATTATAAACAAGGTATGGTTAATTTATAAGAAGCCATACTTATTTTATTTTTTATAAAAATATAAGTAAATAACGCCTTTCTCAGATTTGCTTTCCACGTCGAATGAGCTATCGCTCATATTTTTCCGAGCCTTCTATTTTTCGTACCAAACACACATCTTGACTAGTCTATGAGTTATAGAGTTTTAGGCTAGGGCCGTAATACTTAGGGGGTGCTAGAGTATGTACGCGAGAGGCGTAATTATGGGAGTTTTACAGGGTAGAAGAGATTCGGTAGAGAACCGGCTTCTCTTACGGTTATATGTTGGGTTAGGTAATCATTTTTATTTGGGAAGGTCTGGAATCTTAAAGAGATAGGGGCGAAGTGTGGAGTGTATTGAGCTATTACGTGGGAGTAGTAAAATTTGGTTGAACTTCAGAATAATTTCATTTTGAGTTGCGATTTTGGGAGTTTTAAAATGCAGACGTAATTTTGGCAGTTTTGAGTATAGAAATGGGATTGTCAATTCCCTCAGCCCCAGTAAAAAAGCGTTAGTGACCAAATTCCGCAGTGCGAAGGAGGGCTGACTACCGGGCCGAGACCAAAGTAACCAACCAAAAGAACTTCTAGACATTGGGTGAGTACATTGGGTACTAAGTCGGAAGGGTCGTATAGCCCTAAATGTTGGGTCGGTTTTTAATACGTCGACAGTTGTGCAATCTCGATATTTTGTTTAATGGAATTTTGAAAAGTCACTTCCCTCATATCCAGTAGAGAAAAGTTTTCACATACAGGGGCGTTAAGGGTTTTAAGAGAAGTTTTATTATTTTCTCAACTTATAAGATTTGGGTAGATACTTTTTAATATTTGTGCGGAACTTACGTTGCCTTGTTAATCTGGCATGAAAGGGATTCTTTTTATGTAATATATTGCGACGTACTTTCCTCGGGAAGCAGCGCCGTCGGCGGCAAGACGACTATGGTGGAAGCACAGACATTGTCTGTGGTGGAAGGTTACGTCACTTGTTTGAATTGGCGCTTGTTGTGGAGTTCGGGGATTCGGGGGAGCGGTTTTAAAGTCGGTTTACCTTGGGCGCCAGATTTTTAAGAGTTTACTCCCTAAAGCCACGGGTGAGTTTAAACTCAGGAGAATGCCAGGGGGTCCGTGAAAATAAAACACGCAGTACAGTGAAAATACGGATGATCTGTATTACGGTTATGGGAATTTACATATGAAAAATGAATTTAAATTAATAAACAATTAGAACGGATTGTTATAAGTGTCAATCACCAATTATATTGGGGGCAGCGGGGTGTAAAGGTTTGCCGGTTACCAGACTTTCTGGGAGACTTGACAACAGTGTATACTCAGGAATTTCGGATTTTGGTGAGAAACAGGCAACGTTGCACCTCGCGTTCGAGTGAGCATTTGGAGAACATGTGTTTGGACAAAAACGGTTTATTTATTGTTTACCACGACAGCGGAAAATATACGGTTTAATGAATAAACTAAAATATGAATAATTTACCTTCGGAAAGGAGAGCGTCTATGATAATAAAGTATCTATTTATACGAGGGGGAATTGCAAGCTAGCCACCTAAAATAGGCGGAACAAATGTGCAGAGTCATAAGCAAGCAGAAGAGTATAGATTTTCCCCAAATGGAAAATCTATGCTAGATTGGTCTCAGTAATAAAGGCACTCTGAGAGGCACTCCTCCAGAGCACTTTACTACGACCTATTACACCCAATCGGTTACGGGGTGCTATAAGTGGCCTACCAAAGAATCAAACGGAAATGGCGTACTTAAAATCGGCGCTGGTACGGGCGGTCGGTCACTGTGCAGAACACTCGCGGAAAGCCTCTCGGCAGCTGAAGCGGCGAAAATGAAACGGCGCGGCGTTCTCGGAGGATCTCGCGAGAGCGGAGGCACTAAACTCGGATTGAGGTTCCCTTTGTGTCCAACTTGGGGTGTATTTAAACCAACTATGCAGTTAAAGACTGGCAGATTGTAACAGCGTAAGAGAAAACGATCGCGGCGAGTTAGCAAGAACCTTCAGTGAAATGGGAAGATTGTTACAGTTTCCCATAGTGGAACGGAATAACAGATGTAGTATTTCGGGTAGAGAGGGCGCTTCGTTACACTGTGTTTCACTACTGTGCCATTTTGGGCGAAATAACTTCCTTTTGCAAATAGTTTATTTTGTTCTTGTTCGTTTTTTTAATCTGGTTATTTTATTTGGTTCTGTCTGATCACATAATTTCTTTGAGCTCTATTTAATATTTGGTTTTGTTAACTATAAAATGTGGTTGTAAACTTTATGAACCGAATAGCTTAGAGTGATAAATTATTTTTTTGTTTTGTTTGGACATTCTAATTTATAGTCTATCAAATAACCCGTGAAGTAATAAAACCATTATTTCGCATTTAACCAGAGGCGTTCTTAAAGAAATGAACGAAAATTAATAAATTAGTTATAATGGTATATGTAATGATAAGTTTGCTTAAAACCGTTATAATTGTTTTAATAAACGGTAGGCATTACGACCGCGAATGTTATCAACTCAGAAACGCTTCCATTTTTACCATATTCATTAATATAATACATTATAATATCGGAACTCGGTATTTATTTATAATATTTTATGGTAATATATTTTATATCTCCTATTTATAACGATGTGTTGGATTTTTGACGTCTATCTAGCAAATATGTCGATTCGGATATTGGTGATTAAATCTTGAATTTTCATTAATGTTAGTGACGGAACATTAATAGAATCAATGAGTGTATATTAATCAATGTAGCTACAAAAAAGTTAATAGTATTTGGTTGTAAAAGTAATTGAAATTTATATGTAATGCAAGTTTTCACATTTCACAAAATAGTACATGCAAATCTCTCCATATATAATAATATAAAAAAATGAATGAATGAATTAATTTTGTCAGAGCAGGAAGTGACTGTGAAGAGGCACAATAAATATTTTTTCGCATAGAACAGATATTGTCATCTCGGAACTTCTAGGTAAGTTAAGGGAACTGCAGCTGCGAATGCTTGCATTAACATCTCGGATGTTTATATAAATAACATTGGCCCATTTATTTCATTTCAATCATTTAAAATCAGTCAGTCAGTCAGTCATCATTGCCTAGACGTGCAAGTGTGTGTAATTAGACAGTGACAGTTTCAATTTTAAAATAAAGACCTGAGTTTACCAGGAAACCATTAGTCCTCTGTATTCATAGTGGTATTTTTGAAGTACGGAGATACGTGTTGAAGTATGGAGAATTAACCGGGACCATCGAAACGCTCAAAATTAGCGCCGTTCTCGGTTAATGAGAAAGTTTTAATTTTGAATTGTTTCGATTCCATCAAGAATCGAAATTCCGATGCGAGTGTGGATAAAACCGCTGAATTAACCGCTGCGATGCTGGGAGTTGGAAAGACGTCAGTGTACAACTTATTAAAAAAAGGAAGAGTGGACCTGTTCAACCTGCGAGGAAGCCTTACTGTCAGTACAAGAAGACGAGGACTTCCCAAAAATTAGCCGAGGTTCATTATGGACGATTTTAAAGGATTTGGGATTTCGATGGAAGAAGTACAATAGAAAATAAATATTGATGGAAAGAGATGATATCGTAGTGTTACTATTGCGTATTTACTCATTTTCCCCGACCGTACGCTAGAGAGTGATTATTCCCTGTATGTTTAGAATAGCCAGACGTACAATATTCGTACGTGTTTCGGGTGAGTCACTCAAAATACAAAGCGATTCCGTAAGGTATTATAAAACTCCCAAAACATAGAGGATGCCACCTTGTATCCGTTTTGCATTTATAATGAGATTTTATTACTCCACGGGTTATTTTGACAGACTATAGTTAATATAAATTTTATATCTCATTCAGTGGTTTAATTTTTGAAGCGACTAAGGCGGGCATTTGCGAAGCCCCGCACCCATGCTTTACTAGGGAAACAATTAATTTTTAAATCAATGAATTTAATCAATCAACCCCACCAGTAAGTAATATCGGTACCTATAACTTGATCAGTGAGTCGTTTCTCTTATTTAAACCAAAATGGGCCGATTATTACAATAATTATATAACTTGAAATGGATTAAAAATGAAAAAGCCTAAGAAATGATCTAAACTTCAGCAAAAAATGAGTATAAAAATTTATATATATAAACTCCTTATTTTTTTGTTAATTGGCTTAGGCATATTTATCCATTTCAACTTTATCTTCGCCACTTCATTTTGTATGGAGGAATGCGATGATAATTATACATTCAGCTGGTTCGAAGGCGAACAGTTACCAGGAATAAGCAGCATCACGAACGAGAGCAAGATATAACAGCTTATAGTTTGTTTGGAAATAATAGGAGTAATGACATTTGGCGATGGATCCCTTTTTTGAAGAAACTATACAGCGTTTTGTGTGAAACAATCGCACAAATTCATGTGCCGTACATGCAGATCGTGAACTTATCGCACAAGCCATCCGGCGTTGTTAAATACCTACCTTTCGTTTTCTTGAATCATGAAGTTGGTTCGAAACATTTAAATATCATATTTTGAAATGCATTTTCCAGTCGGCTAACTGAGCTTTACACTTTAATAATACTAAAGAAAAACTATAATGGTTCAACGTGTGGTTTTAAGCGAGCCACGAAAAGAATATTGTTGGTGATGCCGGCAACCAGAAATACACCATGGAAGTATATTCCTGAACTTTCGTGCAACGGCAACAATGCACCAATCCTTTTGCCAAGGTTCGTTCCATGAACGTAGATGCCGTAATTCCCAGAAACAAATATATTTTTTGTAGTAAACACGAGTGACTTATTTCTAAAGACTTATTGGCGTGGAAGCCTTGAGAAAACATGAATATGTATTATTCTTATTGATTTGTATTGGTATCTTCTTATTTGTAAAAATGTTTTAGTAGTTTTTTAAAACATTCCTTTAGTCAGGACTCTACTTTTACGCACTCCAATGGAATCCATAAAAGTATCCACGAAACATCAAAATCGGACTGTCAGTCACTCCTATTATTTCCAAACGTGCTATACACTTCTTAGTATTAATTAAACATTTTTTGTTAACTTTTCTGATTTTTGTATGTTTTCGTAGATGTTTAGGAGAATGACAAGTACAACGGTGACGAAGAAAAATGTGATCCTGCAATTCTGAATAATCTGTTAAGACCTAAAATCACCATACTTTAATAGAAACATCCAGTCACGCCGACCAGCGGCGTGACTGAAAAATTAATTGAAAACTAAATTGTAATAATTTAGAATAATAAATTTCTTTACACTTCTCAAAATGACTCATAAGGAAGAAATAACGATCAACTCAAAGCCAGGTTGAAAAATAAAAACAATATGATCAAGCTCTCTTAACACTCTGGTCAAGCGTAAATAGAAAACACTAATAAAACGCCACTGGCAAAGAATTCATAACGCTAAATCTGCCAATATTGAAAACACGTTGCCAACTAAAATGTAGTTGCAAACCACGCATGCCAACAAAATTCGGGTACAGGAATTAAAAAACGCACTGTATAAGGCTGCACTCAGCTCTAAACCACTAGACTGCGCGCCTGAACGATAGGCAACACTTTAAACGCCAAACTAACACGTTTTACTCATTATTTTACCGGCTGACAATGGTATTTACGATTTGCATATTAAATTATATATTACGTAACAAATTTTCAGCTTTGAAGAAATCACTGGATTTTTCTTATTTTTTACACACCTTCACATGGGTAAGCTAACAGCTTTTGCCACCTTCCCCAGGCAGCTGACACATTTTTTCAACATCAAAATAGTATAGATAGATAATCTATAATTTTTCAGCAATAAGAAAATTACAGGAAAAACAATTTTTGTACGAAGATTAGAGCCTTTTATACCCACAAATCACAGAGTCGCATCAGCTAACAATCATTTTAATTATTTACAAAGTAAAAACTACTATATCATATAGAGAATAATCATTGAAGAAATGACCCATGAAAATTTGACAGTACCTCCTCTACTAAAAGACAGAATTCAATGATGGTAACCATGGAAAAATTAGAGAGATTGGTTAGGA
This sequence comes from Cryptocephalus moraei, assembly GCA_946251905.1. Classification (NCBI taxonomy): domain Eukaryota; kingdom Metazoa; phylum Arthropoda; class Insecta; order Coleoptera; family Chrysomelidae; genus Cryptocephalus; species Cryptocephalus moraei. The sequence goes on from OX276452.1 coordinate 2,083,169, forward strand.
GTAAATTACTACATGAACCACATTTCGTGAAGGATATTTCTTCGTGTTCCGTGCTGTGTTGCTTCAGGCGTCAGTTTAAATACTCACAAAAATAAAAATCAACAGAACCCAGCAGCTGATAGTGTATTGACCCACCCAAAGTGCTGTTGAGCGAATTTCATATATGCTTTTACTAACATGGGGTGGGGTTCGTAACACTCCATGGTAATCAACGAGGTTCGTATGCCCTTCGGGCATTGTTCACTTGTGGACATTTCAGAGGGCTTTCCCCGGTCCCGGAGGCAAATTCTGCTACAAATTTACGCTCCTAGTTGAAACAGAGGAAGCCCACTGAATCCTCCACTCCACTCCAATCCTAATACAATTCTATGTTGACTTAGGGAGGGTTAATACCTATTGTGAATGCTATTATACATGATCTTGGGAGGCTACCTAAAGTTTGATATCTTTAATATGTTCCTAACGATATATCCAGACTTGTCCCGCCATAACAGGTCTCGAAATACCAATTCAGAAAGGGACGACATTACACTTCGTGATGATAGATAAGAAACATGGGCGCTACCAGCCATTCTGCAGAGGTTTCTTATGTCTTCTTATATCTGTCTTACCATGTCAGACGATACTGAGAAACAACATCTCCAGGATGGATACCCTGCCTGTCTTCCACTTCACGATCTTAAGAATGAGATACAAAGAAGACGCCTATAATAAGTTCTGAGTGATCTGTCAAGACTTTACCTGTCACAACAAGTCTAATCAGCCAAGACGACCCTTTTACATTAAGCATGCAAAATTATGCTTGAAGGATCCTGAATCAACCAACGTAGCAAAAGCTAGATGCTTTAACGAACCCCTCTTCCAATTATCTTTTAAAAACGTAGCAACCATATGAGCAAAATTTTTAGTTTTCCCTTAATTGGTATATAGAAAGCATGTGAAGCAAGAATCAAAGCTTTTCGCAAAGTAGCCTTGTAAAATTTTAAATCTAAATGGTAAGAGCCAAGCAGTCTCAATTTTATTAACTAGGGGCCTACAGGTAAAATAGTGTCTAATGATTCTGATGTTAATAAAAAATGGTAATATATATATATATATATATATATATATATATATATAAAGAACTAAATAGTAACGGGGATGCAGCCTTATCTTGGGACTTTTTTTTTTTAAAAGAACACTCTTATTTCTTTAATACAGGAGCTTTCGACAATGTTTATTGTCTTTATCAACTGCAAAGAAAACGAGATTGCTGTTAAAACTATATAACACATCAGATCCAGAAAAAATTTTTTTTATATTTTTTATAGAAAAACATTGCCGAAGCAGGTATTTCCAACAGACTTGTTAGTTGAAAGATTATAAAAGAGGCCATTACCAAAGTGTGGTATTCTATAACTGTAATCTTTATCACAAACCTACCTATGGAAAAGATTTCATCCATTCCGTGTGTTGCATTTAAAACTATGAAAATATGAAAAACTATAAAAGAGGGGAATATTAAAGGGCAACATTTGTAGGAATTCGTAGGAGTTATGCAGCAATTATAATAATATGGGCTTCTAAATTGTTACCACTGTAAAAATGAATTACTATAAACTCAAGAAATACGTACCCACTGTAAATACCTAACGAAAAATGGAAGTTATTTATTTCCTAGACACAATTTTCCCATTTCTTCGGCAATTTACATCTAGATATGTTGATAGATTGATAAATATTTTTTTACACAATTCTTCATACCCACAATAGTGAATGGTTTTGCTCATGTCGCAAGCGAGCAAATCATTTTATTAACATTAATAAACATAAAAAACTAAATGAAATCATTTTCCCGGTTTTATTTTATTTTAGCAATAAAAATTCAACATGAGTGGTTATCAAATTTGTTCATATCAGTATTTTATACAGTAAAAACCTGAAAAACACATTTTTGAATAGTAAAAGAAAAGAACGAAATTCATATGTTAAATTTACTCAATATATTACAATTAGCCAACAATTGAGCATTGAACTAAAAAGCGCAATTTTTTATATATTTTGTGCAAATTCCTTAACGAAAACAAGCCCAGAGAATATCTCTCGATATTCCAGCATGCTAAAGTGCGGTTACAGTCAATTACATTTTATCCCCTTCAACCACAGGAATAGAGAAATTTACAAAGGTTATAATATGAGCATCGGTTTAAAGTGCATAATGTTTTGTAAACTTTGACTTACAACAATTTCCTTTCCGATTTTCCTATTAAATATATTCGACACAGTCACGAATAAGCGAATGGGTTTCACACTACACATTATGTGCGGCCGTGTCTATTTCAATGGAATACAAGTGAAAACACTAAGTAGGATTACTACAAATTGACTGTTATAACTTAAAATCAACCCGAAACAACTATTCCCCTAATACAGGTAATAATGAAAATGAGATTAGACATATTGCAAGGTTTATAAAAAATTAAAAAGAAACAAAGGTACTTCATGTACATTTATTAAAAGTTAATGTTAAATTATATTTTTCTTTATGTGGCATATATTATAACTTATACTCCATTCGTCAACGGTAAAATTCCGTATAACTGTGGAATTTTGGGAAACAAGGTCGATTTCATTGAAAATTGGCATTTAGGTAGTATTTATAACGTTCTTCAAAGTTGAACTTGTGCCGAAGTGTGCTTTTTCCCTAAGGTTGGAAACCACCCCTTCTAATTAGTAAGAAATTTTTTAATAAAAAATAAACCGGGAAATCGATAGAATGACCAATTCTAAGTAACTTTTGTTCTATAACGTTTTTTTTTTAAGTTAATATTTTTCGAGTTATTCACGATTGAAACTACACATTTTTCATAGGAAAAACGAATGTTTTTTAACTGTTTTCCACCAATAACCACAATAAATAAATCTCTCATTTTATCGGAAAAAATAATCCATACAAAAATGTAGCTAATAAAAGAACAAAGGGATACGTTTTTGAATGATATCTATAAAGCTAATAAGGGTTGAGTTATTGCTCGTACTCCAGTCATCAATGGTAAAATACCGTATTACTGTGGAATTTTGGGAAACAAGGTCGATTTCCTTGAAAATTGGGAGTTAGATAGTATTTATAACGCTCTTCAAAGTTCGGCATGTGCCCAAGTGTGCTTTTTCCATAGGGGTGGAAACCACCCCTTCTAAGGGGTAAGAAATTTTGTAATCAAAATAATCCGGAAATCTATAGACTGACCAATTCTAAGCAACTTTTGTTCTATAAGGTTTTTTTGGAAAGTTCATATTTTTCGAGTTATTCACGATGAAATAAATGTAATGCATCATAAATCATGTAAAATTATGAAATAGCGAAAAAAAGTCCCTTGCTTTCCAAGCTAGAAACTTTTAAAAACTGCATTTTTTAGAGAATTCCAAGCGCTTTAACATCAAATTAGTTAAAAGTTTTAACAATGCGTAGTTTTGAAAACGCAGGGCTTGGATGAGCTGCAATTAGTACGCGAATGCAAACTTCTAAACGCCCTATCTCCTTCATTTTTATAATATAAACATAAATAAGAAATTGGAATTATCAGTGAGACAAACCCTGCAATTAACATTTGAAACAGTTTTTCATATCTGGAATAGTTTTTGATTTATTTAAGGAAAATGCATTTTTTTCTAAAGTTACGAAAATGCAATTTTCATTTTAAACAATTATTTTTTCTAAAATAAGCATTCTAAACCGGTTAAACCACATAGATCACATCAATAGTACCTAAATAAAGTTAAAGGCAAGTGGGTTACACATAATTTTTATCAGGGTGGTAATGACGAGAGTGTAGTTTTTAAATTAAAAAAAAAAAAACAAGAAAGTTGTTACTTTATTTTGTTTTGTTATAAATCAATCAATTCTTATGCATAAGACTTATGTCAGTGCTCATTCTAAAGGGTATTTTATGTATTTTAAAAAAGGTCTATTGGGTTATCCCCAAAAATTTTACCATTTTCAAGTTATTGAAGGTTGAAAATTTTCAATTTCGCGGTTCTCGAAAAATAACAATGTTTCAACGAGCAATAACTCAGTCCTTATTGGGTTTATCGAGGTCACTCAAAAAACGTATCTCTTTTGTTTTTTTATTAGCTACAATTTTGTTCTGATTGTTTTTTCCGATAAAATGAGAAGTTTTAAAGTTATTGGTGAAAAAGCATAAAAAACATTCGTTTTATCAATGTAAAATGTGTAGCTTCAATCGTGAATAGCTCGAAAAATATCAACTTTGCAAAAAAACTTTATAGAACAAAAGTTACTTATAATTGGTCATTCTTTCAATTTCCAGGTTTATTTTTATTAAAAAATTTCTTACCACTTAGAATGGGTGGTTTCCACCCCTAGGGAAAAGCACACTTCGGCACAATTTCAACTTTGAAGAACGTTATAAATACTACCTAAATCCCAATTTTCAAAGAAATCGACCTTGTTTCCCAAAATTCCACGCGAAAATGGCTAATGACTGGACTATTATGAGTAAAACGATATCAATGCTTGTTAGAAAATCCAAAGTAAAATTTTGTGCATACTACAACAAGCTATGGTATTTAAAATCCCAATATAGCCAAACGTGCCTAATTTTCAGTCCTGTTTATTTCTTGAAATAAACCTTAACGTGTCTAAATTCTAAATTTCGAAGCTGAAACTGTAATAAACATGACGAAATTACTTACCAGCGAAAACTGCCCAAAGGGTATAACTAATCAACGGTTTTTTAACGAACATGTTCCTTGAGCACCTTCATCAATGGAAAACGTGTAAATGTTTGCGCAGTAGATGTCTCACTGGCCCAGCAAGACTCCTAACCCGCAACAATGAACTACTAAGCGTGCGATTGTTCATGTAAAATTCCTCATATCTTTCGGCGATAATATTATTTAGTAAAAGCATTTCATGTTCCGAAAATTATAATCTACTGCAAATAATTTTAGGTGGTTTTATTGAACAAAGAGGCAATGAAAGCTAGACAATAGTATGGAAACAACGACGCTTTAATTACTTCCCTAATATTAAAAATTAGGCGTCTAACATTATGGTACATAAATATTTATGATGAAAATTCATAACGTAATAAATCAATTGATATGGAGTGGGATATTATTCACTATAGCAGAAATTAATACTTGAGTAATTTCATTTTGTTTCGTATGAATTATAAAATGTGTTGTGACATACTTTGATATGCACAACAAATTCTCAATTTTAGAGGGTACTTTTGAAGGAACAATTAAAAATTCAAACTTGGTTTTAATAAGTTATTAATTTAGGGGCCATGACTAAATTGTCTTTATAATTAATCAACAGCAACTTCGTAAAAATAAGTATATTCCCGTGTACGCACCTTTCATTTTTCTTCTCAAGTATGTTGTTTTGATGAGACGCATGACATGCTTGCGATCATTTAATGATTAGAAATCAATTAATGTGATATACATGATTAGTTTTTAAATAAGTCGAATAATTTCGATAAGATTATTGTAGATGCCAATCGCTTCTGAAGTTCTTTGTATATTCACAATGAATTCAGTTAAGCCGCCAATTAGCAAAGCAAGGCGTGCATTACAGATCATTTAATTATTCATTAAATCAAAAATCGTTTAAAATATCGATTGAATAGTGTTTTGACTGAAACTTGATTTTTTTTGTTATTTATTAAAAGGTGTCGAATAATAACATAGTGAATGAAAAATGACTTGGATCAGGAATTATTTGAGCTTCACTATGCTGACAGTGATTTCTGGTAAGTGTAGGAAGTAATATTTGGGTAGTTTCACGATTCGATAAGAACATAGGTATATGAATACGTGGTATATATTTTTATTAAAAAAAAAGACGTATAACTTGAAGTACATTCTAATTTGTGACACATGATTTTTTGTTCGACACAATCAGTGAAGGATTTCCCGAAATAATTGATTTACTAATGATGGTAGTAATTGAATAATGATGACCGAACGTTTTGGTTTTTACCATCATTTTTCGTAAGCTAAATAGCGAGGTTAAATAACAAAACTAAGAAAAACATACTTAAAAATTTGAAAAAGAGTAACATGGCGATGTAAAACTCTACACAAATATTGGGTTGAAACGAGGGGGTACTGATAAACCTGATAATTCTCTTCCTGGTTGTTAACTTGCATTTAAAAATAACATAGCGTACTACGAAGAATAAAAATCTGTTTAGTCTGAAAAACTAGCTATCAAATATTCAAATGCTTTATTACACTGGAACATGATGCCTTGCCAGTTTTTCACACTATCTGAAGTAGCTGATACGTTTCATGTGATTATGATTCCTTGGAAACTGGAAGCAAATATTTTCCAACAGTAGCACTTCAGCAACTTATAACAACTTAGAGAGTGCATATTTTTGATATTCTGATATTAAATTCTTTGCTTCTCAGCTCTTTATTTTCTAGTTTTAACAGTTTGTGTTTTTGATAGCCGATGTGTATTTTATCGGTTTTTTAATTGGTTTATTTTTATTTTGCAATTTTTTCTGATTCTTTTTTTTAAATCCGTCATAGGCAGTCCATAGTTTAAAGCGGAGGAGGGTAAAAGTCAAAAAGTTCGAACATCTGCAAAACTTCTAACTTCAAAAAGTTCTGTTTCAGGAAATCCTTGACCAATTTCGATGAACAAATAATCATTTTGATTTTTATAAACAATTTTAAAGAAAGTTTTAAAACTCTCACACACCATTTAGAAATATTTAAGTACAAGCCCTAAAGATATAGGTTGTATTTAAAAAAAATGGGAGAAGTATCCTTATATCTGAGCAGGAATTTGAAAGTGATGATATAATGTAAATTTTTTGTTCCTTATTTCGGTTACAATAAAAGTGGCTGGTTCACATAAAAAAGGACGTTATGTATGTATATAGTAATACTTTGTTGTAAATGATGACTTTCATGATTTTCGACAAGTTTCAAATTATTTTGTTGGACAGATACTGTCATCTAATCTGATCAACGTATCAGTAGACAGCGACATTTGCTGTTAAAGTTTTAATGGTGTAGAATGGCAGAATACCTACATAATTAATTGTCCTACAGTGACAAGAGTAATTTCTGCTAAATTGAAAAATTCATTATCCGTTATGATGCAATGCACCTCTTCTGATCGCTATCTGTAATGATTCAAAAATTATTCAAAAATTTCAAAAAAGTTTGTTTTGAAGGTTATCATTAAACAAAGGACGATGTAGGTTACGCAATATTTAAATATGTTCGGTATTCATTGTTTCAACGCATGTATTTACTTTCTAAAATCATATAATTGTTATTTTGGAGATAGTTCTTAAAAGTAAAGAAACCATGATTAAGGATTTAACCTGGCTTGCTATGAGAACTAAATATTACTCTCAAGCTTACTTTAATTATTCCATATTAGATTTTAGAAGATATGTGGCGTAAGTGACATCGTGCATCGTCTTCTCAGTATCGATGTTATCTCATTCGATGATTTTATCTTGAACTCCTGTGTACTATTGAATATTTTGATTTAGTTGCAATGTCTTATGTATGTGAATTGGCATTCTTAGTGGAATGACGCCACAATGTTTGTGTTCGGTTTAAATTTGACGATAAGGACGGTAATTTAAATACCAACTTCATTCTTAGCATAGGTTAAATTTTCCACGCGGATAGTAAATATACGATACTTATTTATTTAAGTGTATTATTTATTATGTATTACATATTATTTATGAGTTTATTACACCATTAACATTTTTATTTCCTACATTATTTACTCATAATAAATCAGAAAGGTTTCATTTACTTAACATTTGCAATATTCGACGGTCTCTTAATATTTTCGTTAATAACAGTCTGTTAGCATGTCCTATGTATTAAAAAAATAGGTCAGCTGATCCAACAGCTAGGTACACGTAATTGATAAACCAGGTTCACTAGCATGATCCTCTATTTTCAAATATTAATTAGCTTAAATTAATTAATGAAACTGAACGGAAGTTCTTCCTATCGCTAATATTTATTTTATATGTTTTAGTTGACCTGTTAGCTACATCAGGTGACATAACCATGACATGGTCATCCCCCATATATCCAAAATTGTACTCCAACGACACCTCGATCAACCCACTGGGCAGACCGATAACTTCAGAGGAAGATAGCTGGTTAGGTTCCTTAATAAACATCGGAGCGATGGTAGGCCCGTTACCTTTCACTTTTCTATCCGAAAGATACGGAAGGAAAATATCGTTAATCGTCTCTGCGATACCTCACGTCATATCCTACACGACTATGGCGTTTGCCACGAATATCTACGTGTTTTACTTCGCCAGACTACTCGGAGGCCTGTCAGTGGGGGGTAGTTACGCCATTTTACCCTTGTACATAGCCGAGGTGGCCGAGGTTTCTAATAGAGGGATGTACTCGGTCTCATTGGGCTTCTTTTGGTGCTTGGGGGATTGTATTCCATATATTCTCGGGCCTTTCCTATCGGTGAGGACTTTTCATTTCATCTTAGCGTCAATACCGGTGATTTTCATTGTGACCTTTTCGCTTGTTGGGACGGAAACTCCGTACTTTCTAGTCGGAAACAAGGAAATTAAGAAAGCGGAAAGTGTCCTGATGTACCTCCGATCCGGCACCGAGAAAGATGTGGAAGAGGAGATGAAACTAATCCAGGAGACCGTCGCCAGCGAGGAAGAAGGGAAAATGATGGACATACTTAAGTCTCCTGGTTTAAGAAAAGCCCTCTTTATATCACTCACTATGATGTCTTTCCAACAATTGGGAGGAATCAATGCTATCGCTTTTTACCAGCAGACGATCTTGGAGAGTTCCGGTACTAAATTGTCCTCGAATACTTCGTCAGTTATTGTTGGAGTTTCGCTTTTGGTCTTCAGTACGATGCCGCCTTTCATCGTCGACAGGTAAATAATTAGTTCAATGAATTAAGTGGAATTGTTATAAGCTTTTACATAACCAATTAGCGTGTCTCGATTAAATCTTCCACTTTCCAAATTTTAAAATTCTAAATATATACGGCAAAACACTGAAATTTTCAAGATACATTCAAATCGAATAGAAATGCCTCTTAACGATGTGTAGAGTGCCTAATTTGTATTAGGCAAATAAGTTGCCCCATCAGCTTTATAAGTTAAATGATGTGAAATTTAAAAATTTGTCCCTCGGACTACATTCTCATATGTTCTAATAAATATTCGACAGTACAATAAATTGTTATATTAAACATATTTTGTAGCGAATTTCGAGAGAACTTTAAAAATGGCAAAAGTTAACAACTTACCCCGTCCGATTTTAGTAAAAAGGTTTTAGGAGGTCATGATATGACACAGAATACAAATTTAAAGATTATTTTCTAATTCTCTAATTTCCGAGGAAAAATACCACTGAAACATACACGCGCGCGCCAACACACATACATATACACACGCGCACGCACACACACACAAAATCGACGGCAAGTATAAAAAGAACAAATGCGGAAGGCGAGCCGAACGGGAACGATGGACACCACGGACGAAATCGAGAAGGAAGCGGAAAAGGTAAATCAACGAAGCCTCACATCCGAGACCCAAAACGAAGGTGCGAAGGAGCACCACAACAATCCACGAACCAACAAGAACGGGGGACATACCGAGGACCATCAAGGAGAAAATCAGGGAAAGGAGCAGGCTTAAAAAAGATACAGGATTAACTACGACCCGCATATTAAGAGGACCATCAATCGGAAGAACAAGGAGATCAAGGAAGGACTAGCAGAGCACAGGAGCAACAAATGGAACGCATTTTTGTAAGAATTGTATGAGGACACAGGAGCATATTGGAAGATCATGAGGAAGCTAAAGAAGGACAAATCTTCAACTACGAGCAACGCTATACATAGTACATTTGGTTTATGTTTTAGAGACCGGGACAAGGTAGAAGCAGTCGCAGATACCATGGAGTATCACTTCAGGAAAAACGAAGACCAGGAGGGCGACTTCGATTTCAAAGAACTCATCGATAGATACTACCCACAAATATGGACGGAGGCAGACGTCATCATATTCCCGAAGCCGGGCACAGACAGGAATTTCCCGCAAATTTACCGGCCTATAAGTCTTTTGAAAAACTACTAGAGAGGATACTACTTAGAAGAATCAAGCATAACGCTTCATATCGGACGAGCAATTTGGATTCAGGGAAGGACACTAGACAGAGCATCAGGTGCTGAGGATTGTAAAAGAGACCATCAAAGACATCAACGGGAAGAAGACGACATGTATGGTACTATTCGACGTTGACAAGGCTTTGGCACAACGGAGTAGTAGCAAAGTTGGACGGATTAGGATTTAATACGACAACGACCCAGATAATACTGGACGACCTACGAGAGAGGAACTTCAGGATCAAGGAAAAAGGGACGACATCGAGCAGCAGGAGAATGGAAGCAGGAGCACCCCAAGGACCGATATTAGCATCAGACCTATACAATATCTATACCAGCGACGTACCAATTGGACGAGGGAATAGCCACACGAGGACCTACATCTACGCAGACGACATGGCGAAGAAGGCGACATCGAGACAACCCAACAAGGTGGCGGACTACCTACAAAGAGAAGTCGAACAGATGGACGAGTGGCCGAAGAAATGGAAGAGCAGGATAAACGCAGAGAAGACAGAAGCTACATACATAGGACCGAAGACGAGGCCCCCGACGATCAACATCAGAATAGGATACACGGAACTGAAATGGAAGGAGGGAGTACGATATCTAGTAATCTACAACCGAGGACTTACATGGAGAAGACACATCGGTGAGACCGAGAAGATGGCGAAGGACCGACTGAACAAACTCGGATCACTAATAGGACGACGGAGCAAGCTGAGAATGAAAACGAAAAGGCAGGAATAAGAATAATAATGACGCACGGAACAGAGGCATGGGGACAAGCAGCAAGGTGCATCTGGATAGACTGGAGAGGATACAGAACCAAGCGATGAGGAGGATAACGGATGCACCTTGGTATACGATAAACTACGACGGGACCTGCGAATAGTAGTGCTGAAAAAGACTATCTAGAAGAGGACGAGGAAGACAATAATCAAGGCAATGGAGCATACGAACCCACTAATAAAGAAGGCAACGGATTACGACAGGGTCGCACCATCAAAAAGGAGAAGACGCAAGACGGCAATGAAGGAGGACTAACCAAGAAGGACATACCACAAAGACAACGTTAAGAGTATCGCCAAGACTACCAGGACAACCAAGAAAACATCAACTCACGGAGGAGAGGAGAACGAAGAGGAAGATCAATTTTTTCAGAGAAATGTTTTTGGACTCGTGGAATCGTCTACAAACACCAATAACTCTAATAATGCTTCTCATATATGAGTGACCAGTATAAGAAAAAAAAAATAGTATTGTATTGTAGTAGCATGTTCCGGAGTATTTCTAATCAGCTGATTAATATTTCTTGCAACGCAGAACACAATCTAAAATTATCGATCTAGAATAGCCATATATGGCTTTTCGGTTTTTAACCTACATAATACCTACGACCCAGATATTTATTTTTGTAAAAATGTTTGACATAATAGAAACTTTAAAATGGACAGGCGTCAAATAATCTAGTTAATGAAATAAGTGTGAAAAAATTGTGTAGTTAGTTTTTCGTTTTTCACTGTATCTCACCTACATATGAGTAAAGGATGATTTATAAAGTAAAACAAATAGCGAAACATCATTGAAGAGCTTTTAATTTTCTGATTGACTCTTCTAGAACAAATGTAACACTTGTTAACTTGGTAAAACTTGTTATTCGTTTTAAAATCATTTTGTGGACAATTTTGCAAAAGAAAGGTGAAAAAAAATGTTTTCATCTAAAGCCAAAATTTAATATCACTCTATTGAAGGCCATACGGAAAGCTAAAATGTTTATATAATTATGTGTCGTCAGAATTTCTAAAATAGTTTTCCACCATACAGCACTACCTATCATAATTAAAAGTGTAATGTAAATGTAACACTTGTCAACTTGGTTAAAATTGTTATTCGTTTTAAAATCATTTTGTGGACAATTTTGCAAAATAAAGGTGGAAAAATTGTTTTTCAACTAAAGACAAAATTTAATTTCACTCTATTGAAGGCCATACGGAAAGCTAAAATGTTTATATAATCATTAATCATGTATTCGTCGTCAGAATTTCTAAAATAGTTTTCCACCTTACAGCACTACCTAACATAATTAAAAGTTTTAATTATGTTAAAAATTAAAACCAATTTTTTAAAATTAGATTAATCATGCTGAATGTTTAGAAAAAAAAAATCATCAACAAAAAATACTACGGAATACACATTTTCCTATAATTTTGTTTTATATTAATAAGAAAACTCTAGATGACGAGAAACTGAGCACATATTGTTCATAAAAATAGATCCAGCTCCTTAACTCATTTTTAAAGACATATTATTCATACATCATCAATCAGTAACATGAGTGACAGTAACTGCTTCCTTAAATAATTTTTCATGGGTATTTTCGGAAAAAGTTTGCAAAAATTGTAAGACTACATAAACCTTAAAACAATCATTTTCTAAATTTGATCATGAGTAAATTTAATTCCTGACGTACAAATATTAGTAAAGGATTCAATTGATAGCGAATAAAGATAAATTGTTCATTCCTTTAAAACAGATTTTGAAACAAGGTGACAGAAAACGTAATATAATAACTCAATAAAAATAAACGTAACTACAATAAAAATTAATAAAAATGCAAACATTATGAAATATATTGCGAAATCAATGCAAATATCGCACCCCATTACTACATTTGCAGTATTTTTGAATCTCCATGAATCTAATGATATTTCTGTGCTGCAGTTAAAGTCAGTGCAAATAAAATAAATGCGTATAAGTGTAATTTTTAGTAAAATAACCTGTATTAGAAAAGCACTGATAGGTAACAAACAACAATTTATCTCCTTTCTTTCGAAAATAGAGTGTACCAGAGTTCCGTCACAGGTAAACCATAATTTAAAACTTCCATAATTCTGTTCCAGAGTCAATAAAAATAGACCAACTACTATTGTCACCGCTCGACTTGTTTTTGGTATAATATTTTGTAAGGTCTTGACTACGCGAAAATCACTAACCTACACGAAATGTTTTAATTTATTTATTTTAACCACTTACACTAACACTTATCTGTTAATACTTAATAACTTATTATATTCACACTAATGTAATTTACATTAGTACCATTTATTTATGTTTGCTTATTGCCGCTCTGGCCGACATCAGTTGACCGGTTTTAAGACTCCCGGCGACTGTTTTCGTATGGCTCTACGGCTGCTCTTTATTCTGCCGCATGGCAATTCCCGAACAGTCTCATCCTTTCCCGAATATTCTACGGCTTCCGGGAAATCCAACAGCTCTCCAAATTCTGGTCGTTTCGAAGTTCCCAGAAGCAACTCTTTCGGAGATTTTTTATTTTGTTTACTTTTATTTATGTTGCTTTCTTATCTTTATGGCCAGCCGTTTCGTTACAATTAGTAACTGATCTGTATTATAGGATGTTAACCCACTTTTCCTTCAAATTTTCGTCAGATTGACAATGAATGAGACAACTGGCTGAAGACGAGAAACGTATACATTGCCAAATGGATTTCTACGAGAAGGATTTCTCATTAATAATTCCGAATATAGTGCGTAATTAGTAAACTGGTTAATGTTAAATGAAAATATGCCGACCTACCGAGCAAATTCTAAAAGTGCTTTTTGCCCTATACTGGTGCAACTATCCTCGTGTAATTTGGTCAGAAGCCACCACCGTCTTCTTACACATACATGAGTAATAAGACTGGCACATAGGTGCCCACTGATAGAGCCGGGTGGCTGCAATCGTAAAAAGATAGAGTGCAAAAGATGAAAGTGCACTTTCGGCCTCTTTGGCAATTTTTGGCCGTCCAACTGAGTTGGAAAGTAAATATTAAAATATGTATATGTGTGTGTATTATATATTATTTGCATAATTAAGAGTTTTATACGCATTATTATATGTATTATTAATTATACATATTATATAAACTAAAAGGTACTGTAACGCGAAATATAAACAATTGCGTGTCTCTTGTCTGACGAAAGCGGCACAGTTTAAAGGCGGGACCATAAAAACCTTCTCGAACAATCCGGAAACGTTAAATTAAAGAAAGAATGATCTAGTCCGTTCTGGTCCTTTCTAGAACAAACATTATTAAGGAAAGAATCATCGAGTAGGTTTTCGAGACAAAATTGGGGGCTATAAATTACGAAACTGCTGACGAAGAGACAGTAGATGAGAAGCTGCCGACTAATGAAAAAGTGCTATAAGAGGACAAGCGAGAAGTGTACAAACAAATTAGTGCGTTTAGTGTGATACAAATTAACTATTAGTTAAGGAATAGTCTAAATAAATTAAGTAGTGTTAAGAACTGTGTGTAAATAAATTATAATAAACGTTACAGTACAATAAGTCAAATATGTATGTATTCAAAAAACGACAAATTAATATACAGAAACATTATGGAAAATAAACTTTTCCTGTTTTAAGTGTTGAAAATTCTGATATAGTTTGATACATATTCAAAGTGTCCGTTATAATACTTTCGATTGACATAATGGCAAAATTACTGTAGTTATTGGTGTATCATTGAAAACTTTAAATATTTTTATATTGTTGTCAACTTACTAAAGAAATTTTCACCAAATACAACTGAAAATGCTAACATTAATAAAAATCTTAAAGCTGTGGTGACATTCGGAAACGTTGGTATGAGATCAGTTTCAGAAACATAGTACACAATTATTTATGTTTCAGAATATAACCAAACAGCTTTTACTTCATTAATAAAATCAATTCAAGACTACGTATTATTCATCTTGCAATATTAGATTTCAATCTTTTGGAAATAACAGTAAATTTTCATCCGGGTGCCTTCCTATGTTAGTAAGAAAAGCAAAAATATTCATAAATGTTTATATTCCCCTAAGCGTTTTAAACCAATTAAAAAATTGTAAGAAACATTCAAATCTAAAAGGAACTTGCAGCTTTCAACATTATCCCTTAACTCATAATTTCTATTTCTGGTCTATTTCCACTACGTGATGTTTAAAGAAGGAGAAAATATGTTTTTATATTTAACTTCAATACAATCCCACCAATTCGACAAGAATACCATTAGACCTCTACTTGAATGAATATTTTAATATATTGTCAACAAGATAGTCTTAACTTACTTCATATGCAACACCCATATTGAATTTTTTTTTATTGTTTTGGTTAAATAATTGCTACACTTTTGTACTTGAGGACATGGGGTTTCCTTGAAACTTTAAGAATAGGTTCCATACATTATAATAGATAGGAACGGTGTTAATTAGGTCCCAAGAGTCACCACTAGAGTCTGGGGAGAGCAATTTAAATTGTAATAACTGAAAAAAGCGATACAATTATTTCTTCGGATGAAGGCTTTTTTGAACTTCGTTTCTACAGTTTTTTCAGCTGTTAGATAAAAATATTTTTTATCCTCTAAAAAGACCACATGGGGTGATAAAGGTAATTTTTCACTAATTCTAAACCATTACCTTTTTCGCATACTACTTTCCAAATTTGACGTCTGTATAATTGCTATAGTTAATTAGACAGGGTAAAACAAATGTTTACTGTAACTTCACTTTATTATGAACCGTAGATGCTTGACATGTTTCGGTATCATAGTAGCTTTCTGAAAACAATTTCACAAAATTTGGGATACCAGAAATTTATACCTGTTGGAATTGTACAATAAGTATCGCCATAATTGCTATATTCAGTTTTTTTCGCACGTGCAGCCACTTGGCAACGCACAGTGTACTACCAAAAATTATTTAGAAATCAATTTTCAGGCGAAGAAAAAGAGCCACACAAATGGGCGAGCAGTCATTCATAGCTAAATATACTTTTAATATTAAAAAAGCTAAAAATTATATAATTTCTTTGTGTTTAAAAAACATATACGCGGATTTTTTTTAAACTGCAGCATATTTTCCGATAATACATTTAGCCCATAAATATAATAACCCTATATAACCATTTAGTAGCTCATGGGTTATTTTAAAAAACTTCAGATTGTCTAGAAATTTCTTTTAAATATAGATACATAAAATAATGGTCCAATGGTCCTAACTTCTTAAAATATCTGAATACATCATTTTTTCCTAGTTTATAAATGTGCTGAAAGTTGAAACATCAATTGAAATTAATTATTTAAACCGGTATAAAATTTCAATATCTTGTATTCAATTTCTTTCATGGTGAAATTGTAATAATCAAAACGTCACTGATCCTGGGTAAGAAAAAGTTGTTATCAACCACTATTAAAATGTATTATATTTGTTTTGCTTGCACTTAAACTGCCTGTTTGCAGTTTAAATTGCGAATTGCCTTTTTTAAAAGTTTTATTTAAAAAAATTTAGAAAATACACGATTTTTTCAAGATAAAGTTTTAAGATAGACTGATTACTACTACTCTGTTTGCTCTATTTATAATGCATAATTAATACGCAGACGTTTGCTGCATATGGTATCTTCTTGGGTACATAACTCCTCCCCCGGTAGATCCAGCTTCGGAGTGGTTAGCGAGGAAGTTGGACATCTTGTGGCTCGGCTTCCGTATGGTTCTTCTGTCTTCTGGTTTGGTAAATCTTCTTACAGGGAAGGTAACTTAGTGTGATTATCAGGAAACCATAAATGAGGACAGTCAATATACTAGGGGTGTAGTCTATTTCCTCTTCTCGTAGACTTATTTCATTGTGGATGTAGGCGGTTTTTATATTCTGTAGATCATCTAGTTGAAGTTGCTCTAGGGGAATTTCAAAAGTTCAGTTCTTGCATGGGACTATATTTGAAATTTATATCAGCGAGTAGTATGGGTTGGATCTGTGAAGGCGTTTCTTCTTGATTAATAATTATGGTGATTCGCGTCGATATCTAACAGCCTTTAGGGATGTCGAACAGATGGGTTCCTTGGAGTTTGAGGAGTTCTTCTCGTTGGTGGCATTTCAGAGTAATGAGCTCTTGGGAAGGAGATAGTCCAATCCACTGATCAGTGCTTTCCAGGCTTTTAAAGACTGGCTGGGTGATCGCTATTCGTGTTTTGTGGCTGGAGGAGGTGTTTCCGGGATTTAACAGCTGGATTTCACAGGCAGTTCGGCTGTTGAGCTCTTGAAAGTTGACCTCCTTGCAAAGGTATTTCTGTTTCTCCATTTTCTTGCCAGAGCTCGCCAAGAAAGCGTAGTGCCATTTATGTTTGATTAAATATTTATTCTTTGGAACGATTGCCTTAAATTGACCCTTTAAATAGAGAAGTATGGAATAGAAATGGTAGAAATCGAAACTTGAAGGATTTGTAAGGAATTTATTTCGTTCGAAAGTAAATGTGTCCATGTGTATAACGTCAAACGGTTTTGTTGCTGTCGAAGTAACGTTCATTTGCATTTTTATGGAGTTCCTCACATATTTGCTTCGTTGGCAGATCTCGCATTCGTTAATACACTTTCTTATGGAATCTTTCATAAGAGTCCAAAAATATTTGTCTTTAAGGGGGATAGCCACTGTGACGGCTGAAAAAATTAGTGATTTTCAATAATTTTTTTGACCTGGTAAATAAAGGAATTTATGGATCGTTTTTATTTTATTTTATTAAGTACATATCCAGCAATGTTTTCACAAATTTTTATTAAAAAAGTATTTATTAGTTTTAACAATATAAACGATGCCGTAAAGCCTGAAAAAAAATTCCCCCGCCATGGTCGCATCGATTTTTTAAAAGCCGGTAATCAGAATAAAAATAGATTAAAACTAGCACAATCTGTATGAATATAGTTATCGTTGTACGTAGCCGTTTTTTTATATTTTGATTTTTCACAAAGTGGCGACCGATTGAAAATATTTTTATTTTTTCGACCGGTTTTTTTTGTTTTCAAACAGTTTAAAAAATAGTTAAAAACAAAATTTTCCAAATCGGCTACGCTTAACCATAGCCACTATCAAGACGAACAAAACAAAACAAAAAAAAAATAAAAATCGGTTAAGAATTGTCCGAGTTATCGATGCGACCAATTTGAAAAAAGTCGTTTTGAGAAAAATAGTTTATAGTTTTTAGTCCATTTCTCTCGCAATAAAATCATGAATCTTTTAAAATTTTCATACCTATATTAAACTATCGAGTCCTTTACTTGATATATGATTACTCAGCACTATAAAAACACTAAAAAAGTTCATAATTTTATGACTTATAGTAGGATGGACATCATATTCAATTTTGCGTTTAGAAGCATTGGTAGGCCGTTTGGGACTTATGTTTCCACCTGTTTCTATTTCATGTCTATTACGCGGCTGATAACATTTTCTTCTATTTCTTAAACATCTAATTTTACTGCTTTTATTAATTTTGTTACCTTTACGATCCATTTCGTAATAAAACACAAAATATTTTTAAAAATTGGTAAAAGCAAGAGCCAGAGAAACGATGTGCGTTCACTACGAAACTTCGAGAATAACTAAAAATCGGCCGAACTTCTAGGCAACTAAATCCATAAACTGGACATTCTAAAACCGTTAAAAACCAGATTTATGTTACAAAACAAAGTCTAGCGAAAAATATTGTGCCCTGCCTGCTCTCACTAAAATCGTTATAACTTAGTCAATTTTTGAAATTTTGACCTGCAATTTTGTACACCTATTTTTGAATATATAAGCTTTGATTTAAGACAACAACAAAACAATATATTTTTTTGAACCATCACAGTGGCTATCCCCCTTAATTCTTTGAAGTGTTTCGTCTACACCTCGATAATTCGACTTTCCTTCATGATATGCTTGGACTATATCTTTCATATCGTGTTTATTGTAATGTCTATAAGTTTTCTTGTATATTTCATAAATTAGATAGAGGGCTATTTAAAGTTTTTCTGAAGTACTGACGAGAATGTTTCATATATTTCTTCTCGAAATATAAATGGTATTGAGCGTTAGGGGCAATATATTCTTTTATGAGTCGTGTTATGTCTTTTTCGAAGTTAATTTTGGAAATTTGCAAAGAGATCCTTTGTTTCTTTTTGAACAAATTTGTTACTTTCGGTGTTGCTGGTGAATGTGACACTAAGCTGATGGTTAATTGATTTTGTCCGTAATAAACGGGATGATCAGTAATGGTGATTTCTAATGTTGGGTGCTGTTCGGCGTTCGCATGTATAATGTTGCCATCATTTTCTTCGTAGTTAATATTTTCTGCGTTTATATCGTTTTCGACAGAGCTTTTGTCAAAAGTATATTCGTCAATAGCTGATCATTCATATTGTGTGATGAATGAAGCGTTGTCGTTGTCTGGTAGATTTTGTTGTAAGTCTAGGTCGAGGTAGGTTTTAGGCGATTCCGTGTTATTTTCTTTTGTAACTTCAGTACAGTTGTTTCGTAGTTTAATCGGTTGTGTGGGGGATTCGAATGTTACCTGTGGTGGATATTCATAGCCTGGTATATTTTTTATAGCGTCATCTAATTCTTCCGAAAATATTTCTTTGGTGTGGGTTTCAATTCGAGACAGGGCGTCGGCATTAGTGTTTAACTTTCCTTTCTTGTATATGAAGTTTAGTCGTATTCTTCTAGTTTGATTTTGCAACGCATTAATTTGGAATTTGTGTCATTGGGGGAATATAAACATTATAAAATTTTGTGGTCAGTGATGACGTTAAATTTTCTACCAAACAGGTTTGGGCGGAAAAATTTTGTTGTCCCGACTACTGCTAGAAGTTTTTTTTCACTCACGGAATAATTTCTTTCGGAATCGTTGAGTGTACGGGATGAATATGCTATAGGTAGGTGTTTACCTATTATTCCTTGCAAAAGAACAACTCCTAAAGCAACATTTGATGCATCTGTTGTAAGATTAAATGGCTTTAAAAAGTCGGGGTATTGCAAGAGAGGTTCGTTGGTTAATACGTTTTTACAGGTTTCCACGCATTAAATAAATTCGTTGTTATGTTCAATGGTAACATCTTTCTTTAGACATTTTGTTAGTGGTTTTGGCAACTGTGCGGAGTTTTTGATAAATCGTCTGTAGTAGCCTAAATGTCCTAAAAATCCTTTAATTTGTTTTGCGGTTTTTGGTATGTATGAAATGTATGGTATGTATGGTTGGTATGTATGAAAAGGTATGAAATTTCTTAATTGCTGAAATTTTGTCTGGGTTGGGTTTAACACTTTCAGCGTCACTTTAGTATTGTCGTTTGTCGTTTATGTGGTTTCAATTCGAATCATTTCTGCTCTTAACATTGTCCTATTAATCTGTATACGTTTGGGTTCTAATCAACTAATTGTTTCATCTTTTTTCACATTCAAAACCGTTTAATTTTTTGATAAACGCTAATGGTAAGTGACATTATCCATTACATTGCTTATCAGTTTCTAAAATACTCCTCACAAACGTCCGCGTTCATTTCCTCAGTATAGACTTCTGCAGATTTTGAGTTGAATTCTAACAAGCCGCATATAAGTATATTTCATAGGGTGATATATGATATTATTATTCTGTTCATAATATTATTAATAACTACATCAATAATAGCTACTTTTATGAAAGTAATTAGCTATTAAGGTATTTAACAATATTTATACTAGTCTGGAAATTTCACAGCCTATGAAACATTTTGAGGTAATTGATATATTTTATTATATTGGTCCACATATGTTGAAAACTTTCTCGTAATTAACCTTTGGTATTTAATCTCTCCAGATTCGGAAGAAAACCCTTGTCGATATTCTCCAACGTTGGGATAGGATTTAGCCTAGCCGTCATCGGCACCTACTTTTTCGGCATGGAGGAGGGCTGGGACCTCCACAGCTTCAACTGGTTACCGCTGGTGGGCACTTTACTGTACTACTTCTTCTTCGAGTCCGGCGTGGCGACATTGCCGTGGACTATCGGCTCGGAACTGTTTCCGAAAAACGCGAAGAAGATCTCCTCGTCAGCGATCTCCTCGACCTGTTGGATCAGCTCTTTCTTGATTACCAGGAGTTTCAACAGTATGGTGAATGCGCTTGGCACTTCCGGCACTTTCTGGTTCTACGCCATTATGTGTTTTCTGTGCGCCGTTTTCGTGGCCGTGTTAGTCCCTGAGACGAAAGGGAAGAGCTTCATCGAGATTCAGGAGAAGCTTCACAGAAAGAAGGGCGACAAACGGAAAATAGAACAGTTATCCTAAATGGATAATACAACTCTATTTGTAAATGTACACAATCAGAACTGAATATATTTTAAAAAGTTTAGGGTAAGTGCGCATTTTACTCCTAGAAGTCCTAGATGCAACTAGACTATTAGGCCAAGAATGGTTAGGAGTAAAGAAAGATTTTGTGACTTATTTGTACTACAGGTTTTCTCAAATGTTTTACGTAGTTTTCATTATTATAAACAAAATAGCATGTAATACATGCACTGTTACATGCACTAAGAATATTTTAATTAACTCTATTAAAATCTAAAATTTTCTTAAGGTTAAGATTTTTTCAATCTCCAAAACTACACGCTCTACGTAATTCCAATTAACACCATTTACACCAAATTGATTTGCCTTCAAGATAGGTTTCAATTTTTCAAAATCGGTCTAAAACTTTTCAAGGAAATTTTAAAAATCGAGTTTTTGCAGAAAAAGCTTTCACAATAAATAAATAAAATTGTAAATAGAGTATTGGTATCGCCGACAACATTTTCTTAAACAGCGAAAAAAATATTGAAATATTGGTGAAATATGGCAGAGTAATAGTAAATGAATCAACAAATTACTTTTTGTGAAATGTGAAAATTTTTAAAATGGAACAAAATAGACTTTATAATTAGAAACAACAGAAATATGGTGCACGATGTATCGGTCCTTAACAACTGTTCAATAGGAATTGATCATAAACTAGTCAGAGCCAGGATCACAATAAATCTTAAGAAAGAAGGAACTAAAATGATAAACAAAAAATGCCAAATAAGAAGGACTCCTATAGAAAATACCGAGGATATGAGGAGCCTGTTCAAAATAGTCTTGAAGAAGTTGACTTGGAGAAAATGGATGTGGAAACAATTAACAATCGCGTATTGGAAGCCGTAAGAAGCGCAGAGGAAAAATATAGGACGAGGCGCAGAGGAAAGGAGATATGATCAGTACAGACACAAAGAAACTTATGGAGAAACGAAGAGAGCTGAAGAACAAGAACGACATAAACAGGGACGAACTGAGACAGTTAAATAGAGATATCAGCAAGGCGGTAAGAAGAGACGTAAGAAAATATAACACCAATCAAGTAACGACTGTAATTAAAGGAAACAAAAGCCTAAGGGTACCGAGAAGAAACCTCGCTACGGGCAAGAAGAATATATCCAAACTTGCAGACCATCAAGAACAAATAACATCAAATAGGGATGATCTTATTAACATAGTAAAAGAGTTTTACAGAGAGTTGTACAAAGAAAAGAAGAAAAACGAAAATATTAGGATCAGGAAAGTGGAAAATGTAGGCTCAGGGGACATTCTAGAGATAACAACTGCGGAAATCTCAAAATCGCTGAGTGAGATGAAGAACAATAAACCAGCTGGGCATGACCAAATTGTTATAGAGGCAATTAAAGCAGGGGGTCACACGTTACTAAGAACCCTGTCTGTGCTTTTTAACGCATGCCTCTTAAATGGAGTAATACCGTCCAAATGGGACAAAGCAGTAATAATAATAATGCATAAAAAGGAGGATATGACCCAGTTGAGCAGCTATAGACCAATTAGCTTGTTGTCCCACCTGTGCAAACTGTTTATGAAAATAATCGCTAAACGGCTAACATCAAAATTAGACTTCTATTAGCCTCCTGAACAATGATTCAGAGCTAAATATGAAACAAATAACCATCTACAAACCATCAAAACGGTGATTGAAAAGACTATTGAATACAATAGACCTATGATCCTGGTCTAAGTTGACTTTGAGGAGGTTTTGATTCTGTCAACCAAAGAGCAATGCTTGGTGCCCTGGCTGAATGTAGAATATACCATAGGTACAACTCACTCATTAAATATATCTACGAACATACTACAGCTTGTGTAAGACTCCACGAAGACACGGAGATCTTTCATATTGAAAGAGGGGTTCGCCAGGGAGACACAATTTCTCCAAAGCTATTCACAACCCTATTGGAGTATGCATGTAAAATCGTCGACTGGAATGGGATGGGTATATTAATATATGCGGAAAGTTCTTAAATAACCTCAAATTTGCGGATGACATCGTACAAATCGCTGACAGATTTGACCAGGCACATAAAATGCTACAAGGACTCTTCATAGCTTCAAAGGGGGTTGGCCTCAGAATAAATTTTCGAAAACCCAATTCATGACGAACCTGGTTCACGCCAAGAATATCTCCGTGGACGGCATGGACATCGAGCCAGTAGTTTCTTACAAATATCTGGGCCACGAGATAAAAATTGGAACGTAACCAAACATGCGAGTTAGTGAGAAGAATAATCCTAACATGGGAGCCATTTGGAAAGCTGAGAGACCCTTTCAGATCAAATATTCCAATGAGTCTGAAAAGGAAAGTGTTTGATCAGTGTATTCTGCCGATAATGACGTATGGTGCAGAGACTCTAACGTTAACAAAAACAACGATGTCCAAATTGCACGTTACCCAAATAGCGATGGAGAGAATAATGTTAGGGGTATCGCTGCGCGATAGGATTCCTAATGCCACCATCCGCAGGAAATCAGGAGTAACAGACGTTGTTGTAGAAATAACAACTCTAAAGTGGAACTGGGCTGGCCATGTAGCGAGAACGAGTTATGACCGATGGACAAAGAGAATTTTGGAGTGGAGACCCCGAATGCATGCGCATAGAAACCGGGAGCGGCCTTCAACAGGATGGACCGATCACATCAAGAGAATAGTAAAGAACTGGATACAGGTGGCGCAAAACAGGACCGTTGAGGGACATGCGAGAGGGCTACGCTCAGCAGTGAACATCAGCGGCTATTTGACGATGATGATGATGAACTGAGTATTACAATCAATTATTATTAACCTGACTTGTAAAAAATAGTGCACAAAAATAGTTGTAATAAATAATTCTCCTCCTTTTTTCAATAAAAGGGGATAGCTATCTGGAAAAGTTCGATTGTTCTATGGAACATGTTCATGAAAATTAAAAAATGAAGTGCTCTTATTTACCCGTAACTGGAGAGGTGGGGTTTGTCAAACCCCAACTGAAAACGACGATTCTGATAATTGAAAATAAAAAATGTGTATGTTGATGCCTCGTGGAAAACCTTATTTATAATAATGCGTACAAAAATATTTTATCAATAATTAAATTTTACTCTTTGACTTAACAAAACACATTTCAGAACTTGTTTCTAATAGCTATAAATAATAAAACGGAGAATATAAAATGGAAAAAGTAAAAAATGTCGAAAAACTTCTAAAAACTTTTGAAAAGCGTGTAATGGAACAAAGTTTTAATAAGGTCACATTTCTAATAATGTTTATCGAAAGCAATCCAAACAACGACTAATAGTAGTTGCCCCAAATGATAGTGCTGAAATCAATGCAAACGAATCTGATTTTCTTTTCTTTGTTTTATTTTCCACATCTAATTTTCTTTTCCAGAAGCTTTGGTAAATTGCACGGCATGGGTTTATCTAGGATCCTTACAATTGTCTGCCGTAATTGACGTTGCGTAGCTTCAAATTCAGTTGGGGCTGGACAAGCTCTTTTGTCATGCCATTTATAAAGGCAAGCCTTTTTGTGCGAGATTGCCAGCGAAACTCTAAAATATAACGTAAGCATTGACAAGGCTTTCTTATTTCTTCATTGAGCAAAGTGTATATGTAAACTGGACAACGGTTCGTTAATTAATTTCTGCTTTTCCAGTTACTTCATCAATACTTTTATTGTGGTGAATCGAAGAGATCAAAAGAACTGTTTTGTTTTTCTTGGGTACGTATGAAACCCAGGTGAGTACGTTAGTGAATCCAAAAAGTGATGACTTTTCTTGTTTTCCTCTTGATGAAAGGAATTGCCTTAGCACTTCTGCTTTGGTTTTCCTCAAAGTGCCTACGTAAGCAAGATTCCTTTTTCTTAGTTCTGAAACAAGCGGAATAGACGAAAACCAGTTTGGTTTGTCCTACAAGTGGAGCAGCTAGGCGGATTACAGATTAAATCGGCGTTGACAATTCTTTTTCATCTTCGGAAAGTGTTTTTCCATCACTGTCCTTTCCAGAATAAATACAGTACTGTGTTTTTGCATCGTTTATATCATCGAATAATATTCCACAAAATAATATCTTGATTCAGCTTTAATTAAACTTTAAATGTTGTCATCCTTCGGCATATGTTTCAGTACTGTCTAAAATTTTCTTTTCGAAACCGTCTCTACAGTTTCAATACAATGTCAGGCCTTATGCCAAAAAGTAGCTATATCGTTTACATACCTTCGGTTCATCGTCCCTCACAAAGCATGTTTATAAAATTGCTTCCCTTTTATCACTATGCTTAGCTAACAATAATTGCGTCTTCAGATATATATATTTCCCTTCGTCCTTTATTTTGTTGAAAAGTAGAGCTATTCAATTGAAAGTTTGACACCGAAAGAAGTCGTTTGAAAATGCGTCTCAATTGCATTTTGTCATATTTTTTAAAAAGTGTATTGACTCCGATATAGCTTTTGATATGTAAGACCTTGAATAAGGTGGGAGTTTAAGGTCAACTAGGTTCTCTTAAATACTTTTAAACTGTGCTAAAATTCCATCTTCATCGCGAGATGAGGCTTCCTTTTATCCGTCAATCTGACGCAATAATGTATAGCGGCAATCCAAAAGTCGAAGTTGTGCTTTTTGAGCCGTTTCGGCCTCCGTGGTTAATTGTCGACGCGAGGCTGTGCGTTTCGATTCAGGGTTACAAAGAATGCATTTGCCGGTTTTGTATCAGGTCAGTTTTACATGTACTGTCAAGCACTTAACTCGAGTCCGTTTCTTTTCAATAAGTTTTTTTATTTCATTCGTTTAGGAATTCGCCCGTAAAACGAAGCAGATTTAAATAAATGACTAAATGTGATCTCATCTTATATTTCCGAAGGTGCTAAATCGTAACATGTTTATTTAAAAAAACCATTTTCCATGATATATTTTTCTAGAAAATGGGGACACCAAAATATTTTGCAGTTAGCTTAGCTAAATATCCATATTTCGCCTTGGAATTTTTATGCTACAATCCTCAATCCACTCCATGAAAGTAAAGACTAATCGGATATTTAAAAACCAGCTTTTGAGATAACCAAAATTAATTGGAGAAATTTAAATTCAGAAATAGATAAATGTAGAAAATTTCAGAAGTACTACAACTTCTGGGTATTTAGATATGTATATAAGCTTTAGAAATCATAGAGTAATTCAAGAACGTGAGGAAGAGTATTATTAAGTTATGTTAATTTTAGAAATATTCCGAATCCGACTCAGGTGAACTGTTGTCAATATTAGCAACTGTTAATTGTGCCTGTTTCTGTTTTTCTTGAACTTTTGCATAAAAAACACATTTTAATATTGAAGTATTATCCATTAATAAATACTGTTGCTGTATTTCTAAAATATTTCAGGGAAATTTTTACCCTGCGTCAACTAAAATCTTTACCGTTTTCGCCAAGGTACTGTAATAAACTATTTTTTCACGCTACCGCTATCGTAAATAGCTCTTACATGCACAGATACGTGGCATGAAAATGGCACATAACATTCGTGTATTAAGTTTCGTTGACGACGGAATGTAAACACTGTCATTTACATTCCTAAGAAAATCATAAGAGTAAGGACACTAAGGTACTTACACTACGGGGCATCATCACTGTTCACCATCGATGATCGCACCCTCGCGGTCACAGCGATGTGAAACAAACCGTTCATTGATATGAAAGCGTTCATAGCGAAGCACCTTCACTGCGATGCTTTCTTCGCACCCTCGCCGTTAATCCTCGCTGCTTTCAGTGAAATCAAATGATTTGAATTTACTGGCAGTCAGAACTGAAGCAGTGATGTGCGCTCATTTGTTATTGACTGAGTGGCTGCCCCTCTTCTTTTCTTGTTGTCGGGACACGTACTTTGCCCATAAAGCAGAACCCATACCGATCCGTGCAATACCTTTGCCGCGTTCATTTCCGCCACAACAACAATGGACAGAGACAAACTCATTGATTTAGTACCCATTGACCAGATGGTGGAAGTGAAACTTCTTTGACCATATGCACACAAACGCGCGCGCATGCGCGCACACACCGACAGACAAGATATATAAATGAAATATAAAAGACAATTTTTTTTTGCTGCCGCAACGCTTGCACCGGTCGCTCGAGTCTGCCGACAGTCTCGACTTAGGTGATCTCCCACCTGCTGGCAGTTGTAGCATCAAACGTTTTCGATTGCCCTGCTCTGGGGAAATGCTACAGACGCCATAAGCACTCGCTCGTAGCTCTGCCGGCAATCCAGCATTAATGCAAGAGACAGCATTTCGCTGGTAACGCCGACTCTCCCGCACAACGCCAGCTTCGCATGGTAGTAGGAGGTCATTGTCTCGCTGGCCAACTTTTCCCATCTCATCGTCTCCGTCATTATCCCGTGGAAATCTCGCTGCCTAAGGAACGCCGCCCCTAACATGGCTCGCCACTTTGCCCATGGTCGATCATAGTTGTCGAGGCAGATGCCAGAGCTTCGCCATCCCTCTGCCAACCGCGCCTGCAACCCTCTTCTCTAAATCTGTCCAGCCGTAGATCGCCCCCAAGTTGATCAATCTTGGAGAGCCATCGCTCCACACTGCTCTCCGAGATGCTAGGGTCGAACACTTCCACCATCTTCATCGCCAAAGACGGTCGAAGTCGAGCACTCACCTGCTCCACTCCGGATTCCTCGCTGCGGCTCGATCCAGACGTCTGTCTGCCCTCCCCCGATATGATCAGGGCAACAATGGTCGCTTGTTACCTCGTTGCCTCGCCGCTTCCACCATGTATTGCTGGAGTCCTCCTACGACCGCCTTCACGATGGTCTCCACAGATTCGCACGTAATCCGCCTCGAGCCCGTTCGCCTTGTGTTCGAGAATTACCACCCATTCACCGCACGTCGTGGACTTTCATCTCTTCTGGTGTCCGATGTTGTCTCTATGTTCTCGTCTGACGTGAGGCACGACGCCTCCTCACTTTTCTCCATGTCCATGTCACGCAATTCAACAATACAGCTCACCGTTTTGTCGCCGCTCGATGTTATTGTTTCTCGCCGTTGGAGGTTAGGTTAGTTGTCAGCTGTCCGAAAGTCTCGACGCTCTCCGGTGTTACCACGTTAACCTCGCTGGCTAGCACACGGAAACGATTTGGCGATTAGTCGAGGCAATGAAGTACTAAAAAGGCCAAAAGCTCGGAATTTTTGCGACTAAGCCGAATCGGAATGCGGTTTTTTGCATTCGCTTCCAAAAATTTTTTAGAAAAAATGTGCATACTTTTTGTTGTATACAAATCGGAAATTGCATTGCTGCAACCAAAAATGCATAAAGAAGTGCATTATTTGGGAGGGCATTTGGAAGATTTACTAACTTTGAAAATAAGAGTCAGAACTGGCCTAAATCGAGTTCTCGGGGGTTTTCGAGGTCGCTGATAAACATCATCTTCGTGGGACTCCTACCAAAATTCACCGGGAAGGAGAGAAACTCGGCGCCCGGGGGTTTTTTGGGTCGCTGAATTCAAATATGTCATCGGCGAATACTCCCCGGACACCCGGTGCGCCGGAACCTGAACGTGGACATCATCTCCCAGAGTTTTCCTAACAAGCTTGCCAAAACCAGCCCGAAAATCATGGTGGGCTCGTTTTTGGGGCGCTAAATCCAAATTTCACATCGAAAACGATACCCCGGACATCTAGTGCACCGCAACCTGGGCCTGAACGTCGTCTCCGAGGATTTTCCAGACAAGATCGCTAATGACAAACCGAAAACCGTTAACGGATTTTTTTTGGGCGCTTTAAGCGCATTCTGGCAACACGGCTTTGTCCTCGGATTTCTTATCGCGCGTGACGCGGTTTCTCGAGCAACACCCCGACCCAACGTGTACAACGTGCACAAAGAAGTTTCACTTCAAAAATTCCTTCTGCACTCGGAGTGAACGGTAAGTAGTTTTATTTATAAACGATGATGCTTCAAATTACATGTTTGAATGTTTTACATGTTTGAATATATTTCATGGAGACGTGAGGGGGTTATTTGCAAAGAACTGAGCAAATCAGGTACATTGCATTTCGTGTTGTAGCGTTGGGTGCCCTGTTCCGTTGCAGACGAGTATCACGTGGCATTTCTGGAGTTTCCAGCGGATTGATTGAGTGATTGCCTTCCTTATCAATTATCGTGTTGTGCAGAATACATGTTGCCTTGATCGCAATGTCTGCAGTTGTTTCACGGGTTTCAATATTCCTGGACAGTATTCGCCATTTCCAATAAAGTATGCCGAACGAGCACTCCACGGTTTTACGGGCACGTGACAGTCGTTTGTTGAAAATCTCCTGAGATGTTGTCAGTGATTGCCCTGAATATGGTTCAATGAGATTTGGTTTCAAAGGGTAGGCGTCATCAGCAATGATTACGTGAGGGAGAATATATTCACTCTTTGGTAGATTTCTGTTTGGCGGTATTCCCAATGTATTTTGCTCTAACAGAGTTGATATGGAAGAGGCACTAAATGTCCCACCATCCTTTTTGCTTTCCATAGCCCCCTACATCAATAGATATAAATTTATAATGAGCATCTACTAGGCCTTGCAAAACAATTGAGAAGTACGACTTATAATTGTAGTACATAAAACCAGAATGAACAGGGCACTTTATACGGCAATGCTTTCCATTTAAAGCCCCAATGCAATTGCTGAAACCCCACAGTCTCTCAAACTCCTCAGCAACATTTAAGAAGTCATTTGTCGTGGGCTGTGGCATGTGAATAAGTTGAAGAATGTCCCAGAGAATTTCACAGACTTGTGAAACAGTGTTCTGAATTGTAGAGACGCCCATTCAAATAAAAAAGACAGCGATTGGTAGCTACGTCCTGTGGTGAGGTGCCTGGAACAAAAAATACACAAATTTTATTATCGGATTTATATTCCATATTATTGTTTTTTTGTTATAGCTCAAAGGCAAAATGCGCTTGGAAAAACCTGAGGCAAGTATTTGGAAAACGTCTGAAGAAATTGGAAGGCAAATCTGGGGGACTCAGTACCAGATGAAACTGCGCCTTCCTGGCGGTATTTCGACAAGCTGCAGTTTCTTTCAGGACCAATTCACTCCAAGACTATCCTCGGGAAATTTGAAAAAGCTTGAAAATAACGACGTTTCTCTGTATATCGGGCAGGATGACGATGTTTCACTTACGAGCGATGATGCTCACAAGAATCATTTTCAGTTTCCGGAAGACACAGAAAATGCAGTTTCCAGTCCCACCCATCCTGAACTCTCTCAAACTTCACTTCCATTATCCACCAAGAATTCTTCGTCAGTTAGCTCATTTACCAGAACAGGGTATAAACAACGGTTTACTCCCCAAGTTGCAAGTGGAAGAGAATTGATAGAACTGAAGAGAGAAAAACTTGAATTGGCAAAACGTAAAAAGAGCAAAGATGTCAATGACGAAGACGTGGCGTTTTTCAACTCACTTCTTCCAACTGTGAAATTACTGCCTCTGAAATACAAATTGGGTTTTGGAATGAAAATACAACAACTGCTATAATATAACACCGCGTTCCCAGCAACTACATCTCACAAAGATCCACCTGTTCCAAATCAAGAACCTATTCAACAGACAATTCCACCTGCTCAATTGCTTGATAATTTGTCCAATGACTGTAATTATACGAAACTTCGCAACATGGATGATGACACAATCAACATCTACCCCAATTCAAGATAATTATGATATAAATATGTATGTTAAAGCATCACTCATGTAAACAGTCAACTGGTGGCTGTTGTACTATTTTTCTATTCTCTTTTTTGAATAAATCTTAATTAAAAGGACCTTTGCCTTTACTGTTTGGAGTTCTTCTAACCTTATTGCCACCACAAGTCGTTTCTCAGGCAAAATAGGGTTAGCATGCCAGTTTTGGTAGTTCTTGTTAAGTAGGGGCTCAATTTTGTCAAGTATGTATGTAAAGGTTTCTCCCGACATCCTCATGTAATTGTAAAACATCTCTTCGTCTTTCTTCAATTGAGGGAGTAGATGGTGATATTCGCCCAATTTTTCCTTCACCTGATTGACTGGGTGGACCCTGAATCTTCTTCGGAAGCATGTTACTCGCCGATATCCACCACTTAGCTGATGCCGAGAAAGACATATTATCACCTTCGCTCTCACTAGAAATCATTCTGCTATCACAGTTCGAATACAACTAAAAATACATTCAAAACCATGAGAAGGTGTGGGAGAACATCCATGGTGAACTCAGCCACTATAAACACCCATCGATGATCGATCAGCGACTCATCGAGGCTAGCAGGTCGCGAGGATGCGATTATCGATGGTGAACAGTGATGATGCTCCGTTGTGTAAGGGTACTTACACTACGCCAAACGTTTCTTTCGCCAAACTTCCCTTTCCAGCAAGATGCTATTTTTGATTGGCTTTTGGTTATTCGAGATTACATTAATCGTTTGACTCCGACCAACTCATTAAAATAACACTAGAGTCACCATGCTGACACGTTTGAGTCGCCACTGACACTGAATAGAATAAAAGATAGGTCCAATTTTAGTCAATTAAGCGCTGAGCACCCTCTACGCCACATCACTTACCCACTACGCAAACTCGTGATCAAATTAGAAAGCTGAAAATAAATAGTAAAAATCAGCATTCCCCTTATGTCCCTTAGGAATAGTCAAGGACTTATGAAAGTAAAACGATGTAGTCCTTTCCGCTACGGTCCAAATTTCTATCCTGGTACCCGTATTAGTCCATCTGAGTTTAAACACGTTTCACATTTAAAACACATTTTATAAAATGTCTTCAATTAACATAACAGATGACTTTAAATTATTTCTAATTTAACTTCTACTTAATATGATACGATATTATAGCTGTGTAATGTATGACTGATAAATTCATTTATACGTAAATATAACATTATATTAAGGCAAAACATTCCATTCCTAGTTTTGGCCCAAATTGTAAACATAGATTAATTGTATTCCAAACTTCTTACCAAAATATCCTGAAACATATCTAAATTAGTGTTTAACAAAAGAATGATATAATAACATTTGTATACTTAATACTGACCGAAATGGTAATAAGTATGACATGTATATGTACATATTATTTGCTTTCTATTAATACTATATATAGCCCAATTAACTCAATCAAAATGTTAACGTCTTATTTATGTTATAAAAATACTCTCAATGTAAATGACCTGCCGTATAGTGAATAAATAAATATAAAATATAAGTGTAAAATAAGTCGCATTATTTTGCAGTTCATTAATCGCTTGTTTATAATCGTACATCTGTTACAATGTAAAAAAATCACACATTAAATAATAAAAAAAAATATTTTTAGTTCGCATCATTTTAATAATAATTCATAAATGAAGTTGATTTTAACAGTTACTTAATCGACATCTGAGTGTTAACGACGAAATTTCAGATAACAACTGTCCTATTTTCATAAATTATTGTAAGATAACTGCAGATGATTAAATGATAGACTGCTCGATGAAAAATAGATGGCGAAATGCGTGGTCATGAATTCTGATACGTTTTCGTCAAAATCACTTACCAAGCATTATCTTGTAAGTTGGTAATGCGAAAGATATACGATCGACGTAATTAGTGTTGCGTTTTGAGAAGAATAAATAAAACATGAGTTTTTACATTAACTATAATTTAAATAGTGACAAATATTGGAAGTTGGGTAATATTTACAACATACATTCTTTAACTAGCATATTAAGGGTTTATCAACATTTTTGCAAAAGCAGTCATTTCAGGCAGAAGAAATGGGTGTTATTCTTTCAAACCCATTTAGGAGAGCTAAAAATATAATAGTCACTTAAGCCGGTAAAAGACGCCACCTGCATAATATGAGGTCCTTATATCGTTTCAGGATGAGACCTTTTTAAAATCAAAGTTAAGGGGAAGACAAATGATATTTTTCAAAAAGCATCAGTTTAAAATGTCAAGATCCTTGTTTAAACATATAATAAATGGCGAAAATTGCAAATAAATAGTAAAACACGTAAAACAAGAAGTATTATACTTTTTTCTTCTTATAGGTTTTTGAAAAGAGCTTCATTTTAGACCTACTAAAAAAATTATATACAAATTTTGTATATATTTATTTAAATAATTGCAAAACCCGTCAAAATTTGAATTTGCAGTAAACAAAAAAAAAGCATAAATTGTCTCGAACCTTTCATAGAAGTTGTCTTTTGTTATCCTTACGAATCCTTTAAAATTTGGTTACAAGATTTTAATTAGTTTACGAGTTTTTTCAATTGTTTATTAAAAAGTGCTTTTTTCAACCTTTAAAACGTGGTTGTTGCTATCATAGTAGAGAACTTTACAAGGACTCGCTTTATTTATTTTGATCTACATATTTAATACATATTTATAATTGGAATTTCTAATTTCAAACGTCCCCCCCCCCCCAAAAAAAAAATAAATTTTACATATAATTGTCTAAGTTTTTGCATCAATTACCGAAACGAAAAAAAAACTAAAAGGCACACAATACGTAGGAAACTACACAATGATATTAT
This sequence comes from Cryptocephalus moraei, assembly GCA_946251905.1. Taxonomy (NCBI): domain Eukaryota; kingdom Metazoa; phylum Arthropoda; class Insecta; order Coleoptera; family Chrysomelidae; genus Cryptocephalus; species Cryptocephalus moraei. The sequence goes on from OX276452.1 coordinate 2,117,044, forward strand.
AATATAGCGGCGTCAACATGATTGATAAATGAAGCTAGGGCACAGCCTTGTATATCCATAGAAAATGGGAGAATAAGACGAAATGCTATGAATATGTCAACGAACACATATTTATAACAATAATTAAATTAGAAAGGGGAAGTACAACAATAATATCAGTATACGCACCAGAAGAGAGAAAACGCCGAATCAAAATCCGTTTATGAATACTTGCAAAAGGTAATCAATATAACACGGATCAAATAATTTTAATGGGAGACCTAAATGGAAGAGACGGAAATATACCAATACCAAATATAGTATGCTCTTTCGGTGAAAACATATGCAATGAAAATGGAAAAGTTCTAAGAGATTTTGCCGCCTTTAATAAACACTAATAGCTTTTTTCCGGAAACGTGATATACACATGTGTACTTGGACAGCGCGAGGAATGAGAAAATATAGCAATGTGGTCTATTTATAAACAAAAGTACTTCATTCTTGGCAGCAACTTCAGATGGCCTTATTGGTGAGAAGGGCATCGTTGAAATCAAGTGTCCCTTTAGCGCTAAGGATCTCACCCCTGAAGATGGTATAATACAAAGCAAAATATTATTCTGGAAGAATAACGGAGAAACCAATAAAAACCACAAATGGTTTTATCAGATACAAGGACAGTTGCTTGTGACTGAAAGAGCATATTGCTGTTTTGCAGTTGGGACGCCATTCGGGATAAAGAAAGAAATAATTTAAAAAAATAATATATTCTGCGATAAGATTAAAAAAACAATTAACAGAATTTTATATGAAATGTTATTTACCCGAACTTGTTGATCCCCGCAAATGTAGAAATATGGGTATTAGAAACATTTCATTAAAATCTACAGATATTTATCTATTATTTCAAATTTCAAAATTAAGTTTTAGGTTGTTTGCACCAGGTACCAGGTATACATTTTTTTTAATTTGCTGTTTTCACTAGATTCCTTATTTTTGTATGTTCGTTTCATATAAATAGTCCAGGGCATTTAGATCGAAATTAGCCGAATAGCGGAAAAACGTAGCAACAGTTCGTATCGAGATGCGGTTTTCTGCATTGTAGTCAGGAAGGTGCCAGGAAAAAAGTCGGCACCTTCGGTCGGCAAGAAAAAATTGAAATCGGCACCCGCAAACACACCCTAGTAACGAGTTTGGAGCACTTCCAATCGACTATGCAATTTCCCCCCCCCCCCAGAATGACCTTGCGGATACCCCCGCAGTGCCGCCCCTGAGCGCCTCCTGATAATTCCAATGCCAGAAATGAATTCAACGTCCCCGATATCCCCGAGTATGGAGTTTCGAGCGCTTCGCATGGACTATGCAATTTCCCCCCAATCAGCCCCAGACAACCCACAGAGGGGCCCCCGAGCGCCCCCGAAGAAGTATATTGCCAGAATTGAATTTGGCATCCTCGAAAACCCCCGAGTAACGACTTTGGAGCGTTTCTCATGGACTATGCAATTTCCCCCCAGAATGGCCCCGCGGGTGCCCACGTTGAGCCGCCCCTGAGCGCCCCCGGGTAATTCCAACGCCATAAATGGATTCGGCATCCCCGAAAACCCCGAGTAACGAGTTTGGAGCGCTTCCTATGCACTAAGCAATTTCCCCCCCAGAATGAACCCGGGTGCCCTCGCAGAGCCGCCCCCGAGCGCCCCCGGGTAATTCTAATGCCAGAATCGAGTTCGGCATCCCCAAAAACCCCCTAGTAACCATTTCCGAGCGATTTATCTGAGTTTCCAGTCGTTCCTATAATGGTGTAAGGAATGATGCATTTGAAAAATGCATTTTCCGGCCCAGAAGGCCATTTTCAAAAAATGGCTAAACCAGACCTTGTAGACTTTTTTCCTGGCACCTTCCTGCATACAATGCAGAAAACCGCATCTCGATACGAACTGGTGCTACTAGATGACGAAGGTTCTCAAATTCCCCAATAAAACAATCAACTAATGTGGATGATGTTTAATCCAACAGCTATACAACCGACGTTTCGTCTACGATCGTAGACATACTCATGGTTTTACATTGATAAGGTAAGTACTTGTTAGAAAGGAGAGACTGACACTTACATTTCCAGTGAGCTGATGAGTCAAATTAAGGTGAAAGCTGAATTGAAATTTCTATGTAGGTCCAATCGAGGTCGAAAGTAAGTATGATCATTACGTGAAAATACACTTGTATTATATTCTATTCTGTGTTGCAGGTGAACCGATAAGGTGGGTCCTCACAGTGTAAGGAGAAGTTGAGAGGCCATTATAACATCGAACATTCACTTAACATCGAATTGGGAAGAGTCCTTCCTTCCTTCTTTCCAAGAGATCAACAGTTCCCTCTTGTTGTCCAATTAATGTCAATGGATGGCGTTACACTGCAAAAGTAGACATTACTTTCAATGCCATTGTTAATAACGGTGGGAATGTTAACAAAAAACAGAAATTTTCCAGAACGTTCGAATGATGTTAGTCCTTGTGTAGGTCACGTTGGTGTTGGGTGTTTGGGGTTTGAGAGTGTTTCTATAAATTGTTATAATGGCCTCTCAACTTCTCCTTACACTGTGAGGACCCACCTTGTCGGTTCACCTGCAAAACAGAATAGAATATAATACAAGTGTATTTTCACGTAATGATCATACTTACTTTCGACCTCGATTGGACCTACATAGAAATTTCAATTCACCTTTCACCTTAATTTGACTCATCAGCTCACTGGAAATGTAAGTGTCAGTCTCTCCTCTCTAACAAGTACTTACCTTATCAATGTAGAACCATGAGTATGTCTACGATCGTAGACGAAACGTCGGTTGTATAGCTGTTGGATTAAACATCATCCACATTAGTTGATTGTTTTATTGGGGAATTTGAGAACCTTCGTCATCTAGCATCGCTCTGTACCCCGAGAACTTTTTCTTCGTCTCAACTGTTGCTACGTTTTTCCGCTATTTTTCCTAACTTCCCTGGACTAAAATATAATATCTCAAGAGAAAAAAAAAATGGAAAATTGTTACTTGGCAACTTCGCGAATGATATTTTTGAATACATCACAAGTCGTCAGGCGATTGATTTTATCCACTACCTATAAATATCATGAGCGAAATTGTAAAAGAAGCAGCAAACTTGAATCTCGAGATTAATTTTGCCAATCTTTCTCGAGTGTATTCATCATGATTCATGACTATTTCACAATTTTAAAAATGACATTGTCAATTTTTGACAATTTGACATTGTCAAAAAATTGTCGCTGTAATGCCATGTTGTTGGTTTTGTCCAGGTAGGAATATTTTCAGGTGAATACCGATTTTATTGACGGTGTAATACACTCTCGTGAACTAGCCATCTAAGTTAAAAAAGTAGCTTCATTACATTTGAAATTACAAAATTACTTCATTTTCCTATTTTTGTTACGCATTTTATTAAACTGGAAAAATTCTTTTAAATGTCACCAAATTTATCGAAAAATAAAAAGAATAATAATAATAATTAATAGATATTTAGATAATTATTAAATACCTACTGATTTTAACCTTAAGATAAAGTCGGTTCACCTTGTCTTCAATCCTCGATAAGTGCTGGATATATTTCAATAAAATATTTGGAGTACGAACCTGAAAAAGTTAAAACTCTCTCCGAAATAATCAGCAGAGGCCGCCACGTCGTGGCTAGTAAAAATGCACTTGTAAGGGTTTCGAAATCCGGGGATATCTCAGCAACGGCTTAATGTTTTTGAAATATGTTTTCGGGAGCTTATAGATAACGGTTTGCTCGATGTCTATAAATATGTTTAAATAACATTTGAGACCCATTAGCACTATTTAACGCCGTTCGAATATTGACAATGTTTGATTAAGAAATTCATATTATTCTTTTACTTTTTGACATTTCCTAAATTTCTCATATATTTACGGACATGTGTCGAACATTTATCTATAAAATAAAAAAAAGTCAAGTTAAAAAGTACAACGGTTTCCGAATTACACCCGAATTTCTAAACCCCAGAAATGATATTATGCGTGGCCGTGAAGTAGAGCCTTAATAATATCTACAATCGACACCTATATAAAATGGAAAAAACTATCTAAGGACTAACAACAAGTACAAGTCTATAAAATTCACGTATTAATAAGGCAGCATACTGGAGGTGTATCAGAGACGACTGAACTGACACCTAGAACACCTAGAAACAAAAAAGTACGTTGTTGATGAATGGCAAAATATAAAACAAGCAATTACTCCACCATCTGATTACTCTGATTACAGTATTGCAACATATATAACACTCCGAAATCACTATTGGAGCATTCAAAAAAAGTATTACGAAAAGCATAAATTTTGATCGAAATTAACATAGTGCCTCAAACCAGGGTGTTAAGATACCGTAGAGATTATATAGAATAGCCAATTAATGTATTCTGAACAGTGTGATGTATGTAATGACGTTCGCCTTATCAAAATACAAACACACTCAAACCTATCATTTTGTAGATAAAAAAAACTCTATGGCGAGTTAAATCAAAATCAGATTTGCAAAGGAAAAGGATTAACATCTTTCTTTATACTGCACGGATTTATTTTGTCATTGTATTAGCGACCGATCGATCAAACCGAGTGGCTGCATAATCGAATATGCAAAAATGTAATGATTGCATAACATAGAACACACGAAATTGTATATATTCGATTTTATTGAGTTCATTAAATGTAATTCATTTTTAAATTAAAACATATTATTGAATGGAAGAGCGAAAATAACGTGGACACAATAAATAAACACGAGAATGTTGTTGGCACAACTTAATACTAATTACAACAGTTCTGTGTGCGCCTAACCTAATATCTTGTTAATATAAGCTATTATATCGAGTCTTTTTTAAATTTCACCTCATAGTAGACAATTCGAAGATTATTGTCCTTTGGGAGAGTTAAAGAGTTGCCAAGTTTGTTTTCACATAGGTTCTCGCATTTAGATTTTTATATTCTTTAGTCTCACTCATATAACGCCTAATTAATAGAGCTATGCTGTCTTTTTCAAGACACTAGTAACTGATTGGAGCAGTTTCAATTTTTATTAAAAAAGTGGGGTTATGACAACCTACTTTAATATTGAAATTTTTTAGTCAGGTGCATTCAAAAACACTATCTACAGCCTACTATGAGGTGAAATTAAAAAAAAACACCCGTTATATATATATATATATATAGCAGTTAAATTAACGACGCAACAAATGTACAAGAGAAAATTCACGACTTACGCGTCTAATTCCGTTAAAAAACGGTAACCACCGACACGTGTGTCTGCTTGTTAGCTTCTTCAGGATGGTATAACCAAGTTTTGAATGACAACGATGTTTGACACTTGGGAAAAAAATTATACAACTCAAAAAAGAACGCAAACAGTAGGCAGCAAAGCAGATTTGCGCCTAACATAGGAAAGTCCCTCCATTCGAGGGCAACAATCCGTCTGTGACGCGGAGGCTCCCTACCTACTGTTTTGCGTTCATTTTGGAGATGGACATGGAGAGGAGATGGATTCACCAGGCGACAAGGACGAGCCGAGCCTCTTCTCGAGCGACCCGAAGGAGAGGTGGTATAATCTAACCAGTAGCAATCGGAACACTCAATAAAATCTGAATTTACCGAGGACATTCGAAAAGAGCCCGTTGTCTCTATACAAAACCATGGGACTTATCTTTTTGCTTATTCAGAAACGCCCTGGTATTTTTAAAATGCAGGTGTTCAGTTGCCCAAGTGAAATCATATATGTGAATGTATGGATATATACAGATAAAGAACTAGAGGGTCCATTGGACCCCAATTTTTTTTTACGGCGGCGGCACTTCGTTTGTATCTTCAACTTCTTCTAAGGTGCAGGTGTACAGTCGATCAGTGAAATCGTGTACGAGGAAGTACGCGAGACTCTACGGATACTGGATTGTCCACTGGACATAACACAGGGGTCAGGTGTGCTTTCCTTGTGATGTCTGGTTTGCACTTATACTCGAGAAAGCAGTGGTGTGTGAATGTGTGTGCTATTTGTTTGTGCGATTTGGAAGTGAATTCATTGTTAGAGTTATTATCCGTAATGATACGCCCATGGAGCAGCGGGCTGCATGGCTTTTCACCACTTAAAAAGCCATTAAGTGTTTTTTTTTGCTGTTCCAGTTGGGACTGGACAAAGATTACGCAGTCCAGGACCGCCGTCCAGGCGCAGGCGCAGAGGAGCGTCGAGATGCTGGAGAAGTTCGTGCTGGAGGGCGAAGAGTACATCACCAACGTGGGGGTCGCGAACGACGCTAGGGAGGTCGACAGGGGAGAGGCGGAAGGCATCAGCAGAGAGAAGGTAATCAGGTAGCTGAAGGAGGAGGCCGGCGAGGCGCACGTCGCCTTCAATGAGATATCCTCCAAGAGGTTGACGATCCAGAAGTACAATGACCCGCTCCACATCCACGTGACATAACGAACCAGAAGGAGAAATGCGAGCTGCTGATCAAGCAGGAGCCGGACCTTATCGAGCAGGTGATGCTCGAGAAGCGCAAGAAGCACATCGAGAAGGCCGACAAGCACTGGGAGGACCTGTACAAGGAGTTCGAGCGGCTCGAGGTCGAGAACCCCGAGGAGAAGTTCAAGCAGGACGAGCGCTTGAACGAGAAGATCTCCGAGTTGCGCGACGACTTCTACAACAGGTTCCGCAGGACGAAGATCGACCTCGACGAATATAGCTATCAGATATTGAAGAAGCGCGAGGACGAGAACCTCCTGCTCAAGACGCAGCAGAAGAAGCGGCTGAACCAGCTGCACGAAGTCATCAGCGATCTGAAGCTGAAGATTGGCGATTACGAGAAGACGAGCCGCAACCAGATCAACGAGATGGAGGTGAAGGCCGAACACTTCGCCAAAGTCAACGACGACAGGTTTAAACAAATCTGGGACATGAACGAGAGCACTTGCAAGGAGGTTCTTAATATGATCTTCGAGATCAACAAGATCATCTACGAGAAGCAGCTAGGCATTCCATGGGAGCCGCTCCCGACGAAGCTCCTGAAGAAAACCACCCTCCGGAGCTATAGGGCCACCGTACGCATCTTCAGCCAGGTCGTCTACAAGGCCGGCTTCCTCAGCGAGAAGAGGCTCAAGGTGCTGCTCAAGGAGTACATTACTGAGCACCAGCACCTTGTCAAGCTCGACAACATGTTTATGTCGTTGGGCATCCGAAAGAAGGAGGAAGTCGAAGTGCTGATCAAGCACTTCTTCCAGTACTCCTATTGCCTCGTCTGCAAAAGTCGACGCTTGATAGGAAGAGTTCGATAATCAAGAGTACACTCACAGTCAATAGGATGTCCTCCATCGTGATCGGGCCCACGAGCTTCGACAACGCCGACGTTTACGAACTTGATGAGGCCTTCATGGCCATACAACAACCGGAGAACGTGATAACGGAAATAGTGAACGACTTGGTGACCAACGACAACCTCGAGGAAAACGAGCCCGAGGCGGAGGCGAAGAAGGACAGGCTGCAGGCGGAGAGCGACAAGAGGAAGAGGCGGCCGATGAGCGATCAGAAGGTGCGGCAGGAGGGGGGCGGGACCAAACTGAACGCGATCGAGAACGAGGCGACGAAGAGGAACCCGGATGCTCTCGAAGTCTCGAACGAGGACATGCAGCTGTTCTGGCAGAAGTTCCGCAAATTCTGTGGCGAGCAGAAGGTAAACCTGTGGAGGTGACGCTTAAGGCGTTCAAGGACTACCACGAGATCCTGAAAGACAGGAAGATGCTCAGCTAGGAAGTGGTCGCGCTGCGGATATCGCCATGGAGGTGCGTTTCGGGAATAAACTTTTTTAAGGCGGGGGCACTGTAACGAGACCGAATACCCCCGCAACTTCTCGACCTGCAGCACGACCGTGTGGCGTCGACATCGGTGGACAATCGGGAGTGTCCTGCCTTGTACTAGTTTTTGTTTTGTAAAATGTCAAATTAGACCTTTGGTGAAATAATTCCATTTTTTGGGAGAGCTCCATAAAGTTTCGTTAATCGTCATCTGTCTTTCATTGAATTCTATTTCCGGTAACCAGGCCGGATAGGATCGGATATCCGATAGGAAGGCGGGACTAGGGTACACACACCCTGAGTCGGTAGAGCACGGAGTGTGTCAACTGGGGTGAGAGCCTTAGGGGGTACAACCGTGCTCGAGGACCGTGGGTCGGAGCCCACGTTAAACTCTAGGCCCCGTCCAGATTAGCCTTGCAGCAAAAAGGAGACGTTATACTCTCACACACACAACTCTAGTTCCATCTGTTAAGTGGGAAATTCAAAACGTTACAGTATGTATACTTTAACCAGTAGCAATTGAAACACACTACAAAATCTGAATTTACCGAGGATATTCGAAAAGAGCCCGTTATCTCTATACAAAACACATGGGACTTATTTCTTTGCTTATTCAGAAACGCACTGGTATATTTTAAAATGCAGGTGTACGTATTCGTGCAGTCGCCCAAGTGAAATCGTATGTGTGAATGTATGGTTATCTAAAGACAAAGAATTAAAGGGTCCATTGGGTGGTAAAATTTTTTTTACCACCGCGGCATTTCGTTGGTGTCTTCTTCGTCTTCTTTGGAGCAGGTGTTCTTCTTCTTCGGCATTTATACTCGAGAAGCAGTGGTGTGTGTATGTGTGTGCCATTTATTTATACTATTTGAAAGTGAATTCATTGTTAGAGTTATTATGCGTAATGATACGCCCATGGACGACGGGGCGGCACCACTTAAAAAGCCATTAAGTGTTTTTGTTACCGTTCCAGTTCGGATTGGACAAAGTATACATAAATTTATTTTTAAAATAAATAAAACAAAGTGTAAGTATTTCTTAATTTTATGAAACTCCACCCATAACTTAATTTTCCTTTGATCTATCATGATCAATTCACACAATATAAGTTTAAATTTACCTACAGAAAATTCATTGTAAAAACCCTGTAGAATATGTCTCATTACTAATTTCATCTATTCACAGAAACTGCCAGTAATAACGTATAGTTTTTTGTTGAAGTTTCGACGTTCCGTAATGAACACTAACTTATTTTTACCAAATATCAAATCCTTATGAAATTCAAAGCTGACATAGATCAATTAAAAGCTTAATTTGACAATGTGAAATAATGGATGTGCATAATAATACGATATCTTAAATTTTTCGCTACAACCGTGAGATAAGAAAATCCCTTTGGATTAAATGTAATTAAAATTTTCCTAGTTTTTTAACCAGCAAGGGATTTGTTAAAGAGAGCATGTATTGCCAAATTCAGTTTCATATTGTGTCATTCTTTGAATTTAAAAAATTTCTTAAACCTAAACTACTATCATACATACTTAACAATATATATGTAATATATTCTTAAAAATAGTACATTTGTGTATTCTTTATACTTTTAGACAGAAAATTAATAAACTTGAAAACATTAAAAAAAATTACGTCCAATTTAAAATGTTGCGCTGAATCCATTAAAATTGTTTAAAACTCTAGTGGTATGTACAAGACGTGTTTCATTAAGGATGACGAGGTACCGTATCTTAAGGAATAATTGCACAGGTACTTTTGAAAAAAAAATCATGTTAAAGAAAGTGGTCGAGAGAAGTGGCTGGCTGGTTGCTTAATTTCCTAAGTATGTCAGTAGAGGCATATTCTCTATGTTCATAGAAAACAACACATTTTTCTGGAAAATATCACACTAAAAATTTCCATAAAACTAGTTATTTACACAAATAATTTTACATCTATATTCTCACACCTTTTTGTTTTTTAAGGGATTTTGTTTTAAAGCAGAAAACTGTTGCAAGAGGGGAGAGGGCTACTAGTTATAAAGGTATCCAAAATCTAGGTGTGGTTCAACTGAATTTAATAAATTCGGACTTGTTTAAGAAAGAATGGTTTAATAATTAACATACGATAATAAATATATTCTCGTGAGGGGTTGCTAAATCCTCCATCAGGCGTCTCCCCAGGTGGCGGATAGGCGAATTCCTCCCAGATATGGGTGGTACCGAGAAAATCAAATACTCGCGGCGGACCAAAATTAGCACCAGAAGCGTCTGTACTTCAAAAGAAACGGCTTCAAACTACATCTGACTCCCTGTTAAGGGTGGTCAAAACACGAAGGTAAAACTAAAAACCCTCCACACGGCAATGGGAAACCAATGGAGTACCTTTCCCAAGAAAATCACATAAAAAAATATACTAACATGACCGTTACTCTTCAGCAAAACGAGGGTGCTAATACTCCCTCTAATCGAAATAAAAATATTAGCTTAGATTGGAATATAAAATCTACAAATCTTGTTAGAGTCTGGTAAAGTCGTGAATGTCGTTCAGGAAATGAAAAGGGTTAATATATAATCTTGGTGTTAGTGAAACTTGGTGGCCCGGATCAGGACAATGTAACACGCTAGACTTAATTATGTTTATCTCAGGTAACAGCGGTAGGAATTACCGAAAATAAGTAGAAGTCACCAATGAAATAGCTGAATGCGTCACTGAGTTGGTTTCCTACTCAGACAGGGTGATGCTACTGAAAATCGAAGTAAAACCGATCAGTATTAATATTATTCAGCTGTATGCTCCCACTCTTAAAAAAAGTGAGGTCGAAGTATATTATGGCGAGTTCAAAGAATTACTCAACCTTACCATGTCTCATGAAATAAACTTATCTCAAGGACATCCTCAATGCCAAAGTTGGAAGCACGTGTGTGGAAGAAATGTTTGGTCCTTGGGGCATGGGTGATAGAAATGTTAGAGGAGATCGTCTGATACAGTTTTTTCAGGAAGAAAACTTAAAAATTACAAATAATGGGTTTTTGCTGTCATCTAGAAGGCTTTGTACTTGGAAGTCGCCTCAGGATAGACTTGTCAATATCGTAAGAAACCATATCGATTTCATTTCTATTAATAAGAGGTTCGCTATTTCGGTTAGGGGGTATGTGCTGAATTACCATCCGATGACGTTCCGTTATTGGCATCTATCAGAATTTAACTATCACTCATAAGTGCAAAACGACCAAACCGAAAACTTGCCATTGACAATCTAAAAAAACGAGACCACAAAAAGAGAACTGCGGTGGAAAATACACAACCAACTTTGAAGTCTACCTAATCCTGCCCACGAAAAAAGTAGACGAATTATGGAAAGTCTTCAAAACAGCAATAAAGGATCTAGCACAAATTAGATTAGAAGGTCGAAACAATACTTAAAAGAAAAAGTGGATGACAGAAGAAGTTCTTCAATTAGTGGATGAAACGAGACGATATAAAGGTTTAAATCCACATGAGTATCGTCGAATAAATATAAAAATTAGATCCGAAATTAGAAGAGACATCTAAGAGCTAAGAGATAAGAGCTGGATAGAAAAGGAATGCCAAGATATCTCTTGGCATTCCTTTTCTATCCAGCTATCCAGTCTTTGGATACAAAGACTACAACATATACACAAGTCATGCTGAACATAAAAAACTAACAGAAACGGCTGGGATCGACAAAAACAGACCTGCGATAGTGCTGACCAACGACAGAGACTAAATAATTCTAGAGAGAGACAGAAAGAAAAATAGATGGGAAAATACACCAAAGAACTTTTTCTAGACGACGACAGAACAGAATTCGAACATCAAACAGAAATCAAAATAGTTACAATACTACTAACAACAAAAGACGAATTTCGTAAAACTATAAAGTGAGCTAAAAACAATATGGAGATGGGATCTTACGAATTACCCACTGAGGTAATGATTAATTGCTGCTGAGAACCTTCGTGTGTTGGAAATCTGCGCTAACAAGATATACGATGTAGGAAAATCCACCATGGACTGGTTAAGATCTACCTTCATTCCGCTGCCTAAAAAAGCGAATTCAATAAAATGTAATGAATATCGACTAATATACGACGATATGAGTTATGCACTTAAAGTGTTTCTAAAAGTTTTACATAACAGAATAGATAAAAATGCGAAAACACTCTAAAGGTCACCCAATTTGGTTTTAAAAGCGGCATGGGGACGAGAGAAGCGCATTTTGGTATACGTGAACTACATCAGAATTGTCGCGATGTGCATAAGGACGTCTAACTTTGAATTGTCCACTACAAAAACGCTTTCGAGGGGGTCCAACACGAAAGGTTAATTGATATTCTCAAAACAACAGTTGTAGTTTAATCTTTACTCTGAAGCCATTTTCAATGAAGCACTCGAAGACACAAATATTGGATTAACATTGAACGGAGTACGCATGAATAGTATCAGGAATGCAGATGACTCAGCATTGATTGCAGATAGTATAGATGATCTGCAGGAGATGATGGAAAATTAAGTACAACAAAACGAAGTGTGTACATAATAGTCAGCAGAATAAATGTACCTAGTACACAACAATGCTCGATTAGTATTAAACAATGTCTCTAGGTAGAGTAACTCGCTATAAATACTTGTAGTTGGTTGTACGAGGATTGGAGTAACGACAAGGAAATCCGGTGTAAAATTGAAATAGCACGCAACTACCTTCTTAAATTTAAGAATATACTGGCAAGTCAGGAGATTAGCGTGAACTTAAAAAGGCGTTACTCAAAATGCCATGTATGGTCAGTTTTACTCTATAGCGTCGAAGCTTAATTTCTAAAAGCATCATCGATCAATAAACTACAAGCATTCAAAATGTGCACCTACAGCAGGAAGCTTAAGTTTCCATGGACGGTAACAGTAACCAATGAAGGGGTTTTGGGTGTAATAGGATGCGAAAGGGAGATGCTACCCACATAAATAGAGAAAAACAACTTATTTGGGACACATTATGAAAAACTCAAAGTGCAGACTACTGCAGCTTATTGTCGAGGGCAAAGTAAAAGACAGACGTGAAGTCGTAAGAAAACAGATGTCCTGGCTGAGAAACATATGAGAATGGACCGGTATGAGAAACATCGGAGACATTATAAACACGGTCATAGATAGAGACGCTTTTAGAGTTGTGATCGCCAACATCCATCAATCGATATGCACCGAATAAGAAGAATAACTATATTATATTGCTTTTCGTTGCTCTCCCTATGGATTTTTTATTTGAAAAACATATTTTTAATTTTCCTCCTATATTTTAAATGTAATAAAATAGTTTTGATGACAAAATCAGTCAATGGAATAAATTTGTGACAAAAAATTGAAAAAAAATTTCGATAACTTCAGTATTTCCACAGTTATAGCAAAAACAAAAATTAATATCATATGGCAATATAATGTACCCTCTAGAACGCTAAAACATGCATTCTGTAATAAATGAAATAGCGATCTCTTGGTCGAGTAGGTTGTCTACCTTTCTTTGTCCGTTAATTTTAATTTGCTAGTTCAATTGCTCTAGGTGTATTGGGAAAGGCTAACGAGAAAGAGCGAGTAGCACATATACAAAGATTGTCAGCAGCTGAATTTGCAATATAGCCCAGTAAATGAAGGGGAAAAAATGGCGAACCTATTAAAAATTAGTTACCATTTTTATTTGCCATTTAATGGGTGGCATTTAGCACCCCCTTTAAAATGACCCAAAGTTTACATAAAAATATTGTGCGACAGGGGGGGGGAATGGCCCCAAAAGACACAGAAAATCGGTTTTCTGCGAATATCTCCCAAAATATGGCACTTGGGGATTTTTTGTTCAAATAAAAATTAAAGACCAGTTAATTCTCTACAAAAATGGTACTTGTGATTTTTTTCGCAACATTAATATTTTTTGCAAAAAGTCGGGTTGAAAAATCCAAAATTTTGAGACTCATAAAATATGCAAGTTTTTTTAGTAAATTTGAGATGGGGGGTGTTAGAAATACATTGTTTTCAATGTTTTGGACTGTGAAAACCAATTGTAGATGGCGCCTCCACATTCTATCCACTGGCTAAATCCTCGGAGCCATAAATGAAAAACGCCGTAAACCATATAATTTTTAAGGATTTTCATGTTTCCGAGCGTCTTGTTTTTCTGGGAGATAAGGGCTCAACGGCTCAAGCTATACCTACCTATTAGGAAAGCAGACCATAAGATTAATCACAGCAGGATGGACCCCACCAATTGACTCGAAACTCAATCAGTTTTGCACATGTGGCAAAGTACAGAAGTACATGAGGTTTTTCCTAACGAAAACTATAATCTCCAAAGAGTTAAGAATATTTTCTCATAATACTCACCAACAATTTCTTGCAGATTCTCGGCAAAATGTTGCAACTTTTTTTTCAACCATCCGGATCGAGGCTTTTGGAATAAAGAGTTATAAAGTTTCTTTAAATTTCATTTATTATAGAAAATTTTATAAAAGCATATTAAAGTTATGACATAAACATGTGTAAATCACCAGTCCCCGTCACATGAGTCTAATGATAATTCTCGGTCATCAACATCGTCCTCGCCAACAACTCCTTCGGGCTCTACTTCTCTCTTAATTTTTCATGTTATTTCACTCGGTTCTAGAGTTTCCTCTATTTCTACCTCTTCGGATAACATTATATCTTGGCTGTCTTTATAATTGGAACACTGGCGGGACTCACATGAACCACAAATAGATGAGCATGGTGGCCCTGCTTTCTTGCATGAACACGTTCCCTTACATTCTTTCTTATTGACAAAAAATTATCTTTAAGAGTTCCGGAACCGTTGGATCTAGTGGTTTGGACCGGCATGAGTATCTCCCCTACACGTTTCCATCCCCATTTTTCTGGTGACAGTTCGTTTCCGAGCCACTTTATATATATATATATATATATATATATATATATATATATATATACTTTTAATTATATATATATATATATATAATAAATATAAAAATAAGACCAATATAAAAAAGAATACCAACGCATTTAATATACCCAAACATTAAACAACGAAATGTTACCGTGGCCGCATGGACTGTAGCAGACGACACCAGTACCGCAAAACAGCACACACGCGACGAACGACGGAAAAAATGTAATGGAATTATAGCATTACATTTAAAGACTCGGGTTTCTCCCCACGTACAAATGAGATGACTTTATATACATTAATGGAAAGGTGAGAATTCATCCTTTACACTAGTCAAGGTGTTAAAATGTCAGAAATGAAGAGCAGGGAGAAACAAGCCATAAGAGGAAAAAGTGCGCTTTTTTCTTGAGTACGCGTTTTTCGAATTTATTGAAAAATCGACGATTTTGCGAAAAAAACTAATTATACAACCGTAAAGTAGATCTTCTCGGCTTTCAAATGATATGTCTAAGAGACCAATCCGATCATGTATGAATTTTTTATTGGTGGTTGTTTACAAAATTTCACCACACTCCAAAAACAGCAAAAAATTGAGATTGAACAAACAAAGTTTTAATCAGAATGCAAGAAAATTAGATTATCCAAATTTCACAAATGACAAAGGACCTTCCGAGGACCCATAATCAAGAAAATTTGAAGCAAATTAGTATAATACAAAAAAAATAGGAACAATTTCCTTGCAGGCTAAAAGTGCACGGAAAAACAATATTTGGCTCTTTTTTTCGATACGGCCAAAGATTAAAAACGTGACTCAAGTCACAGGATATGGTAGCGGTAGATTTTCCCTTTCAGGGGAACTTTAAATAATGACAAAATTCGCATTTTCAACAAAGTTATTGAATAATTTGTCCGCCCGCTCATGTGTAAATGCACGGACTGTGCTCTCCGGCATACAACAAAACAAGTGAATATTCTGGGTGCGCTTGGACCCGTTTATCTCGAAAACGGTCAAATTTTTTAAAAAAATCATAAGAACCATTTTTGTAGAGAATTAACTGGTCTTCAATTTATATCTGAGCAAAATATCTCCAACTGTCATATTTTGGGAGATATTCGCAGAAAACCGATTTTCTGTGTCTTTGGGGGCGATTTTCCCCCCCTGCCGCAAAATATTTTTATGTAAACTTTGGGTCATTTTAAAGGTGGTGCCAAATACCACCCATTAAATAGCAAATGAAAATGGTAACTAATTTTTGCTAGGTTTTTCCCTTCGTTTACTGGACTAATAGATAGACGAATGTTTCGAAAACTGGCTTTCAACTTTGTTAAAAAGTTGAACGTCGGACATCAATTTTCTGTATAGAAAGACTTACAGGGTTGTGCGTAGTTGTAGTCATTCACAGAAAGTAAGACAAAATATCAGAAATTCAAGTGGAAGGACTTTAATTCTCTAGGGCGCATGGGATGTATAGAAAAAATACAACTAAATTTTTTCAGCTGTTGAGTAAGTTGCGAAGGAACATAGCTCGTTAGAATAACCATCCTATTTATTTAATATAGTCAAGACAGGGATTCAGAATATCAGTAAACCTGGGAAAGTTGCCCCAAGTAAGGAAATTAAAGACGTACTATACTTACTTTCGAAAGAAAAGAGGTGAAAGCGTGTTATTGCTTGTTGTCTAAAGTACTTGTGAAGAAAAAAATTTCCTTCATTAATTCTGAAATACTTCTTCGCTTCTTCGCTTTTTCAGCTAATCATTCATTCCTAATAAACCATCTGGGGAGTTTTTATTCATTTTATTTCCGATGGGCATACATCTCACTGTACCGATATTGCTATGTTTTAAGTTGCCAATGACAATGATGTCAATGATATTAATCGTTACATTTAAAAGAAATATCAAATATAGCACAAAGTAAATTTCAAATCTCCAATGGACCATTTATCACATCTGATAGTGTGGGTCATATCGCAGCGATCACAAGAACTAAAACCTTCTGATCTATATCCATTCATCGGGGTCGGATAAACCCTTCAGTAGAAGAGTATTCGACTAAAATCTATTCGGCAAATTTAGATGTTAATTACTTAGATAGTTAGTAGGTGTACTAATTCTTATATTAGACTGTTCTATATTCTGGAGGTATCTTTCAAACGGTTCTTTCTCAGGAATGATTTCCTGTATAAATTTATGTTCAAATGTGATGTGTTCTATTCATAAGCTTTGAATTTATAATGTTGGTTGCCGAAATACATATGTAGCTGTGTAGTTGACCATTGTGTGACCATCAAAAATGACGTGTTCTACATTACCTAAAATATGATTATAATAAGGGCACACAGATGTGTCGGTTTTTCTTTTACGAAGAGGAGAATTCCTAAATGAACTATGAAGCTTCAGAAATTGAGTTAAAAAACAATCCAAAATTATGAATTTACAACTATACCAAATGTAATATTTGGTATTAATTTCTTGGTCCATTGTGCCTTACTAGATACTAAGTTCCATTTTTTTGCCATGTGTTAAAAGTCTCTTTGATGATGATTTTCGGGTCGATACTATTGTATCTTTTATATCTTTCCATGGCTAGTAAATGCATCGGAGGTGTACCTGTAATCATTTGAACAGCTTCTACAGAAACTTCTGTAATCACAAGATACACGGATTCGAAATTTCCTTTGTATCATAGTTACGCAACTTTAAATACTATTAATAACGTATATTAATCTGTAATTAAACTCCCGGAGACGACGTTGGTTCGAGCGGTACCGAGCACCAGGTATTTCGGAGACCACTAGCGATGTCATATTCATTTTCAGCGACCCCAAAAACCCCCGAGATTAGACCTTTCGGCTAATTATATAATCAATTCCCCTAAACCTCCCGGAGACGACGTTGGTTCAAGCGGCCCTGAGCACCAGGCACTTCGGAGACCTCTGGCGATGTCGTATTCGTTTTCAGCGACCCCAAAAACGCCCGAGATTAGACCTTTCTGCTAATTATATAATCAATTCCCCTAAACCTCCCGGAGACGACGTTGGTTCGAGCGGTACCGAGCACCAGGTACTTCGGAGACCTCTGGCGATGTCATATTCGTTTTCAGCGACCCCAAAAACCCCCGAGATTAGACCTTTCTGCTAATTATATAATCAATTCCACTAAACCTCCCGGTAACGACGTTGGTTCAAGCGGCCCTGAGCACCAGGCACTTCGGAGACCTCTGGCGATGTCGTATTCGTTTTCAGCGACCCCAAGAACCCCCGAGTTTAGACCTTTCTGCTAATTATATAATCAATTCCCCTAAACCTCCCGAAGACGACGTTGGTTCGAGCGGTCCTGAGCACCAGGTACTTTGGAGACCACTGGCGATGTCATATTCGTTTTCAGCGACCCCAAAAACCCCCGAGTTTAGACCTTTCGGCTAATTATACAATCAATTCCCCTAAAACTCCCGGAGACGACGTTGGTTCGAGCGGTACCGAGCACCAGGTACTTTGGAGACCACTGGCGATGTCATATTCGTTTTCAGCGACCCCAAAAACCCCCGAGTAACAAAATTGAACTCATTGCCGTCATTATTTACCGAGTTGTAAATTTTTTAACAACCGACACCTTCACATGCACATATAAAAAAGCATTTTTCTTCTGCACCTCTTCAATTTTGCATTTCTCGTTCATAACAAATGTTCACAAAATTTCTAGACGCTTGCACGAACCGAATGCAAAAAACCGCATCTCGATCCATCTTACTGCAAAAATTTCGATCGTTATGCCGATTTTAGTGCTTCATTTCCGCGCCTAATTAAAAATTTCGCTGAAAAAACTTTATTCGTTAAAGAGAAAATCTAGGTGTTTCTTAAAAACACCTTAAATGCAATTTGAACTTATTCCCTTCAACCAAAATTGCTCATCCAGGAGTCATTTTTTAGCAAAACTTGTGTGTAATCTTTGTGACAATATCAATTTTTTTCTATTATATCTCCAAATTAGCATCGCACAATGTATTACTGTTTAGAGTATATTTTTATAAATTAACAAAAAATGAAATCATCCAATAACTCTTAGATATCTGAGTAATTGAATGAGTAGTAATTTAGCACACATAAAAAATACTGTGGGTAATTTAAAAGTCATGACATTTGTTGTTGTTGCTAAAGTCGCTAATGTTTGTTTATAAACATTAGGAGTCTAAATTAATGTTACATTTAGTTGAATACAATTTTTTGCGGTGAGGTAACATGTGAAAGTTATGACAACCGCCAAATTTATTTTATTTCGATAGTACAGAAAATTGACATTTTAGCAAGTTCCGCGAAACGTGTAAGTGAAAGAAAATCTCAAAATTGAGAACAATAATATCCACATAACCTCGTAACAACTTAGAAAAGAAGGTAATAAGTACATACTGCGCTTTAAGGAATTTGTCAGCAAATAGCGAGACAAAGGAGACATTTAAGGAACAAACCTAACAATGTTGTAAATTAATACATTTCATGTAACTATTTTGTAGTAAAAAAATAAATTAGGCAGGTACTAACACAATTATTCGATAGGAGTCTGTCTTAACGAATTAACAGATCAGTCTTAGAAATATTACCTGAGCCAGTAAACTTACAAACTGATACTGATAGTCTCGTTGCACAGTTCAATTTCGTTTTAAAAAAAACTAATAACTACTAATAAGAATATCTTTGTTACCCTAAAACCGGTGCTTAAATAAATATAAAAGCATGTATTTTAAGTGTCCTTTGTGAATCGCTGTTAAATGTAAAATCTTTCTAACTTTCGAATAATTTATTCATTCATTTTGATTCATTTGATATTCTGTTCGAATGAAAAATAAAAATTAGTTTCCGAATTTGACCCCACATCAAAGGTGAAAGATTTCAGACAGATATAGAAAAACTATTTCCTATAATAGTGCCTCTTATTTATAGTCTGTGTTTTCTAGTAAGAAGCTTACGACTTGTAACAATTGTAACAGAACTTTCGACGCTTAAAATACATAAATGAATTTAAATGAAGCCACATATCGATTTTTCAACTCGAATATTATATACACATAGAAAAGAAACTTCGTTAATAATCGACACGGCACCTCGTGTAAGCATTCGAGATAACAACATCCTTCAAAAGAAAATCCGTTTCAATCAGTTATAATCACAGTTAATCCTAAAAAACAAAATCCATTTAGATCACGAAAAACTAAACACTTGAGTTTCGAAGCGGAAAAAAGGAACAATTCCTACGGTGTCTGCCCGTACTGGTGGGAGGTATTATCGAGATCTACGTTATTAAGAGTAAACTTATCGTATTTGTTATACTTTGTCCAGTCCGAGTTGGAACGGCCATAAAAACACTTAATGGCTTTTTAAGTAGTGAAGAGCGATGCCGCTTTGTCCTCCATGGGCGTATCATTACGGATAATAACTCTAACAACCAATTCACTTCCAAATCGCACAAACAAATGGCACACACATTCACACACCACTGCTCGAGTATAATAATTGCGGAAGAAGAGATCACAAGGAAAGCACACGTGTTCGCTGTGTTATGGTCCAGTGGA
This sequence comes from Cryptocephalus moraei, assembly GCA_946251905.1. NCBI lineage: Eukaryota > Metazoa > Arthropoda > Insecta > Coleoptera > Chrysomelidae > Cryptocephalus > Cryptocephalus moraei. Next base: position 2,137,378 of record OX276452.1, read on the forward strand.
TCCGTATCCAGTATCAGTAGAGTCTCGCTTACTTCCTCGTACACGATTTCACTGATCGACTGTACACCTGCACTTCAGAAGAAGATGAAGAAACAAACAAAATGCCGCCGCAGTAAAAAAGAATTTGCGGTCCAATGGACCCTCTAGTTCTTTATCTGTACATATCCATACATTCACATATATGATTTCACTTGGGCAACTGAACACCTGCATTTTTAAAAATACCAGGGCGTTTCTGAATATGCACAAAGATAAATCCCATGGTTTGGATAAAGACAACGGGCTCTTTTCGAATGCCCTCGGTAAATTCAGATTTTATTAAGTGTTCCAATTGTTAGTGGTTAAAGTATACTATTATTATTGTTTGTCTTAAGCACATCCCGCAATTGACCTCTCTTCTCTCGCTCTCTCCGCCTTATCACCGGACTCTCTTCTTGTCCGTAATGAGGTGTGTGGCATTTTGATATGATCGAGGCTTTTTTCCCTTCCCGTCCATTTTCATTACGAACTTTGCGACAGATCGACTATGAAGCCGCCGAGTTACACGTTACTCGCCGTTATTATCGGTAAGTGAACAAAAATGAGAGGAAATAGTTGCAAATTAGTGACTTGCGGTGAGAAGATTCTAAAATACCAAAAAGAGATATCTCTAAATCAGGTACAGTTAGTGTTACGTTCACAAAGCTCCACGATATGCACCTTCAATTGGTTTCACAGTTTCAGAGACGATTGTTATGTATGTATTGTTGTTATCTATCGGGCACTACATTTTCCTATCAATATATGGAAGATTTCATGTTTTAATGAATAATGAGTAAAGTGCAATTATTCAGGCACTCAAAATGTTAAGCCAGGCCTAGAATGTATTAATTTCAGATCGTTCGTGGAATCGTAACATTTATAAAAAAATAAACACAAGATACGAAATTCACGGATACAATGGTACACATTACTTGTTATAATACGTTTAAAGCATTGCTACGATTCATTATTTATGTTAATTCCACAAAAATTAATATCTTTAATGCAAAATTCACTCAAATTTAATATCTAGGAAATTTTCAAACATTTAAGGTTGTCTTCGTCTAGAATCGATATGGTTTGTAATATCCTTTAAACATTCAAGTTTATTAACTAATAATCGAAAGCTGTTTAACCAAAATCATTTATTAATCGTCAGTCATATTCATACAGTTTATATTTCCATTCTTTTCATTTATACTTATGTTATTTTACATAACATTTCAACGCTGAATTTACATAACTTATTGAGCTGGTTTTTATCCTTTGTTCTCTAAAGACAAAAATGTATTCTTTTTACCACATCGTTTACGTTTATTTGAATTGTTTATATTACTAAAATCCCTATACGTAATATATTGCACTCATGTGACAACGGCAATATAGCGAATTTTCTAGTGAAATTAACAACTACATTATTTACTAAGAAATAATCGTAATGGTGGGAATAATAGGCGTTGACATACCGACGTGTTATTTCACAAGCCATTAAAAATCCAACACCATTAGTCTCACTGGTTTATACTTCTCACTATTGCTATTTATATATGTAAAAAAATGTGACAATACATTTTAAAGACCAAACGAAATTGAAGCGAGAGAAAGGTAGCTAAAAAAATATGAAGGGTGAAATACACTGAGGGAAATTCATATGCTGAAAGGGAGTACCTAGTTTTAATAACTTACTGCCGGATTAACTAGCTTTTTGTTAAGTCGTGAATTTGATATACCAAAATATACTACTTATAAATTGATGATTATACTTAAAATATCTCCATAATAACGAAACTTTTACAGTTTATGTTAAACATACGATTAAGTGTGCTATTCGATTAAATTGGAAATATTGGAAATATTACCAGTTAGGTATTTTTACCAAAACAAAATTTTTCGTATAGAGTTTTTCCCATTGATGAGTTGAAGAAACATACTGCAATACAAACTCAAAATCTATCGTATTATAACTACTATTCGATATTACTCAACACTGCAGCCTTGCTCGAAAAATGTTAACATAATCGCATTACGCCCCAGAATTTAATAAAAAAACATGAGATTAACTTTGAAACGCTGTATAACTGGCAATGTTTGAGAAATAGACAATTTTAACTACCACAATTTTTTGAATATAAGTTAACAATCTTATAAATTCCATCAAATCAAGACCTTTTCTAACATACATTACATTTCGAAAAAATGTGAAAATTTTGGTACTTATTGTAATTACTTCTAAACTAATAAATTGAGGTTAATTGTTTGTGAAGATTATATTATACTTGTGATGGGGTCAAATATCAATAATTTTCATTTAATTTCCCCTATATTAATCCATATTTTTGTGATAAAAACAGGTTTGTTTTCGCTTCCCCGCAATTATCCAATCTCTCAGAAAGATTGACATTTTCTAAATAGGCTATTTTATGAAAAATCGTGTGAAGAACAAAAAGTAAACGAAAATTATTTTATCCTACCCTTAGTTCTTTAACTATTACCCACTTTTGTAAAATGTCACGATTTCATCACAATTAGTGCTTAATAAAATTTTAACACATGTTTTTTGTCAAAAGGAACTATTCTTATTCCGCATGATATTTGAGATCTAGCAAAAGGCAATGTCACGAAAAATATTATTTGGCCTGGGTTGAGATCAAGCACCGACTCCTGTGGCAACCAATGGAGCTGTCTAATAAATTCCTCCCTGCCGTTTATTCATACGTTTCAGTCTTTCAAGTAATTGATAAAAGTCTCTTATGTCTTTCCGAAGATATTTAACAGACAGATAAGTCTAAAGAACGATGGACTCTCGATTGGTCCTTCTTTGTTCCAATTAGGACGTTTGCCTGTTTCCACTCCCTGAGGAAGGAGGACTCTATTAGGAGTGGGTTATATGCAGTAACCATTTTTGGAGGATTCGTTTCTGACTATCTCCTTGATCAGGCCTTAGTGATCCAGTCTAGGCCTTGTGAACTTGTAATTTTTTAACACACGCCCTCAACTCTCCTATCGTATAGCCCTCCGCTTCTACAGCCCCAGCCTCCCTCTCCCACGTGTTCTTTATTATTGGATATAGCTGCCTAATGATTCTACTATTTCTTTCGGGACCCAATTCGAAGGCCCTTTATGTGTGTGATGGCTTTCTTGTACCTCCTCCCCATATGTCCTTATTAAGACACAAGTCTCGCCAGTGACAACTCTCGCTCTCTTCGAGTTCTCTATTGCTTTTTACAAGATCTGTTTCGCTGCTCGGACTTCCCTTCCCACTCCTTCCCTTTCGTTTACATCTACTTGTTTCCCCTTGTGGTGAAACCTTATCTAGCCTTTTTCTAGCTCAAGGCCTTATTTCTTGTTTCCATGTTGGAGACTTAGATGTGGCAAAGTTGGTCACATGCCAAATAGAGCGCCGATGAAAATGCCGATAAAGAGAGGAATTGTGAAGTTTATACTTACTTTACTCAATAGAATAAGTACTGAAATAATTTTACTCTTTCGAAAACTAAAAAAAATTAATGGATTTGTTATTTGCGTGTAAAACATATTTACAGTAGTGCTACAAAATTACAAAAACAAACATTAAAGTTGCAATACAAATAACCATTAAGTAGTAAAACATGTTCGTAGAATTTATTAAAAATTAATAACAATAAGAACATATTAGCAACATACAGCTACTAAATATCAAACTTAAAATGGGAACTGCACTGAATAGACTTATAAATTATACCTCCAGTACAGATTAATAAAATATGCATTTTTCAAAATTGAACAATTCCGTAATGACAAATTGGTAAGTGCTTATGGTAATTTTGAAATTTTTATCTGTTTTTGGACCTTTCAAGCTTTGATTATTATTAATTTTGGTTTGGTTTTTCGTAATTTGTATTTTACCTTGAATCGTTTTAGTATAAAAGTGTCAATAGATACACAAAAATATATTATTTCCTAAATTTTTCCATTAAACCAGCCAAACCAAAAAATTTTCTTAAAATTCTATTCTGTCATCTTTCATATGTTTAAATTATTGTAAAGCCCTCATTTCTTCAAACTTGTACAATAATGGATAGTCAATGTTAACACTTGACCACCACCTATTAATTATGTTTATAAATGTAGGTGTATCTTCACTCAAATTTATTAAAACAGCGTGTCACTCCATCAAAAATGTTACAAACTAAGGAAACACCCTGTCTTTAGTTTAATAGTTAATTTCTACAATTTCTTGTTTCATTTTGAGTTTATACAATTTCTAATGTCTAGTTTTCTAACGTCTAATTCAGTTTGCCAGTTTAATTTGATTGATGTAGTCAAAATCGGGATATATAAATGTTTTTGTATCATCTTTTAAAATTAAGCTATTTATTCATTTGTTTAATGTAAGTAAACACTCTTGAATATTACAAGTGTACAGTAGTGAATTCGGGCTTCATTGAAAGTAATGTTTATCAACTATCTTCTCTGTTAACTTCTTTAACATATTTTGATTCAGTTATCGATTACTATACTAATTACTTTAGGTGCATAATTGATCTTCTATAACATTTCTTACAGGTTGAAGTTACTGAACTTCTTTCATGAACAAATACTAAGGATATTAAACTAGTTTTAACAGTTTTTGCTTGAGATGATATATTGTTTTTAGCAAAACAAACTAAATTACCATTACCACTTATATAGTCTAACGTTTCTTTATGGTGTCTATATATATATATATATATATATATAGGGTGTCCCAACAAGAGCGCCGGATTTAACTGTAAAGAAAAACACATTTATTTTTTGAATTAAGGAAACATTATTAATTCAACATAAAGAAAACTAGTTCCAATTAAACGTGAAATACAACATCAGGCAAATGGTCACCACGAAATCTCTGGCACAAGGTTGTTCTTTTTTTGAAATTTTGAATAAAGTTTTCACATAAATGTGGCTGTATTTCACAAATATCGCGCCGAATTTCCTCTTTAAAATGTTCAACTGTTTCAGACATATTCGCATACCCCTTTATCTTCACATAAGCCCAAAAAAAAATGTCCGTAGGTGGTAAGATCGAACGATTTTGGTGGCTAATGTTGATCGCCAAATCGAGAAATAACACTGGCTGGAAGCCCGGTCTGCAGTAACCCCATTGTTTCACGTGCAGTGTGGTAGTTCGAACCGCCTTGTTGGAAAAACATGCGAAATTCGTTACATGGTGCTTTTGGAAATGTTTAATTCTTGGCCACGACGCCGAATGGAAGTTTCTTGATTCTCGTCCACAGATTTCCTTACTGTAGCTATATTTTCGAGTAACCGACAAGGGCGAGGACGAAAAATGATCTATTTCTTTAGTGTAAATTTGGTCTCAAATTTTGTAATTAAACGCTTCACTGTCGATTCATTTGGCGCATTGGCGAACTTTTTTTCGCAAAACTTTGATCATTTTTGTAATATGTTTTTACAATAATTAAACGTTGTTCGCTTGAATACTTCTCCATTATTCTTAAATCGCGTGGTCTGTACGTGGACAACTGTCAAAAGAAAATCACTGTACAACTCGCATTAACAAAATGGCGGCAAATTTAAATCCGCCTCTCTTGTTGGAACACCCTATATATATATATATATATATATATATATATATATATACAAGAGAAAATTCACGACTTACCCGTCTAAACCCGTTATGAAACGATAACCACCGACACGTGTTTCTGCTTATTAGCTTCGTCAGGGTGGTATAACCAAGCTCTGAATGATAACGATGTTTGACACTTGGAAAAAAAATTATACAACTCAAAAAGAACGTCAACAATTGACAGCAAAGCACATTTGCGCCTAACATAGGAAAGACTCTCCATTCGAGAGCAACAAACCGTCTGTGACGCGGAGGCCAGCTAAAGCCAACTGTCACGAATCTTTGGTCAGTAAAGGAATTTATTAGTGAAATTAACGACGGAACAAAATTCAAATTTGAGATTGGGGGATTACTTGCACCCGTCTTGTTTAGCGCCAGCAGAATATTTAGAGTATTGTGTTAAAAGGCTGGAATTTGCCACAGAAATACTTCTGATAAGGCATGGAAATAGTGTCGTCAGTGCCCACATGGATTTAAGACGTATCACTGATGTTGTTATCGATATCTACGCCATGGCAGCTTCGTTAGCTAGAGCATCCCGTTCTTACTGCATCGGTAATCAATGGTCCAATGTGGAGATTATCATAGCGTCTTGTCTCTGTAATTATGCCAGGGACAGAGTGAGAAAGAATGTATTTCTTGGTGGTATTTCAAATTTCAAAACAAATAATTTCACTAATAAATTCCTTTACTGACCAAAGATTCGTGACAGTTGGCTTTAGCTGGCCTCCGCGTCACAGACGGTTTGTTGCTCTCGAATGGAGAGTCTTTCCTATGTTAGGCGCAAATGTGCTTTGCTGTCAATTGTTGACGTTCTTTTTGAGTTGTATAATTTTTTTTCCAAGTGTCAAACATCGTTATCATTCAGAGCTTGGTTATACCACCCTGACGAAGCTAATAAGCAGAAACACGTGTCGGTGGTTATCGTTTCATAACGGGTTTAGACGGGTAAGTCGTGAATTTTCTCTTGTACATTTGTTCCGTCGTTAATTTCACTAATAAATATATATATATATATATATATATATACATATATATGTATATAATCAATTTGTAAAATGATACACTTCTCTAAGTCCGGTAATCCCCCTGCAAAACTTTTAATACAATGTTCATTTTCTAAACAAATTTGAGGTGAAGCTTTTATTGAACTACAAAGTTTTCATAAACACTTAGAGTATGGTAACAATACCAAGTCATAGTGTATTGCAGAATTGTATGCTTTTCTTGACTGAACATACACAAGGAATGATTTTAAAATTAAATATGCACAAAACTGGTTACGATTGATAAATAAAAGTTACAATTGTTCCGTCAAAAAATCAATTTTTTCAACTTAACTAAATTCAACTTTCAGTAGAAGCTGATTCCCGATAGTTTTTTATTAAAAATAAAATTTTTTGATGCGACCTCGAAACTGACATTAATACTCGCAGGTTCGGGATAGTGTGATTAAATTTTTCGATTTGTGACCAAAGGGAAATCTATAAATATTGTGGTAATACCCAACTCAATTCATCTATCGATTTACAGATGTCGTTTCCTCTTCACTGAACAACCACTTATTTTTCAATTAAAATTGTCACAAAACCCAACAGAATTAAATATCATATCACTTTAATTATTCTTGTTCTTCTTGCCTACTCATTATAAAGTCCCTTCGTGTACTTAGGATTACTCCTTTTAATTGGATTTTATGTTACTGAAGGTTCGAAGACCAGGAAACATTTGCGTTGCAACATTGTTCTTGAGCACAAATCTTTTTCTTGGGAAATCTTTTAGAACTCCACTTTTATCCTTGTGGACGTCAATAAACGAAACACCTCCCTCGTGGAAATGTTTAATCCATGTTTCTGAAGTATGTGAAGGTTTCCAATTTTTACGTAGAATGTTTCTTAAGCACTTCTGTTTTAAATGTTCTTGTAAAAATTTAAATACATTAATAAACCCTTCCTAGTTTGAAGCATTATTACTAGTACAACCTGGCGCTGAACACCTAGCAGACATCTGTAGTAATAAATGAATACAGTGGTTACAACACTTGTCTACAACACAACATAGATAATAAACGCGCAAAAACAATGATACTTATGTATTATATACTTCTATACTTTGCATAATTGCATACTTCCTCCAGACTCATCCTGAGGAATACAAAAGTCATTGAAATGTAATTTTTCGTCATTTCGGTACAATGCCTATTTTTATATGGTTCATAAGTTAGATATATGGTCTTGACATATTTCGTCGAGTGAACCTAGATATTCCGAAAAGTATACTTTGCTAAACTCAGCTAATTTGTTACGTAAATTTATATAGTCGTAAAATTATTTACATATTGCTAAAATTGAATTTTCGGAGAGACTTTTTGTAAATTTCAAATGTGTGGATAGATATAAAAAAAATTCGATGACAATTGTCCAATTCTAAAGAACGGCATTTGAATGATTCATGAAATGCTCTCTAACGTACTTAACATATTACTCGCAATTCCCCTCTCAGAGTTACCTATTTATTTTCGTTTTCTGGAATCGATTTGTGATTAACATAACAGATTATTCAAGCAGATCGTCGCATCGTTTGTAAACGATACTGAAGCGGCCTAGCGGCCTGTCTAAATCTGACACCCTTACGCTTCTTCTTCTTCTTCTTCTTCTTCTTCTTATTTTAAGACAAAGTCTTGTTTTTTCAAAGCTGTAGCCTAAGTTGTGACTCCGATGACCAGCTTTCGTACCATCGTTTGGGGGGTCTTCCTGGAGGTCTACGGTTGGTTGGTTTCTCCTCTTTTGCGATTTTGGGTAGCCGATTATCAGCCATTCTGTCGACGTGGTCTCTCCATGCTCGTCTTCTTATTCTGGACCATCTTACAATGTCTAGGATGTCACATTGGGTTCTTATATCGCTGCTTCTCACTCTGTCTTTAAGCGTTTTGCCCGTGATTGATCTTAGCGTCTTCATTTCAGTTGTTCTTAGCAGTTGTTTAGTAGCGGCTGTTTTTGCTCGTGTTTCTGTGGCGTAGGTCATAATAGGTCTTACGCACGTCTTGTAAATTCGCGTTTTGCCTTCAATACTCATGTGTTTGTTTCTCCATATTACGTCCCGTAGGTATCCTGATACCCTAGCTGCCGCTATCGTTTGTGTTCGGACTTCTTCTTTAAGGTTTCTGTTACTTGTGATATTAACGCCTAGGTATTTGAATGACGACCTGTTCTACACTTTTATTGTAGATCGCTAATTTACACCTTCTCGGTTCTCTCAATATTGTCAGAGACTTCGTTTTCTGGACAGAGATCAGCATGTTTAATTCCTTTGCTACTCTTTCGAATCTATAAAGTAGTTTCTGCAGATTGTCCTCATCTTCCGATATTATCACCGCGTCGTCAGCATAGCAGATTATTTTAAATTCTTCCTTGCCCAGTTTATATCCTTTCCCTGCAGATTTTACTTCCACGATGATCTCATCCATTAAAAGATTGAAGAGTATTGGGCTAAGACTATCCCCTTGCCTGATTCCTGTTGAGACTGGTATCTTATTGGAAAGCTTATTATTTGCTCTTTAAAGGTGCTATTTCCGATGTTCTTACCGATGTTCTCCGACACCCTTACGCAATTTATCATATATCAAAAATAAGGAATACATCTAGAACGTTTCATTTACCTCAACCCGCAAGCATATTCTCGTCTCACATTCAATTCGTCTATGGGACCAAGTAGATGTTTTGTTTAAATAGAATAAATAGTTTAACAAGAAAATAACGAATGGAACAGCGTCCTTGTTTCAAAATAGTAAAATTTAATTCATCAAACCCGGATTTAAGGGGGACCATCTTAAGTACGGGTTACTCAGTCAATCTCAATTGTTGTATTCAGATCGCTCGTGCTGAACAAACTAACAAGTTCGTTTAACGAGTGGTTGTTTAACTTTCCAAGGTATAATTTTATTTTTGACAGTAACGATCTCAGTGGAATAAAATGTATAAGTATGAAGTATTTAAAGTGGATATCGGTTATAACGCCATTTAGGCAATCATTTCTACCTTATAAGCGAATTAGCGTTATATCAGGACCGTGATCTACCTACGTACTTACCTATATCCTGTTTTGAGTTCTACTGGCTCATGATTGCTATGAATATATAAAAAAAAACAATAAAAGATACATATTTAATCGTCTGGAAATTTTGAGAATTCTATATTTTTAGTATAAATAAAAATTTGAAATTGCTTTGTTCCAAAATTTTATAATTTTGTTTCCAAGTTTGTACATTATATAACTACATACAATCCTTTCGTCGCCTTGATGACACTGGTGGTAATAGATTAGATCTCTGACGTTTCTCATGGCACGACTGATGTTTGGATTTGATTATTCGTTGCTATCGTCCTCCACATTAGCCACTTTCAGTTCGTTGCGGGGTTAATTTCTAGCACATTTTGGATGATGATGTCATCTTACACTTCTCCTCTAGTGGTTGTCATTAGGTTGCCTTAGTTAGTGTAGCGACTGATTCACTCCTCCAGAAGTCTCATATTATTATATTCCTCGAATAAGGGGAAGAGAATTGTTATTGTAAATCAAATGAAGTGATATTCCCACAGAGTGGGAATATCATCGTCCAGTTGCGCATTGTCTTGACGGTAACTCGGTTCCATACTATCGGCAAGCATCTAATATCACAATATTAATATCTTGTAGAAGTTAATTTTTTATAATATATCAGACTCTGCATTGGATGTTTCTTGTAGTATACTTTCAGACTCCCTTCAACCATTCTGGTCTGTCGGTTGAAGTACACTGGTCACGTTCGTAGGTAAAAACATATTGTCAATATTGATGAGATTTTTTTATGTTGTCGCTCAAAAGAAGAAAAGAAAGAAAAAGCTCTGTAAAGCAATCACACACTGCTTGATCAACTTTCCGCCACTACATTTCTAATCTTTGGACAATATACATACTGTTTTAGTTTTCCGAATATGGTCTCTCGGACGAGATTTCGAAGGCGGTAACAATAATCCTTTGATTTATTGCGATTGACAACGAAGATGCTATAAACAGCTTGATAATACAAATTAATGAACACGGTATATTTTTTGAAAGAGATGCGTTGTGCCATGGTGCCTTATGGGCGATTGGCAAGACTAGGTCTTGTCTGAGTCCAACTATATTTTTTCCAGTCGAATCCAACTAACTGAGTTCACTATATTTCACAAGTAACCGAAAATTTATAAAACTCCAATTTTAATAAAAGTGTCGGTATTTATATTTAAACTTTGAAATGTTATATTACAAATCATCCCATCGAAACACATTTTATTTCAAAATGTGCAGAATTTTATCAGCTTTCACATGGGTTTTTCAGAACTCGAACTGTTCGAAAACATTTTATGGTAAACGAGAGAAACTGGAAAAACCACTTTATTTCAAGTCATTTTTTATCTAGCGCTGGCCAACCTTAATTTTCGCGAATTTTGGATGTTATTCAAATCCAAATAAGCTATCTTTTCGCCAATGGGAAATAGGTCATTTTGCCCTATTTGGAAGATACGGCCAAATGCAATGATTATTTTCGCACTTTTAATCCCAATACTTGTTCTCGTTGTATCACATTTCAAATACTTGTTACAATCAAAAAAACACTTGAATTTACTCTCAAAATCAACTGTGCGACGCCAATTCTAGAAGTATACTGACCCAACCTTCAAAATGTGAAAAAAAAGTATAAAATAGAGAAAAAAATTGCTGATTTCAAACGTCAATTGTCAATTTTTAACATATAAAGTCTTATAAGCCACCATTTAAAGAACATTTCATAAGCTTTCTTTTTTATGAAGCAATGCCTATACCTAAGTTCACTCAGAAAGAAATTATAGCAAAAAATTCAAACAAAAAAATTTTATGAAATTATTCGCTTTTTTTAATTTAGTTTTTTGAATTTATTTCGATAAAAAAATCATTTAAAAAATATCGTTTTGATAGAAAATATTATTCTCTACAAAAAATCTTACCACATATATTTTCCAAAAATGCACAATTTTTACGCTATAGCCGAAAACCGAAAAGTAGCCAAACTTACCCCGTTCTCAAAAACGCATGGCTAAATTTAGTGCCACTTTTGGATTTTATTTATTTAGAGGTCAACTGACCGTATGAATCAATAAAATACCTTGAACGCGTTAATTCCTTTTACCCCTGTTTTTTTTTGACTTAGTCAATAGCCTATTGAATGGACTAAATATTTCAAGATCATAGCCAGTCATGTTTCAATAGTTTTATTGTAATACTTTACGGCTTCATTTTCTCGATAACTACCTATTTGCGGTATTGTTTAACATTTGTTTAATAATATTGAGTTTAGTATGAAAGTTGGCTTACGAGATTTCCACTATAAATAATGCGTGAATCATGCCATTGTATGTAGGAAATGCTTCAGTTTACATCGGAAAATTAATAACGTAGTTCCTAAAAATTCATGAAATCTATCAAAACCGAGCAATCTCATTACCGACTTCGTAAGTTTCTATGGGAAATAAAATATTACTGCCTAATTTAGATAAGTACTTCAAAGTTATATAAACTATAAAAAGTATAAAATATTGCTATCTATTAAAAGTAAGGAAGGCTTTTCTTAATAGGATTATAATGTAATAAGGCTTTAAAGCCAAGGGGGTTACCCTTTTTAATGTTCTCTTTAAAAAATAACCAAATAAATATAGATTAATAAAATATTTATGCACGTCAAAAGTTAACAGATCGTCGAAATCATGTCAAATGAAAGTAAATTTTAAGTTTTTCGGATTGATTGTTAATCAGGCTAATCGCCTGTAGATTACCTCAGATAAAATGTGACTTTTTGGTTTGATAGAATCAATAACATAATAAATACACTATAAAGTTAAATCTAGATAGAAAAAATAACGAAAATTAGACAAAACATATACCTAATTTCATAAGCAATTGCAGGAAGGTATAAATAAATTATTTTTCACGCTGCCGCTATTGTAAATCGCTCTTATATGCATAGATACGTAGCATGAAAATGGCCAATAACATTCGTGTATTATTTTTCCTTGACGACGGAATGTAAATACCTACCGTCATTTACATTCCTAGGAAAATCAAAAGAGTAAATCAAGTTGATTTATCCCTAGTTACGCATATGTTAGACTGACATATGTAAGTCTGACGTATGTCAGTCAACTTATGTCAGAGTAACGTACGTCCAAACTAAATCAAACATTTCATTTTTTGAGAAATTATGAGAAAATTTTCAACGGCAGCGTGAAAAATCTAATAAGCCACACGGAATGTATCGACTGTTAACATTCTCGGCAAGTAACAAGCCTCGGCTTCGCCTCGGCTCGTATACACTTGCCTCGAATGGTAAAACGTCTTTACATTCCTTGTGACTTAAATAACTATTAAATTGTTTCCATGAAATTCATTTGTTTCGATAGACTAAACTGAAATATTTTTCAACGACGCTCCATTACCGTCATAATTTCTAAGATTACTGTTTCATACAGGGAATATTTTGGTATTTTGTACTGCCCTGGGAATTTATTTATTTATTTATATAGTAACTTAAAATGGGTTATTAACCAAAATTACCTGGTCTAATGATAAATATGAATATATTTTACATTGTTTTGAATAAAAATTATTTTTAACGTATATAATGTTTTAAAATCCCTTATTACCAACATTTGCATACTTACCCACAGCAGTAGTTATTTCTTGTATATCACATATCAAAACTAATGTGAGCAACAAACCTTACGAAATAGACAACTGCATTTGAATCGAAGTAGTGGAGCCGATACAAAAGGTATTGTAGTTTTGAAAACGAAAAAATATAGTGTTACCCTATATGTGGGAAATTGCTTATTTTCCATTTTTCTATAAAGAGTCGTTCTTTGCAAAAACTCTGGCTACTCTTGGAATGTCGTAAGTAATGGTTATTATTCTATTAAATTACATTGAAAATGTAAATGAAAAAAACATTGAATGTTAGTCCTGCCCCAGACCCGTAAGGATTATCATGTAGCAACCTCCTAGCAATGAGGACGTTATTCCTATTAGTGCTTTTTCCATGTTTCCTATGAATGTTCCTGTTCGATGTGTGAAGAAATTTTAATTTTTAACTGTTTGTGTCTGTTTTATCTGTGACGTCTCACATATTGTTCAGATGGAGCTCTAAAACGATTTGTTATTACAAGCCTGATGATGACCGCTAAACAGTCGAAACCGGTCGCTCATTTGAAATAATTTGGTGGTGAAGACTTGGTGTTTTCTTATGGTTTAACTACCATGGCCACCTTCGAGACACTGGACAACCTTCGGTCGTCACATTATACGGTTCAGGAGGGTGTCACATAAATAAAGATTGCAAAATGAACTTGTTGTCCACGGAAATGGATTACTGGAGACGAAGTCTGGGTGTATCGCCGCTAGAAAGGAAAAGAAATATTAATATAAGAAGAGAAATGGGGATAGAAAAAGGCATCACGGAGGAAATAGAAAGATGACAGTTAGTGTGGTTCGGACACTCGAAGATGTCCGAAAAAAGTATTGGAATGGACTCCGCCGGAAAAACGAGGACGAGGCAGACCTAAACGCAATTGGTGAGACGAAACAGACGAGGCGATGCTCTCAGAAATTCAGAAATCAAAGTCCAACAGTTTCTACAGATCGGAAAACATGGAAACTGGAAACGGAGAGGCGGCGACAGCCGTATTAAATCCGTCATGTATATATTTTTATTCAATTTTGCCATATAAACTGACGTTTATTGACTTCAAATCGAACCTATAAAGTCATCGTTTATTTTGTTTATTTAGGCAGCGGATTAGAATATTTTAATCCGCTGTATATTCAATTTTGCCGTATAAAGTGACGTTTTATATGTTTAAAATTGTTTTCGTCGTTGTCAAGGTTGCGGCACTGAAGTTGTCATCTTGTCAAATTTTCTCATAAAAATTGGACTTACTCCGCTAAACGTCAGTATATATATATATATATATATATATATATATATATATATATGGCAAAATTGAATAAAACGTTGTAATACACTCGCGGATATAATGAAAGTTTAACTCGGGATATTAAGGTACTTGCGGCGCGCGCGTTTAAACATATCGCTCGTTAAACGTTCATTTTATCCGCTTGTATAATAAATAACTATTAACCGTTTCATTAATATCGTAACGTTTTTTGAAGAAAATTTTCGCTTAAAACTAATAATAGGTATATTTTGCCAATATTCAATTTTACTAGCGGCGTGCGGTGAAATTTCAAGTAAAGGGAAGCAATTTTTGAAAACTCAAACTATTTGTAATGTAATTTGATTCTTCGTTCACTTTTTGCAAATTCGTTAATGGCGACATCATAAAAATATTCCTTTTTCAAGAATTACATTTAAGAAGATGATATTTTGTCACTTTTACCATTTTTTAGGGAAGTACTACTTCGATTGCTGCCGTGGACTGCAGGCCCGCTACGTTTTATATTATCTATATTTTTTAATCAAAATATCTACTTGTCGGTACATTTAAACACTTCTTCAGCATTCCAAGAGTAGCGAAACTTTTTGTTAAGAATGACTTTGACTGAAAATGTGAAATAAATCTTACAGGATTAGGGTATTCGATCCAATGATACATTGTATATGTAATGAAAGAATGATATTGCAAAACACAAAAAGTTTTAACAACCATTTTAATTTGCAGCAAACACAAAAATTCGCATTTCTATATATCACATAATCCATACTGTATTGCAAGATACTGTAACGCGAAATGTAAGCACCAGCGTGAAGCGTGCTCCTTCTTATCGGCCCACTTCAAAGAGGAGACCGCATCGGAGGATTGAGTAAAATGCGCGACCATAAAAATCTTCTCGAACGTTCCGGAAACGTCCAATTAGAGAAAGAGTAATCGAGTAACTACCTGAACGTTCCCGAAGACATTATTGACGCTATAAATTACGAAGTGTTGCGGTCGGAGGTACAGTAGACCAGATGGAGCCGTTGTGTGTGAAAAGTGCGATAAGCCGACTAGTGTATAAATAAATTAGCGCGTTAAGTGTGTAACATAAATTAATTAGTTAAGGAATAGCAAAGACTATTATAATATACATAGTCTTTGGGAATAGTCTAAATAAATTAAGTAGTGTTTAGAGCTGTGTATATGAAGTAGAATAAACGTTACAATACGTACATGATCATTTTATCTTTTCAACGAATTTCCTATAAAATGAGAGTGATTGTATCCTCACAATAGAAGAAAAAAAATCTTTCATACGAAAAACCGTAAAATGAGTGATATTATACGTTTGAGTTACAATGAAATGCGAAGCTGCGAAAAAACTGCTAAAACATGGTCTTTGCATGATTATATTAATTAAATTTATTAAATAAGAGAAAACAGATGTGAATACTTATAGAAAAATGTTATCCAAAAGTTTAATTAATTCGTCAAAAAAAAATGATACATCTTTATTAGTGACATTTTACCATTGACTTGATTCACCCTTAACATTGTTGTTTTATATAAAAATTGTATTGTTTTCACATGTAATACAAACGGAACTAGACTTCGTCAGTCTGCATATCTGTACATTTTAATTAACATAAGCTCAACAATGCTGAACTAATTCAGATATAACAAATACTAAATGTGAAGTTTTCAGAAAATATTTATTTATATAAAAGTCAGGAAAATCTTACATTACTGAAGAGGAGTTAAATTGAAATACGAGACACTTTATGCCGAGTATTTTAAAACTCCGAGTCAAGGAAGAGATTTTACTGACGTATTTTGCATTAAATTTTTCCGGAAACCGTTAAACAAACGAAATTTACACATTTTAGATTTTTTTTACAAATTCCACAAAAATTAAGTTTCTCAATTTTGTTGGCAACTATAAGTGTTACAAAGTAAACAACATCCAAAAACGTTATTTTGCGTGTTGCAAAGTCTTTACAGTACTAGTCCGGAAAATTTAATTTTCCTGCGCGTAAATAAGCAGGAAAATGTTGTTTCCACGACGATTTCCGGAAAAATATATTTCGTATCTACTTGTCCATTTTCGTTCCCCTTTTGGTCCCTGACTTTTCAATGACTAAGACAGATTCGCTTTGTGGTCCATAAAAATTACTATTTTAAACTTCATCTACACGATTTATGCTAATTTACCACTGCTATTGTACATATTTTTAGTGGATCTGTTGGCGACAACGGGAGACATAACCCTCTCCTGGACTTCCCCGATCTACCCTAAGCTCTACTCCAACGACTCCACCATCAACCCCTTGGGCAGACAAATTACAACGGAAGAAGATGCACTTTTGGGCTCTCTCCTGAATTTCGGAGCGATCATCGGATCCTTTCCATTCGCTTACATCGCTGAGAAATACGGCAGGAAAATCGGTCTGTTGTCCATAGCAGCACCCCACGTTATATCCTTCCTGATGTTGGCGTACGCCAGAAACATCTATGTGTTCTACGTGGCGAGGCTGGTGGCAGGTTTGTCTCTAGGCGGTGGATATACGTTACTACCGACTTATATTGCTGAGATTTCTAGGGACGATAACAGAGGCGCAATGTCGCTGTCGCTGAACATGTTTTGGGCTTTAGGGAACTTCATCCCATACGCCATCGGTCCATATATGTCGGTAAAGTGGTTTAATATCGTGCTGGCTATCATACCGGCAGGTTTCTTCGTGTTATTTCTTGTACTGGGACCCGAGAGTCCCTATTATCTCCTACAGATGGATCAACAAAGGGAAGCAGAAGAGACTCTCATGCTGCTGCGGTCCAGCGATATCGTTCAGGTAAAAAAGGAGCTATCGGAGATCCGTCAGCACCTCGAAATGGACGAAGAAGGAAAACTCTCTGACGTATTTGTAAATAAATACCTGAGGAATGCTTTCCTCATTTGTTTGTTGTTGATATGTACCCAAGAACTCTCAGGTTTCTGCGCCATCACCTATCATCTCCAGCCCATATTCGAAACTGCTAGGACAGATATAAGGGCAGATTTATCGGCTCTGATCGTAGGCCTAGCGATCCTAATCACGAGTTTCTTAGCGCCTGCCATAGTGGACAAGATCGGGAGGAGGATATTGATCATAGCGTCATGTTTCGGTATGTGTGTTGCCCACGTATGCATAGGTGTCTTCTTCTATCTTCAGGAGTACCACTATTGGATCCAACGATACATGCATTGGTTACCGATTTCGAGTCTTATCTTCTATATTTTCTCGTTCAACCTCGGCATTTGCTGCGTACCTTGGACTCTCGTATCGGAGCTATTTCCGAATAAAGTGAAGCAAGTGACGTCTTCCTCCGCTTCTAGCATGTGTTGGATCACCTCTTTCGTCACTACGGCGACGTTTAACGTCATGAACGCCTCCATGGGCACGTACGGTACGTTCTGGTTATTCGGTGTGTTCTGTTTCGCCAGCGGGGTATTCAGCGTCGTTTACGTGCCGGAGACTAAAGGTAAAAGCTTCAACGAGATACAAGTGATGTTGAGATACGGCTCCGTTCTGAAATCTCCCAAGAAATCTGCAGCGGAAGTAGAGATGCTGGAGAAGCACTGCTGATAAGTCCAGTTATTGAAGTAGGAAGAGAATACCTGAATGGAAAAATAGGAAAGAGTACCTGAAAGTTCGAAGATGACACAAAATAATTTTAGCGTAATAAGAAGATTCATTAGTAATTAAATATGTAGTTCTATCATTGATGATGTATTGTAAGGTTTTCGCCATCTAATCTGTTTAATCCAGTTGATGAGAAATTTCCCTATGATATGAACAACTGAACTGTAACGATTTTTAACAAAATATTTTGGTGTTTGGTTATGGTGTCAATTAACAATTTTCATTCTGGTACATTCCTGAAAAAGTAGTTGTTACACATTATTTCAGTATACACAGGTACCTGAATTAGTTTGATATTTATACCGTATGGTAAATTTTTATGTGAATTACTATATATGAGAATTACTACAGATTTGACAAGACATCTACCACTTCACGGATAAATACCCGGTCAAGTAAACAATCTAGTTATAACAAGTGGAATGTATTGATATTTTCACGAAATTACACCTTGTAGTAAAATTCCAATTTACTAAAGTTTTTTTTTTATACAAAAACTACTTAAATGTTCCGGATTAAACAGCAAAGAATGTGAATTCCCCAGGTAAAATATTCTTCACCAAAAAATATTTGATTCAGAATAATCCAATTATTGTCCAATGGATGGCAATAAAACCATCTCTATTAAGAGAACTATTTTGATTCACATGCAACAACATAATAATTTGAATTGTAAGGACACCAAGGATTTACACTGTCGATGTCAGATTTCTTTTGGATAAATGTTTGAAGTTGACATTGACAAGTTTAAATTCAGAACTTATAAATATATCTATATGAGAGAAAACTTGTTATACCTTCACCGGTGAGATTTAGGAACATAAATCTCTTTACTTCTTGGGAACAAAACTCATTGTAAGTAGGACAGTTTCTCATACCATAAATAAAATGGTGGTCACGCCGTGATTCGATCTTGTTGGATCGACGTCATCAGATAGACCTAAAAGGACCATTTTATATTCAGTTTTGAAGATATTTTTACGATAGATTACAACTGAATTGATTGTAAAAGTGACGTAAAAAATTTATTGTACATCTGTATCCTCAATTACGACGTAAAGAACTCATCTTGAATTAAATTATACAAGTACTAATATAGTTTTATAAGTACATATATAAAGATTGAACTGTAAATCGTAAATCTATGGATAATAAAGATCCTAATTTGTTTGCGTTTGTTCTTATTTTCACTAAAGCTCATCATAAATAAGCGATTGAAGGAGATTTGGAAAAACAAGTATTAATTTTATTGAATCCTCGTCTTCCCTTTTATTACATTTATCATTCGTTTTCTTGCAATACATTTAACAATTGCAGTGCCAAAGTTATATGACAAGTAAAACAGACTACTGAAACTTTATAACACATTTCTATTCTGTTGTGGTGTTGGCTCTCGGGGACCTGGATGAATGGTACGATTGTTCTGCTGAGCTCCCCATAGGGAACCAACAACCCACCCAACCAACATTTCTATTCTGATGTTTTAATTAGATCAAGATCGTCTAACAACAAGAGTTGTGATGTTGTAAGTATATATTTCATATACTCATAGCATTCAGAGGACACATTTGAACATACTGTAACGTTTATTTTAATTTATTTATACAGTTCTAAACACTACCTAATTTTTTAGACTATTCCATAATTAATTAATTTATATTACACACTTAACGCGCTAATTTATTTGTACACTTTATATTCGCTAGTCGGCTTATCGCACTTTTTCACCCACGGCGGCTCATCGTCTACTGTGCCTTCGACCGCAAAGCTTCGTAATTTATAGCGTCAATAATATCTTCGGGAACTTCCGGTAGCTACTCGATTATTCTCTCTCCCGAATTGATCGAGAATGGTGTTTTTATGATGGCGCTTTTTACTCAATTCTCCGAAGCGATCTCTCCTTTGAAGTGGACCGACTTCGTCCAATAAGACGGAGGACGCTTCACGCTGTTGTTTATACTTCGCATTACAATACGAAATATCCGCGCTTATAAACGAAGTATAAACGACGAACTACTAATAACTAATACATAGTCTTTGCTAATAGCCATTTTTACCTATAAATGGAAGAACATTACACACAACGCCGGCGGAAATAATAAACAGGCCCAATATTTCTCAATACTTTCCCATATTTTATTATAACCTGTTTTCCGCCGGCTATTAACATTTCGTATTAACATTATATTACATATTCTTGAACGTTGAACTGGTGAATTATCGAAAAATTTCGGCAGATCGCGTCCCTACTTATCTTCGCAAATGTTTTGACGAAGGATTGGATTTTAAGTAACCTGTTGAGAAGTACTATTTTGTTATTGAATTACGAAAATAGACGCACCTTATATCCAAAAGGTAGGCAGTCAAAAAGATCGTAGTCACTGAATCATTGCAATCGAGTCTAGAGAAGTAAATATAGTGCAAAAATAAAGAAGTGTTTTATTAAACATTGCACCAAATGACGAAAAATCCAGTTCCGATGGTGAATATATGAGAAGAACACCTTCTAAATGTATATATACCTAATTCCGTCCTAACAGCACTTTTATTATTAATTTAATACATATTTCAGGTACCGAATTTGGTTATAGTAATGTCAAATTACTTTTATTGGGCAGAAATTACATTGTAACAACTTACTTAGTGTGTACCGAATGCAATTATTCAAAATTTTAACCACTCTATATTTTTTTAATTGTCAGTTACTTGTTGAAGTCGGAAGAAAATTATTGTCAGCTAATTAAAAACTGTAAATTTAGATATGTTGCTGTTTTTCTAAAAATGTATATGATGACATTGAGTGCTAGAGAAAATTATCTTTTTTCCGAAACCTTCGACACTATATATATATTTCCAGAAATACTTTCGACTACTTGCGTAGGTCTGCAGTTAGCAATAAATGGGTACGTTGTCAAGGTGCAGCAAGATATCGGCTTGGAATTGCATCTGGAGCGAGCACTCGTTGACATTACATTCACTTGTTTTATTACTAACGTCCAAGAGACCACACAGGACAGCCCTTACGGTCGTCGAGAATGCTCTGGAAGAATATCCGGACTCTCTAAACCTGATCTACCTCAAGGCTTACTTGGAGTTGCATGAGAAAGGAGGCGACGTAAGAATGGAAGCTGGAGAAATTATAGAAATATTTGTTGTCATTTTTGTCACGCTTCGTCTTGTAAAAATGTAGTAACGTTTCTTTCTCGCGACTCGGAGTTATCGACGCAACGCAATTTTCTTCCTGGTCACTAAAATTTCGCTATTCCTTCCCCGGTTAGAAGGGTAAGTCGGAATTCCCGTCTTATTCTGCTGAAGGTTCCATCAAGTAATTACCTGTTAATCAGTGCCACTATATACACCTTTTCAGTTTTTTCAGATAGTTATATATGTATTCTTGATTTATGAAGAAGCTTTTGTGTGATTTAGGAATATTTTATTTACATTTGTATTTCAATTCGTTTCTAATTTTAATTATTGACCTCTTCAAATGGAATTCGCGAAGAATGAGAAAAGTGGACCACTCTTCATTATTGATGGTTTTAAATTTCTGTAACGAAACGGCTTGGCGCAAAATAAACTCGTATGGAACTGTCCGTATTCGACGAATTAGTTATTGTTCGGAGAATTACGGAACCGCCGAGAATGTACTGGAACAGCCGAGGCGTTTCGATGCGATAAGGATTCCTCGAAAACCGAGGAACCTTCCAGAATCCATCGGAGTATTCGAGAAACTTCCAGAAACGTTATACCAGACATATAAGGGGAACCAGTGCAATTCTATGCCTCAAGCTCTCGGCGTTCAAATTCAGTTCTGAGACGAACAAAACTGTTCAAGTTTCAGTCCTGCCAACCCGTTTGAACATAAGAAAATCCTGCATTCATTTTCCGCTAAAACAAGAGAGAAAGTCGAACATCAATGGTGAATAAGTTAGCTAAATCGTCCCCTGGGGATTTGTGTCCAGGGTCTGGGCCAGTACCAGGGCCCCAGAACACCAAATGATTCCAAGATCGAGGTCTCAGAAGAATCTGAGACAGAAGAGCACATTTCTTCCACATCTTGGCCGATTCGCAGCCCCATCTAGCCCACTTGAGCCAACTTGGCCAAAAATTGGCCAAATTAAAATTCTGATCCCATGTCCCTTTGGTATTTTTTTGAGACACAAATTTCTAGCTGAAAATCTTTTTTTTTTGTCAATCCACTCGCACGCTATCGCAATGGCCGCTGGGTTAAGTTGAAGCTGGCAGTTTTTTTGTAGCTCGTCGATGCTGAGAGCTACAAAATTCTTTCTTGCGGTACAAAAAAGGCACAAAAAAGGCACAAATTACCTGGTATTTTGTTTTGCCGGCCGCTAGATGCGGATCGCCAACTTTTTATACGTGAGCAGCGGGACGGCATTCAATTTCGGTTTAACGTAGCGAATGGGAGTTGACGTGTTATACAGGCGGCAATATAACTTTTATTTAAATATAGGGTTTTTATTTCAAAACTTATTGAAATCTGTTGATGATGAAATGTTGAAATCTCAAGCGATAATCCATCTACAGCATATATAAACAGTAATTTGCGTTAAACGCTTGAGTTTTCCTGTTTACACCATTTAGTCATATTTTCGGACAGTCCATCCATGCATTACCATTACTGTTTCTGTGAAACGATAACTTTTCCAAATTATTCTCTTAAGACACGATAAAATTTAGGGAGGTAAATTTCGTCATTCCAGAATTGTAACTAATCGAGGAAGGTTTAAAAATTATTATCGTAAGTGAAAATGCCAAAGGACCGTGCAGCGAAGTTGTAATTAATTAGCAAGTGGATTCGAAACAAAAATGAGTTCAAATTTATCGACGCCAACATTTTTTTGTACCATTTCTGAGAAGAAGGCATTTCGTTGCTACATCGATCACACTAAATTTTTATATCATATTGAAGTGTTCATTGTTTTTTCGGAACCTCTCATCTAATATTCAAATAAGACAACCGACAAATTCATAAAAGTTTTAAGACAACCAAAAATTATCAACAAAATCAGCAAATTTGAAATAGATTATCTTCTTCTCTATCTTCTGAAGGTTGTTTAAAGATATTTTATATTTTCCAATTCACTGCGTCTCTTATGAATTTTCAGGGAAGAGAAAATCACAAAAAAATGACACACCATTTTAGCATTTCCCCTCTGCTAAGCTACGAAGTAGTATTAAATTAAATATTTTTTTATGTTTAGATTACGTGTACAACAAAGTTTCAACTTGACCAGCATTTGGGGATCTTTACTCATGTTGCAAAGAGCAGCAAGTTACAAGAAAAAAAAAGGTGCAGTAACTTCTTGGATCTTGGATAATTTTTTTTTATCTTGATGACATTTTTAGAGCCATGATTATATTCACAATAATGAACGAAACGTCGGCAGTTTGAATATCAAGAATTATTTTATATTTGGGGATTATCAAGAACGTTCCTGACTTTCATCTCAGCTCCCCGAGAACATTCTCCCATATATTACTCTAAATTATGTCGCAGTGATGGAAAAAGTAAAATCTAAAATCAGAAATAAATTTATTTAGATCTCTGTTGACGAAATCACCGACACAAAAGGGCGATATATTGGTAATTTCATTGTGGGTGTATTAAATAGTGAAAAACCGGGCAAAGGTCATTTCGTGAAGGTAAAAGAATTGGACAAAACAAATAGTGCCACAATCGCCAGGATCGTTAACGAATCCCTGTTTACCTGAAAAGGTGCTTTATGAAAAAAAATTGTTAATGGTCACTTATGCTGCTTCTTGTATGGTTAAAGCCGCAAAATCCCTAAAACTACTTTATCCCAACTTAATTAATGGTACATGTTTAGCCCACGGTTTAAATAGGGTAGCAGAGTCTATTAGACTCGAACTTCCACTAATAAATAGTCTCGTTAATAATATCAAAAAAGTTTTTCTCAATGCACCAACAAAGAATCAGGCATATAAAGAAAAGCTTATAAAAAAACTGGTATTCCATTACCACCGGGGCCAGTAATGACTCTTTGGGGAACCTGGCAAGAAGCTGTAATTTTTTTGGCAGACTATTACAATGGAATTAAATATGCGATTTGTCATTTTGAGAAGGACTCTTCCGCAATAAATAAATGTCAGGGCCATTTTGAGAATAATTTAATTTCGAAACAAATCAGATATATTAAATCTAATTTTAGTTCTCTGCCAATTTATATCAGAAAATTAGAAGGTAATTCTAATGATTTAGCTGCGTATCGAGTAGACAAGCAGATGCCATGTGGGTATTATGCAGCGCTGTAGACAAAGGCCAGAGCAGAGCACTTTAAAATGTTTGTTGCCGAAAGGTGGATCCATAAAGTATGTGGATAATTTTATTTTTTGTACAACTTTTGTCTGTCGTGCATTTAAGCCGTTGCTTTAAGTTAATATTCTACAAATGGGGTCTTCTAGATGGTTTGGAGAAAGATTATTTTTAAGCAAAGTGTCATTGATATACTATATCTCTAGTTGCTAGGTTGCCAGAATATGGTATACGTAAAATAAGTGCATTCGGTTTTGTTTAGGTTGGGGGTTTCTTCACGTAAGTTAGTATTCTCCCAATTTTTAAATATCGCTGTTTGGGTTATATTCCGTAGAGCTTATAGATGTTCATCTGACCGCTTACAACATGTTATCGACATTTGTGTGTCTATAACATGCCGTCATGTTTCAGTCATGCCTGTGATTCAAATGTTAAAAAGAATCAATGCAAGAACTGAGCACCATGAAACAATCGGTAGCTAAACATATTATTAAGCAGCTGTGTTCTTCTTTAATAACTCAGAAATTTGTATAGCTATACCTGCCGTTAGATGGAGGTTTTAAAGCCTCCTTTATATTCAGATTTTATAAACGTAGTGATGTTCAGTACTTGATTTTTGCAGCTTCCATTCACCTTGCCTTTCAGCCTCTCCAGAATCAGTTTTGCAAGAGTTTACAACATGCATTGAGTAAGGAGATTGGCCAACAGTTTTACCAACTATTTTATATACCTACACCATACTAAGGTGTTTTTGAGAAATTCATGAGTTCCATTCACTCCTGAGTCAACCTAAATTTAATGTCCTTCAGCACAGGTTCGATTGAATTTAATCTCCTATGCTGTCCGTTAACGGATATTTGTCACCACATTTCCCATTTCGTTTCTATTCCTCGCAGTGTGAATCAGTGTTTGTATGTTGTGCATTCCCGTCCATTGTCTAATGTTTCGCAGCTAAGATAAGTTTCTTCTACCTACTGCTCTCCGACCTTCTACCTTCCCCACGATTATCAACTGCAAGTATTTATATTTTTCGTTTCTCATGACGTGCCCCAGGTATGTAGTTTTCTTCTTCTTAGTGGTAGTGAACAGTAAGTTAATTCGTTATTGACAGAAGCTAGCACGCCTACACTTGTCACTCTTGCTGTTTAAGGTATTTTGAGTATTCTGCAGTATGACCACATCTCGAATGCCTCTAATTTGTTAATGGCATTTACTTTGAGTTATTTTGAGTACCGACCAAACGTAGCATTTTAAAAATCTCAGTCTCAATTCAACATTGAAGTCCAAACAAGTGAATACTCTTTTCAATCTCAGGAATCCTGTCGAGCCTGCTCAATGCGGCATTTAACTTTGAAGTCCGATGACCGGTTTTCAGATACGCCCAAATACTTAAATTTGTTTAGTCAGGAACGTTCTTGATAATCCCCAAATATAAAATCAACTAATTCTTGAATATATTAAACTGCCGACGTTTCGTTCATCATTATGAACATAATCATAGCTCTAAAATTATATATATGTTAGGTATCTCTTATATAACTAAAAAAGTATCACTTACATGATATGTTATCAAGTTTTGACATTTGATACTTACTGTATATCGATCTTTTTATTTTTTTTTATTTATTACAAAGCCTTTATAAATAATAGAAACTTTCAAAATTGTGAGTGCTAAACTATTTTCAAAAAATGAAAAGATGAAGGATAAAATCTGTAATATTTGTGTTGAAAATGTGAGAGTTTTCATATGTTTAATTTATTTGAATAATTTGTAATATGCTTGAGCAAAGTTTTGAAAATTTTGTTGTCTATTTACAATACTATCTGATGTTTTAATATGTATACCACCTCTTTGAATAATCTTTCAAACAAAATTGATTCATGATCTAATATCTAAACATTTTCAAAATCGAAATTGTGATTGTTCTCTATGGCATGTTCCACTAAACTGGAATGTGCTGAATTATTCTTAGTGATATTCAATTGATGTTGTTGTAATCTCTTTTTTATATATTGCTGTGTTTCTCCAATATACACCTTAGGAGGGTTACAATCAGAACATGTGACCTGATATACCACGCAACTCTGTTTTTTTATAGGTGTTGGGTCTTTAATATTGGAGAAAATGAGATTATTGAAAAAAAGACAATGAATACCAAGCTGGATATATGTTTAGGGTATTCAGGGTTTGAAAGTGAAATTTTCTATGTTGTTATGGTATGGTAGTCTTATAAAAAGTTTATTTCTTGTTATTTGTGTTGTCTTTTGTGAGGAAGTTAGGATATTGTTATTATTATTATTAAGACTGTTTGTGCATTGCTCTATTCTTTTATGTATGTTGTGTAATATAAACTGTATGGGATACATGTTCTTATCAAAATTTCTATTTTGAATTTAATGTTTTGTGCTCTGAAAGATTCGTGAGAGTGTAGAAATGCCCTGTCGACCAAGTTAATATTGGCGACTCTCTTGTACCTCGTGGGTTGGAAAGAAATAATGATGAACGAAACGTCGGCAGTTTGATACATTCAAGAATTAGTTGCTTTTATATTTGGGGATTATCAAGAACGATCCGTCATCGTCATCAGCATAGCGGATGTTGTTGACCCACACCCCATTAACCTTAATACCGATCTCCATCTCTTCCAAAGCTTCTCGGAAAACAGCCTGTTGGGCACAGATACTGCTCCTATATCTCGCCCTTCTGCTTACTACTCGTAAGTCGAGGAACGACGGTTTGATAGAAGAAACAGCCGTTTGTAGACAAAGTAACCTTTTTTCTTTAATCTGCTTCTTTACAACATACGTCAAGCTTTATACATAAACAAAAAATTGCTAATATGTCATGTCTCATTATCAATCAAAGCACACTTAGTAATTTTGATACGTATACAAATCGAAACATAATTTAAAACATAAAACACATCAGTTTCCCACATCCTCCCACCTGAAGAATATTTAGGAAATATGATTCAAAATAAACTACAAATATCGTTTTGGCATTCTCGACACTCTACCCACGCGCGTTATCATAACAGATGCGTTGTCTTTCACTTCCGTACTACAGTCCTCTGTCTTGCAGGCGTTCGTCTCGACGTTGGAGGCCTCTTCTTCTTCACCTACATCGTCAGATGTCCTGTTGCTGGCTGAGGAAGATTCGATCAATTCCAGTGGGAAAAGTCTTTGTATTGGTCTCACCAAATATCCCTTAGCCGTCTTTAGTTTGACTACTCGCGCGCACTTGACTTTTCCCATCAATAGCTCTGTAACTCTTCCCAATGGCAACTTAATCCGTCTATCTTTATCGTTTCCAATAAGAACGACATCTCCTACTTGCACCGGTCTTCCACTGCTCTTCTGGTGGAACAGCTTCAACGTTCCCAAGTATTCTGAGCGAAATCGCCGACGTAGAGTCTCCATAAGGTTCTGCTGATGACGTAGCTTACGTGACAAGGAGTTTCTATTGACAGCGTCACAATCTGGCACACCGTGCTCTGCGTGTTCTAATAAAAACATAGCTGGGGTCAGCGCCTCTGCCTCTCCCGCTTCTCCGGATATGTAAGCAAGTGAGCATACTCACAATCCGCAAGCACAGTTAAAAGGTCCTCGTAGTGCAAGCTTGAACGTCCCAATACCTTCCTTAATAGTTGTTTCAACACTCCCACCAATCGTTCCCAGAATCCGCCCCACCAGGCCGCTGTTGGTGGATTGAAACACCATTTGATTCTGGTCACCGCTGTATCTCGCAGTAGATGATCCCAGTTTAACTCGGCGAACGCTGTGGCAGCTCCGACAAAATTGGTCCCGTTGTCACTGTACACCACTTTGGGCCTGCCCCTTCGCGCTACGAATCTCCTTAAAGCTTGCAAGAAACAATTTGTTGACAGAGAGGTTATCAACTCCAAATGCACCGCACTTGGGTCCCAACATGACATGAACGGACATGGGTGTCATATATCAAACTCCTTACTACTGGATGTTTAGCCGGCAATATGATTGGAAATCTAAAATTATCTACATCGTCACGTCTCGAAATTCGGCTCTTCAGTCGAATGAGTCCATTCTCATCTAAGAAGGATGACAGTCCAACCAAAGTGTTATCCCCTTTTGCACTGAAACTCTCACTCTGAATCATTTTGAAGATCAGACGTTCTGCTCCTATAAATTCCTCAGCAGTCAGCTCCCCAGGTCGTTTGTTTGCCGGATTTCTTAGGTTCCATACAAATCGGTGTATCCATCCGATCATTCTCACAGTTTTGCTATACTTCGAGAAGTATGTAAGATGCCACTCATCTGATGGTTCTTGCGTTAAAGGGCTCGTTACCAACTTCCTCTTTTCCTTGTTAATTGCTTCTTCGTCTTCATCCACAACTTTCATGGGCCAAGTCTCAGGTGCTCCGTATAGCCATCCTGGTCCTTCCCACCATTTCGTCCTAAGGAATTGTTTCGGTGAACATCCTCGCGATGGTAAGTCTGCCGGATTGCTAGCGCCGGGCACATGTTTCCAACCTCCCACGGACGTGAGGTTGCGAATTTCAGTGACTCTATTTTTCACAAACACGCTCCACTCCTCTTTCCTCTTTATCCATGATCAGACAGTGGAAGAGTCCGACCAAAAATACGACTCGATTTCCTCGTTCCAAACGCGTCTAATGGAAGCGTATAATCTACTTCCTATTGTAGCAGCCATTAATTCCAGTCGGGGAAGAGTCAGTTGTCGCAACGGTGCCACTCTGGATTTCGCAGCCACCAGGTTCACTTTAACTTGATCCTCGTATACCACCCTTAAAAATACCACACACGCAAAAGCTTTGCAGCTTGCGTCACAAACGGTGTGTAAACTTCTGTGTGTTATATTGCTGTCAACAAAGTGGATCCAACGCGGAATCGTTACTTCGATCAAACTTGACAGTTCTTCGGTCCATTCCTTAAATGCGTTACCTATTTCCTCGTCGACAGGTTGATCCCAGGTAAGTTTAACCTCCCACAATTTTTGAAGTATCAGCTTAGGAATTAAGGTCACTGGACACGTAAACCCTATTGGATCAAACACTCGTTGTGCCATAGAAAGAATCTTTCGTTTAGTTACTGGGCCTTCCAGATCATCGTCTTCAATAAAATCGTTACTGATCCTCAATACATCTCTACCAGGATGCCACTCGAGTCCCAGAAGCTGCATCCACGCCTCGTCCTCATTGGTACTCCTCGTGAACTCCCACCCTCTTAAGTCGAACTGCGCTTCTTGGAGAGCTAACTTGGCTTCTTTTATGAAGGTGTTAAGGTTATCTTCACCTGAAACACTAGTCACACAATTGTCTACATAAAAACTGATCAGCAGTTTTTGAATAGTAACACTAGAGTAAGGTTTTGTTCTTCGCTGGCACTCCCTCAAGCACATATCCAAATGACGTTCCAAAACTGCAGCTAGCAAAAATGGACTGCTGCTCACTCCGAAAACCACACGTCTATGTCGATAAGTCACTTCTTCGCCATGGTCACCAATCCACAAGAAGGTAATCTCTGTCATCCGGGTGAACGCTTATTTGTAAGAATGCTTTCTTTATGTCGGCCACGACCCCAATTCTCTCTTCTCTAAACCTTAATAAGACATTCGGTATTAATTCAATCAAGTTAGGTCCCTTTTCCAGGCACTGATTTAACGAAGGTTGATCCTTCGAATGAGAGGAAGCATCAAAGACCGGTCGGATTTTGGTAGTGCTGCTATTGGGTTTCACCACCGCACGATGAGGAAGACAGTGACAGCTTACCTCAGCTCTCGAGTCACCTACTTGTTCTATCACCCCGTCGACTAACCACTCCTTGAATATCGCACCATACGCCTCGAACAGATTCTCGCCTCGTAGTCTTCTCGTAGTATAATCCAATCTCTTCTTGGCAGTGGCGTAATTCTCCGGGATAGGGGGGTGTCCATCTAGCCAAGGAAGTCGCACCTCATATCGCCCCTCCTCGTCACGAGTGGTCGTCTGTGTGAAGAACTCCTTAGCTGCTGTCTCCATTTCCAGGCGTGACTGCTTCCCTGACGTCTCTCTTATTCCTAACACGTCGAGTTCCCACAGACTTGCTAATGGGGCGTCTTTGACCAACAACGAAGTCACTGTATTTGCCAAGGTCAAACCACCTTTACAACTAGGCACTTTACCCATCAGCGTCCATCCTAGTACAGTCTCCACAGCTACCAGGCCACACTGTAAAACTCGTACATCACCTGTATACAGCGTGCCGGCTACATCTGCTCCTATCAGCAGTTCAATAGGGCCTGTCTGCCCTGCGTCCGACAGTTCGATGCACATGTTGGTTAATTCTTGTGTCCAAGGTCCACGGAAAACTGTTGACACTCCATTACAAATTGTCGCTTGATCAAACGCTTCGATGTTACTAGTGAAATTGTTTCCGCTGACTTCTAGTTCATATCGATTATGTTCGTAGACAGCCTCCGTTCCTCCAAATAGGCAATGTACCAGCTTGTCCCTTCCTTTAATGACGCACCCCAATTTCTCTGCTGTAGACCGCAAGACATAGGAGCGTTGTGAACCCGTATCAATTAGCGCTCGCACTCTGCGCCTTCCTGCGAAACCTCGGATTGTTATGTACAGGGTTTGCAAGAACACGTGGGTACTCGTCTGGTTAGTTAAGGATTGTTCTCGTCCCACCTTGTCCGTTTTCTCTTCCACCCCATCGTTCGAAACCGGAACGATATTTATCGGAAGTTCATGGCACATGCATCAAGGTAATATGGGATTTGCCACAAACGACGCACTTCATTCTGGCTTTGCATTTTTTCGACTGGTGCCCCACTCTTACACAGCGGAAACAGGCACGTTTTTCCATTAAAATTTTCTTCTTCTCATCCATGGAGTACTTCTGGGCCTTAAAACACGATTCGCTGTCATGCGATCTGTCACAGAAGACACACTTCTGGGAATTAAAGTTTAGCAGATCTGTAGCAGTGGCTGCAACACTTGGTCCGGCAGTTAATCTCTCTGTCCGTGCAGAATCACCAGATCGACGAGTAGCTGAAGAAATCCAGAAGCCTTCCTTGGCCAGCTTAATTCGTTGCTCATTTTCCACCTCATTTTTTAGAAACTGCATCAGACTATCTAGGCGCTTCTCCAGGTTGACGTCTCCTTTAGAGTCCAAACTTGTGCTGGACTCAGCCAAATTCGAAACATTACACCAGGACGATCGTTGCCAAACTCGTAGTAATTCATCGGGAAAGCAGGATTCTATTAGGGGAAACAGCATGGCCGAATATTTTTCCGCAGTAATACCCAAAGTTTCCAAAGCACGCAGTTGTGTCTCAAGTCTGTCATACAGTACGTGAAGTTCCAACTTTTGATGAGATGAGGTGTTCTTCAAAACCAGCTTCAGAAGCTCTCGTACATACACCTCGATTTAAAGCTCCTCTCTACCAAACCGCGACTGCAGACTGGCCATCATCTTTCCATAATTTTCGCTCATCGCCGGGTAGCTCTCCACCAACTGTCTCGCCCTACTTTTCGGCTCCGTCGCCTGTATGAGATATTCGATTTTGTCATGGTCGTCTATCTCGGGATCTTCGTGGATTTTCCGAAACTGAGCCCAGAACGTCAACCAGTCTTTGACATCTCCACTAAAACATTTGAACTGGATTGTAGGAAGCTTGAATTTACGCTTCACTATTGGCAGTTCGTTTTGTTCTTGAGCTTTCTGGCTTATCCTGTCTACTCTGCTCTCCGTTGGGTCGTCCAACTCGTCATACCGAATCTTTAAATCCATGTACTTAGCAGAATATGAGTCACATGCGCCAATTTCCTCAATGAGCTCCTCTTCTTCCAGCGATTCACACATATGGTCGCGAAGTTGGGCGTCTAATACGTGCAGCTCCTCCAATTTAGCACTAAGCATGTTCAGACTGACCAGGAATTGACGTTTGTCCACCTCCTCGGCCTTCCAAAGCGCTTCCAGCTCGTTTACCTTTCGGGTGAACAGCATACGTTGAACACTGCGATTCTTTTTCACTTTGTCTAATTCTCCGGGCATCTTTTCGTCACAATAGTCCGTTTCTTTAGTTTCTTCTACCAAGGTCCTGTCACGGTCGCCACTAAT
The DNA here is from genome assembly GCA_946251905.1 of Cryptocephalus moraei. Classification (NCBI taxonomy): domain Eukaryota; kingdom Metazoa; phylum Arthropoda; class Insecta; order Coleoptera; family Chrysomelidae; genus Cryptocephalus; species Cryptocephalus moraei. The sequence continues at coordinate 2,170,075 of OX276452.1, forward strand.
GTTGAGCACTGATACTGCTCCTATATCTCGCCCTTCTGCTTACTACCCGTAAGTCGAGGAACGACGGTTCGATAGAAACAGCCGTTTGTAGACAAAGTAACCTTTTTTCTTTAATCTGCTTCTTTACAAAATACGTCAAGCTTTATACATAAACAAAAAATTGCTAATATGTCATGTCTCATTATCAATCAAAGCACACTTAGTAATTTTGATACGTATACAAATCGAAACATAATTTAAAACATAAAAATCAGTTTCCCACACCGCCTCTGAGTACAGCTTAGACAATAGCGACGATAATCGTAAGATACATGCTTGTCGGACTCCCTTCTGGATCTGTATGCTACTGGACATGTCGCTATCTAATTTAATCTGTGCAGTCTGATACCCATATTAATTTTCGATGTCAATATATCAAGGCTTTTGATAAGTTGTATTAGTCTATGATGTTCAACTCGATCAAACGCTTTCTCGTAGTCGGCAATGCACAGGCAGATGTCTTATTTCACAGCATAACAGTTTTGAATAAGCACATGTTTGGTCACGATCGCTTCACTACCCATTCCTTCTCTAAACCCAAACTGTAAGCTACTAATATCACTTTCGCACTTTTTATAAATTCTCTGGTGAATTACTTTTAAAAATATTTTCAGGGTGTGGCTGATCAAGCTGTTGAGTCCGTGATCTTCGCATTTTCGAGCGTTGTTTTTCTTGGGCAAGGGAACAAAGATGGCTCAACTCAGCCATGGTTGAAGGTAGTGTCCTGTTTTATAAATGATGTAACACATCTCATACAGGACTTCGATGCCTCTTTCATCTAGAATTTTTAAAATCTCTGACTGGCCCGGTGGCTTTATTGTTCTTGGAGTAAGAATCACTCTCTTTATCTCCGCCTTTAAGATCGGTGGTCTCATCAACTGACCATTGCTTTCACTCAGAACGGTGGGCCTGTCTTGATAAAACAGTTCATCGATATATTTTTCCCAGATTCTGACCTTCTCCTTGGAGTCGATAACTATCTAATTGGTCTCATCGACCAATATACCCGAGTTCTTCTCTCGGTACATTCCAGCGGTCTCTCTCAGCTTTTTGTGTAGGTTAAAACCATCGTTTTGCTTTTGCAGGTGTTCCATTTCAACACATTCTTGCTTTAGCCATTCGTTTTTTGCCGTTCTTATTTTTGATCTAATTATTCTTTTATATGTTCGACGTTCATCCATCAATCCCAATATCTCGCCATTCATCCATTTTCGTCTTAAGTTTAGGGCTGCTCGAGGGTAATTTCATATTCGGATTCCATCACCAACTCTTCCAACATAGCCCTAAGAAGAGTTGTTCAGTTGGTCAGTTTCCACATGTATGTTAGTTATTACAGATATAATAGATATTATTATATTATTAATTATTATAGTTATTATTAGTTATTATAGATATAATTAAATATTGTAATTCGAAACTATGTGTTATGACACTGACATTTATTTTAAAAGGCGATATGCAATAACATAACGAATAATAAAAAAAAATCTACATTTAGACAGTTAAATAATTTTTCCCAACTAAAAACTTATCTCCAGTTCAATTACTTAAAAGTGGCATCCAAAAATATTATGCAAACAGTTGGAAAAATACAGTTATTTATGTATATATCAAGAATTTATGTTTCATATTTTTGTAAGGTCATTGGTTGAAATATTAGAGTTAATTTTGAAAACGACATATTGATGTTAATTGTAATTAATTTTTTTTAAAAATCCACCTCGTTTATACCGACCCTCCCGGGAACTGAAAAATAGGTCGATATATAGGATGATCGTTAAATCCGTATATGTCGAAACCACGTCGAATTTCAGACCACTTGTTCACTAACCAATCCTGTACATCTTCTTCGCTCACAACACCGGACTACCCAATAACTCTTCCAGAAGATATGTTGTACCTTTTCTTGAACCTATCAATCCACGCTGCGCTGCATTTGAAGTCTTCTTCGCCTTCCATGGATGACTACTCCTTTTCCTATCATATGACCAAACAAACCACTTCAATAAAACCTGGTCCATTTCATCGTGAGCACTTTTCCTAATTCGCCTGAATGTTCCACTATTCTCTTCAAAAGTCTTAATTAAATTTTCGCGGTTTTGCCATATTGTCGCCACTGTTGATTTTGGTAAATTGCGCTCACGACATATATCACTCCGGTTCCGCCCGGCCCCGATTTCTCGGATAGTCTTGAATTTTTCTTCAACTGTCAATGTTAGGGTACGAACATACCGAAGATACCTCGATGTCGCGGTCGATGTCGATGTGAGGGCGAACATACCGAATATGCTTTTCCTTTAGGTAAGCCGCGAGGATGCGATGATGAAAGCATCTTTGATATGTGCGGTCTCATAAGAAAGCACTGTTTTGTTTTAGACATCGACCGCGACATCGACCGCGACATCTTCGGTATGTTCGTACCCTTATGCGCGCCGCATTTTATTCGGGTGATCTGCCATCTCGGATTGTTTGAATTAAACTGATCGCTAAGCGCAGAGTTTCAAAAGAAACCCCAACAAAAATTGTTTCTACCTCACATCTTCACACTAATTATCCAGATAGTACAGGATTATCAATATTAAAGCAAAATTTTTCTACGAACCAGGTATAGTCGGTGGAACCGATATAAGAGATTGACTTATGCATAACACCTTAACCGCAAAGGGCCGGGGTAGCAATAAACTCTGTTGTAAATCTTTGAAGAAGAAGTGCCGCTAAGAATGAATGTCGTTTGAAAAGGGATCGGACTAAGGAATTTTTTTTAAATATCAGTTTATAATAGATATTAAGTTAAATAATGGAATTCGCAGCCGTGATTAGTTGAAAAGTGTTGAATTATAAACTATTTAACGGTAGCAAATTCTAGCTATTATTTTTCATAACGGAAAAAATGGTAATGATAAAAATGTCATTATAAATGAATGCTAATATTAGATATATAATTATAAAAGATATGAAAATATGAAGGGTAAGTAAGTAAGTAAGTAAGTAATCGTTTATTTAGCATAATTGGCTACCTCGATATACATTTGTAAATTAGTATTGAAAGTGTACGAGAAAGAAAAATGCAATAATAGAGTACGAAACAATACAATACAGGATAAAATATGTAAGAATAAAATATTAGCATGTATCATATCTAACTGTTTAAAAAAGTATGGGCTTTTAGTAATACCTTAAATCTATTTATATTATCACAGGTTTTAATATTATTAATATATAAAGTTATAATGAGAATGGTATCTTCAATAAATAAAAATAATGAGAAAAAATATAAGTAAACAGATTACAATCGAATATTAAAATATGTCCAATACAAAAAATATATGTACATATTAATTAAAATATAATACCATTTAAGGAGGCCCCAACGACTTTGATAAACTCAGTCAAATTTGTACCTAGAAATTGTAATAATAACAGTAATATTCAGATATAAAATTAACAAAATGTTTTTATTAGGTCTTGAAGGTCTTGAATAAAATCATCATGATTATATTTTATCGTGATTAGCCTTAACTTTTAAATAATTTCTAGGAACACAATTATCTACTATCCAAAATTCACATCAAATTCATTGACCAAATATACAATTTAATTAAACCCACAATTGCTTAAAGCGAAATTGAGATCGGTCATATTTTCTATAAATATAAGTTTAACTCCACAAAACATTGAATTTTTTCAGGTTTTGATGAAATTTGTATAAATATGTATTTACCAAACATATATGAAAATAATTAAGCAATTTCTACACAAAATTGTTAAAATTATTAAACCAACTTTAGTTTAATACAATCAAATATAACTTACAGTCATTTCCTCCTATACCTACTCCACATTTTAGTTTAATACGATTTTGTGAAACATTACAAAAAAAATTGAGAATTTACCTCGGAAAAAATTTGATTGCGGTCCGAAGTCCTAAAAAAATATTTTAAGAAAAATGATACTCGACTTACGCGCTCGACACTAAAGCCTACTTAAGTTCTTCATTGTAGTTGTCACTCTCATCACTATCACTATCACTGTCATTACGCAAATTAATAATTAAATTGTTAACATGTCTACTTCGATATTCATTTTCTATTTGGATGATGTGCCGCACAGAATTTTTCCACGAGTCCACTCCGATCATGTCAGCCTCTTTTCTTATAGTCTCTAAAAAGTCAGTACTAAATTTATGACTGCGATTTTCCCGTCGTAGTCCATTTTTTAATTGACTTCATATCAATTCTATCGGGTTAAAAATGCAGTGATATGGTGGCAACCGTAGAATAACATGACCAGCTTCCAAAGCGAATAAGTCGATCTTATATTTTTTACAATATTTCTTTGTATGGAGCACTTCTAATAATTGTTTTTTATTGTAATGTTCTTCAAAATATAAATCATTTTTTAATAAAAAATCTTGAATAATTGCCTTTGTACTGCTAGCATTTGGCACTTTGTCGACTTGTTCGCAATGGTAGCTTGCATTGTCCATCACAATAACACTTCCGGGTGGCAATTTGGAAAGTAGAACGTTTTTAAACCATTTTTCGAAAACCTGGGCATTCATGTCCGAATGGTAATCCGCACTTGCACTTTTAAAGTTTTTGCACCCGAGATATAAGGCTCCAGGAACAAATCCATTTTCACTGCCAGCGTGAACAATCATTATCCGCTTTCCTTTCGACGTGGGGATGTTAATAGTGCACTTCACAGAACTGTCCACCCACCCTTTTTTTATGGTATCATGTGTATCATACCAGGTTTCATCGATGTAGAATATTTCTCGTTTTTCACTTCTATACTGTTCAATGGATTTTAAATAGTTGTACCTCCATTCTGTAATAACGTTACTTTCCATCAAACAATTTTTCTTTTCTACAGTTGTGTAACGAAAACCCATCGCTTTCATTATTTTTCGCAACGTTTTCGAACAAAACTGAATTGCATGTTCATTTTCCAAGTGTCTATTTAACATATCAATAGTTGGCACCGGCGCGTCGCAATTCCCTCCGTGGTCAGTAAAATTTCGCTATTCCTTCCCGCGGTCAGAAGGGTTCGTCGCAATTCCCTCCCAGTCCTAATGACGGTTCCCTGAAGTACCTGCTAATGACGGCACGTACATCTTTTCAGTTTTATCTGCTAGTTGTTTGTGTATTGTTGTGGTATCAAGAAGCTTGGCGTTAAGTGTGAGTTAAATATTTTATTTATATTCATATAAATTTGTTTCTAGTTATCGATCTCTTAAAATGGAGTTCGCGACTAGTGAGAAAGGTAAACCACTCATTATTTTAGATGGTTTTAAATTTAATTTCCAAAAAATACTAAAGAGTGGTATCAACCGTTGGTGTTGTAATCAAAAACATGTAAAGCGTTCCTAAAATTAGACGCCAAAAAGAAATTGTAGACAGGATGACAACTCATTCTCATGATGAGCAAAATGAGTCTATTTTAAACAGACAAAAGTAAAGTAAATTAGAAAGAAAGGCAATGGTAGAACCATGTACGAAACCATCAAACCTTCTATGCAGAGAACTTCTGGAACAGGATGGTGACACGCTTACGCTTAAAGATATCACTTTAATACGTCAAAATATAAGTCGTATTCGATTGTATGTGGCTCCAAAATTACCTAACACTGTCTTGGAGATGAACGGCGTCCTAGACTGTATTCAAATGGATACCAACAAAAAAGAAAGTCAGGAGCGTTCTTAACATTAACTTAACTTAATTACCTTAACCATTCTTAACAAAAAAGAAAATTTCTTGCTTATTAATGACAAATCCAATAATATGATTATTTTTTCAACTTCTACTAACCTAATTTTCCTGACAGAAATGGAGACTATTTTTGCTGACGGTACTTTTTACACTTGTCCAAAATTATTCTCTCAAGTTTATGTTATTCATGGATTACACAATAACGTGTATGTAACTCTGGTTTTTTGTTTACTTAAGGAACTAGGATCTTATGCGAGCGTTTTTTTCCCATTTAGTGTTAGAATTTAGAAAATTAAATAAGGTATTTGCTCCCAAACAAATCTGCACTGATTTTGGAAAAGCAGATCATATGGCTGTGCGTTATTCTTTACCCTCCACTGAAATTAAAGGTTGTCGTTTTCACTTAGGACAAAGTTAGTGGCGCAAGATGAATAACCAATGAATATCGTAATATCGAAATTTGATAATTTTTTAAATACTTTTTTGGATTACCCTTTCTTCATGAAAGTGACGTAGGTTTCTGTTTCGCTGAAGATCTTATGTCTATTCAACCTTTAAATAAAAATGTTCAAAACTTCTGCGATTATATCCTTGAAAATTGTATTAAAGATGATTCCACTTTTCCTCCTTTAATCTGTGCTCAATTTACATCTTCTTTAACTCGCACTACAAACGCTTGCGAATCGTTTCACTCCACATTTAAGGCCTTCTTTTATTCCTCTCATCCCAATATCTATCAGTTTGTTGAGGCTCAAATTAACGTTCAATCCGAGGTTTACATCAAGCTTAGAAGCACTGCTGTACGGCGGAAGGAGATGATCAACAAAGAAAAATTTGTTGCAGAAAAAATGTTACTTTTTGAAACCAAACAGATCAACAGAATTGATTTCATACGTGAATTATCTTACAAATTTCTTCCAGTTTAAATTTAATGATTGAATTTACTATGTAAATATATTATTATTTCATTAGTCTACGTTTTTCTCATATTATTCTATCTTTCATTATTATTCTTTATGACAAAAACGTTGCATTGAATTGTGAATACGGTTACGTAAACGTTTCAAATATAGAATTTCACGACAAAGGAACTGCTTATGTAATTGTGTTTGTATTACATTGGAATAGAGCTATTTGCCTGCACTACTTTTATAAACATGTCAGTGCCTAAAAAACACTGCCAGTCCTAAGCCTGGTAAAATGTGAAGGAAAAATATTTTGCTCAATAATACTACCATATCGATGATATACTCTTGTTTCGCCGTTTAACGTTACACGTAAACAAACAGACAAAAGATTTATATAATAATCCTAATGGGGGCGAATCGCGAGCAGTCGATACGAAATTAGACCTCTTCGGCAGGCGACCCAAATGGTACCCGTTGACCAGGGAGGGAATTGCTATGAACCTAAACTGAACGCGGGAAGGAATTGCGATAACCCAAATTCGACTCGTTGACCAGGGAGGGAATTGCGATGCAGCCGTTGGCACGTGATTACTTTGAAATAATTCGTACACTTTCCTTCTAATGAAATGTTCCTGCCACGGAGTACACTTTTTTATTGTCCCTTTGTCGCATCTCCTTTTTCTTTCCTTTGGTCCATATTGAACTATTTTCCCGATCGTTGACCTTGCTACTCCAGTTATTTCCGCAGTCCTGTCCAAAGGTCGCTTTTCACCTTCGATTTTAAGCTTATTGTATATGTTTAAAATTGCACTCTTTTCACCGGGTGATAACAGAGTACGTCTTTTGGATGATGACGGCTGATTGTGTGAAAGTGATAATTGATAATTTTCTTCTTGTGGCGGTTGAACAACTTCTTGCAGCAGCTGAACATTTTCATCTTGCGGCGGTTGAATATCTTCTCGCTCGGGTTGAATATCTCCTTGCAGCATCTGAACATCTTCTTCTGCCGGTAGTTGATTAATTTCAATATCATTAATAATAACGCGTTCCCATGGTCTCCACATTTTCACTAACACAAAACACTATACGAACACAAAACTCTACTGAACAATACGGCACAGTAACTGAAACTGAAGGTAATCATGTACCTTCCCACAGAGAAACTGTTTCAAGCGGAAGAGACAATAAATGCAGTTAAGGGGTTTTTCCCTGAAATTTCTAAAATTCCATCCTCAATACTAGATAATGAACAGTTATAATAACTGCAAACTTTTCTAAGGGATTATTGCTTTTCTTGTGCCTAAATGAATGCAATTATATCTACTGATCTCTATGTGGTTAAGAATGCTAACGAGCGTTACCTACTCTCTTATCTGATTTGTGACAGAGGTCCGTAAAGGTTTATTCTCTTTTCGCCGTTTCTTAATTGTGTTAAATATTTTTGTATGTATCCTATTGCGGCTGTTGCGGTTGTTTATTAGGATGTTTAGGTGTATACTAGTTTCCTCCCATGGTCAAATTAAAGGCCCTCCCAAATTAAAATCCTGTATTTAAAAGAGGGAGCAGGTAAAATCGCTATCGGTTAATTGTTAAGTGTAGTAATATTGAATAAATTACCCGTTCGGTTAATTTCGCATTTTGTTGAACTAATCCTATCAAAACCTCATTTCTCCTTAATTACAAAATTTTTGTTACATACTTATAATAAAATCATTGTATCCATTAACATATATCATAAGAAAACAATATCTGATGTTTAGAATAATTACATATATAAATATAGTTTTTTCTAAAAAAAAAGTTTTTGATTCGGACTAAAAGGAATACAATGATTTCTCATAGATACATACAGTCGTATAACTCCATATAGTAGATTCGTATTTCCACAGGTTGCCCTAAAAGTGTGTGATAATGATTTTGAATAGATACGTAATAATATAGTACTTGTAAAATTCAAAACAAAAAACATGGAACTCATGCAATAGATAATTGCTGCAAAAATGGTAACCGACAATTCTATTGCAATAATACCAATCATTGTTCGTACAATCGATGACATTATTTATTATCTATTGTATCTGTTGCATGCTTCCCAAGTTTTTTGTTTTGAATTTTACAATATTAATATCTACTAAAAATCACTATCACAAATTTTTAGGAGAATCTATAGTGGATTATAAATATGTATGGAGTTGTATAAGTCGCACTTGCATATTTTCGAATCTTTATCATAGAAATTCTTAAGGCTAGTTACTGTCATTAATACTGATACATTTCTTTAATATAAATCATATGATTTGATAATAAAATGTGATGGTTTAATACATTACAAAAATGTATACCTGTATTTTTCTTCGCCTTGTATATATATTGGATAATCTAACAATCAATTCTACAATCTGTAAAATTAGCGTTGATTTTTTTTATAAATTTATCGATTGCAAAATTCCACCAGAACAACCACAACAAGGAAGCGAGTTAATGAAAACCTTATAATAATAACAATACAATAAGAAATACAAAAAATCTGAGTACGGACCACCGAATCAGCGAAGAAATCAGCATATTTATAACTATTCACAAATGCGTATTTTATGGTATCCCTTGTTGAGAAGCTGGCAGGGGGTAGGCCTCCTCTGCGATAATGAGTCTCTTAGATCTCTTCCAGGCACTATAACTATAACGAAACTTTGACGAGTTGTGGGTCGTATTATCCGGCGGAGACGAGTTGTCACCCAACCCTTATAATACCCTCAGGTAAGGAAATAGAATGGGTCGAGTTGTCACCAGAGTTTTCGCACAGGTATATTTCAAGCTTTCTTTGGGATAATGGGGGTACTTTTCGCAATTCTTTAAATATGAATATGATTTAACTACTCCAATGAGATGTAATATTACACCAAACGTTTTGTTTTTGGTCAGTTTCCATTATCCAGGTGATCGGTCCTGTTCGTTTTACTAGAATGTTAGTCCAAGTGGTGAAAAGTGGAAAAGGAAAAGACATGTTAATTATTGACCGTTTTAAATGCAATTTCCAAAAAGTTCTCTCTGGGGGTAGTGCAAAATGGTGGATTTGTGCGTTTAGTCCGAGAAGCGTTACCGAATTCAACACTGAAGGGATGTAGGTTTCACCTAGGCCAATCGTGGTAAGTAATGCAAAGTCCCAAATCAAAACAATACCATTTAAATTGCAGGTGGAGAAAAATTCAAAAAGTTGGTCTCTCCTCAATATATAAAAATGATAAAAATTCTGAATTCACAAAATATTTAATATACATCTTTGGACTGCCTTTTCTAAACCCTGAAGATGTAGGAGAGTGTTTCACCCTAGACCTTGCAGCCATTCAACCAAACCATCCAGCGGTTACAAAATTTGCCGACTATTTAGTTGACACGTATGTAGCCGAAAATTCATCCTTTCCTCCGTATATATGGGCGAAAAATCTTCGTCTTTGCAACGAACCACAAATGCCTTCGAATCATTTCATAGAAAATTTAATATGTGTTTCTACAGTACACACCCTAATATTCATAAATTCATTGACGTACTATTAAATGTTCAAACTGATTTATACATTAAACAAATAAGTGTTGATAGTCCTAAAAAGAAATACTTATGATAAATTCTCAATATTGAATAAACAGTTTGTCGATAAACATATAGAAATGTTCACAAATGGTCAACTAAATAGATTTCAGTTTGTGAAATTATTGTCACAGCATTTCAAAATTGTTAAATAAATACAAATGTTTTCTTAATGTTACTCTGTCAATAAAATACCGCAATTTTTTATGTGTGAAGATACCTGCTAATAAATTTAGATAATCAATCTGTATCACATGTACAACTTTTTTTTATATACCTACACATATTCAGTAACCTATAATAAAATTAACATTGGGTGACAACTCGACCCTGATCTGGGTGACAACTCGACCCCGGCCTGGGTGACAATTCGACCTACCATTTGTCAGTAATCACCTTATGGGTGACAACTCGTCCCCGGCCGTATTATCGGTAGGATTCTTGTAACCGAGGGCTTTATAAGCGTTGATTATAACTATTGCGTTAAAGCGCAATCGTCGGGATTTTCTAAACAGGTCGTTTTATCCGATTGATCGATTAAAGCGAGGTCGATATAAGTGAGGTTGACGTATCATCCTTTTGTACACTCAAAAAATAAACATTAGAATTGTCGGACTGTTCTGAACTTTCTAGGAGCACAATCTATAACTATACCTCATTTTATAGACCAAGAGCTGGGCACGAGATTTCAACATCATCAGTAATATGGAATTCGTAAACAGGAATAAATTCCATTACCATCAGTTATTAAAGTTCCGAGCAGGCGGACAGCTTACTGGTTGCGAAGGGTAGTTATAAGGGGTGAAAGTGATTAATTTTTAGGGGAAGTTTCGGCATAGATAATAAGCTTAAAAATCTATGTAATGATAGTTCTTACCATACCTAAACTAAATTCCAAGCGGCGGACACATAAGTAGGTGCAAAGGGGGTGGCGGACAATAGTAAGGGGGTGAAAACGCGAAGAGCTAGAGCCGAAATTTCAACGTCATCGTCATTAATAATATGGAATTCGTACACAGGAATAAACTCTATTACCATCAGTTATTAAAGTTCCGAGCAGGCGGACAGCTTACTTGTTGCGGAGGGTAGTTATAAGGGGTGAAAGTGATTAATTTGTAGGGGAAGTTTCGGCATCGATAATAAGCTTAAAATTGTATGTCAAGATAGGTCTTACCATATCTAAACGAAATTCCAAGCGGCGGATACATAAGTAGGTGCAAAGGGGGTGGCGGACAATGGTAAGGGGGTGAAAACGCGGAGAGCTAGAGCCGAAATTTCAACGTCACCGTCATCAGTAATATGGAATTCGTACACAGGAATAAACTCTATTACCATCAGTTATTAAAGTTCCGAGCAGGCGGACAGCTTACTTGTTGCGGAGGGTAGTTATAAGGGGTGAAAATGATTCATTTTTAGGGGAAATTTCGGCATCGATAATACACTTAAAAATGTATGTAATGATAGGTCTTACCATACCTAAACGAAATTCCAAGCGGCGCACACATGAGTAGGTGCAAAGGGGGGGGGCGGACAAGGGTAAAGGGGGTGAAAATGCGGAGAGCTAGAGCCGAAATTTCAAGGTCATCAGTAATATGGAATTCGGAAACAGGAATAAACTCTATTAAACCATCAGTTATTGAAGTCTCGAGCAGGCGGACAGATTACTCGCTGCGGAGGGTAGTTATAAGGGGTGAAAGTTGTTAATTTTTCGAGAAAATTTCAGCATCGATCAGAAGCTTCAAAAATTTATGTAATGATAGATCTTACCATAAATGAACGAAATTCCAAGCGGCGGACACATGAGTGGGTGCAGAGGGGGCGGCGGATAAGGGTAAAGGGGATGAAAATTGGAATGGCAAAATTAGTGAGTTTATTCCTGTTTACGAATTCCATATTACTGATGACGTTGAAATTTCGGCTCTAGCTCTCCACCCTTTCACCCCCTTAAGCATTGTCTGCCGCCCCCTTTGTTCCACTCATGTGTCCGCCGCTTGGATTTTTTTTTCAGTTATCGTAAGATCTATCATTCCATAAATTTTGAAGCTTCTGATCGAAGCCGAAATGTTTTCGAAAAATTAACCAATTTCACCCCTTATAACTACCCTCCGCTACAAGTAAGCTGTCCGCCTGCTCGGAACTTCAATAACAGATGGTAATAGAGTTTATTCCTGTTTACGAATTCCATATTACTGATGACGGTGACGTTGAAATTTCGGATCTAGCTCTCCGCGTTTTCACCCCCTTACCTTTGTCCGCCACCCCCTTTGCACCTACTTATGTGTTCGCCGGTTGGAATTTCGTTTAGATATGGTAAGACCTATCTTGACATACTGACATACAATTTTAAGCTTATTATCGATGCCGAAATTTCCCCTACAAATTAATCACTTTCACCCCTTATAACTACCCTCCGCAACAAGTAAGCTGTCCGCCTGCTCGGAACTTTAATAACTGATGGTAATAGAGTTTATTCCTGTGTAAGAATTCCATATTATTGATGACGATGACGTTGAAATTTCGGCTCTAGCTCTTCGCGTTTTCACCCCCTTACTATTGTCCGCCACCCCCTTTGCACCTACTTATGTGTCCGCCGCTTGGAATTTAGTTTAGGTATGGTAAGAACTATCATTACATAGATTTTTAAGCTTATTATCTATGCCGAAACTTCCCCTAAAAATTAATCACTTTCACCCCTTATAACTACCCTTCGCAACCAGTAAGCTGTCCGCCTGCTCGGAACTTTAATAACTGATGGTAATAGAATTTATTCCTGTTTACGAATTCCATATTACTGATGATGTTGAAATCTCGTGCCCAGCTCTTGGTCTATTAAGTTTCTAGCTACTTAGTAACTATTAAATACATTTCAGACTTTTTTTAAACCCCTTGGTAATTACAATTCGGATATTTTTAATTTTTAAAGCCCTTCAAAGGAAAAAAGTGTTGCTGTTTTAAATAAGTTTATTGAATTGCTCATAAATGCACAATATTTTTATAAACTTTATTTTATTGTATGACTGTAATATTTTCTAGCTACATGTCTGTCATTTTTAACTTGTGTTTAGATCATAATTCTTCATAGTCATAGAGGATCATGTAACATTCGAGTTGACCTTTACAGGTCCTGTCAATGCCGCAAAGAGTTTCGCTTTTCTACCACCATTGCCTGAATGAGTCCAGACTATTCGAATATTCCTTATCTAGCTGCGATAATTGGTATTATTTACAATTAAATTAATATTCGTAAAATATTCAAATATAACAATTGTATAAATGGAAGTAGTAGAAGTATTATTAGGAGAAATATTTATCTAAATTAGAAGTTTATGTCTCATCAAGTATAACCCGTTATAAAACTGCACACCGTGTACATTAAGTAAACGTATACCATTCCACAGCCAATTGTGAGGTGGTTTATCTTGATAGTGCTGTATAATCTCGGCTATTACTGTCGTAGGTATTTAAACTTGAGATACATATGTATTTCAAATAAATATGTTATGTATCTTGGAAACAATTATAGCAATTTTGATTTCATTGACAAATCCCATGTAATCAATCATTTTGACACAAGAATCGTTCTTACTAAAAAAAATGTCGGAATAAACCTCAATTTAATTTGTCTGTTTGCGACATCTTCTCCTGTAGACAAAGACATGGAGAAACAGATTATTTCAGTACCCGATTTTGATATGCTTCTTGACTAGGCACGTGACGATAACCATGTACAAGTGTTGTCGATATTAATATGAATATATCCTATATATATTTTAATATATATAGGATATTATTATTATAATATCCTATAATATATTAATATTAATATATTATATTATTATATATATATATATATATATACGTGTTATACCGCTTATACAGACCCAACTTGACATACTCAGTAATCGTTATGGGACCAAAAGTGACCTTACCAGACCCGGCGTCGGGTCTGGTAACGTTTTCCATTGTAAAATGGTTCAGGAGTGTGATAACACCTTATAAACGAAATTTCAGCCGGGCTTGAAAAGTCGGCGAAATTAGTCAGTAAATATAGAATTAGTTCGCGCGATTTCTGCTCAGAGGGAGCTGCCGTTTTATATAAGTACCGGATATATACGTTTGGGTGAATGGTATATACAACCGACGCTGTCAAGCCTGAAAGTGGCAACAGCGCATAATCTTAAGAGCTTATAAAATGCATTTATTTGGTAAAACCTACAGTACTCATTAAGTTTAATAACACATTAATAAGTATTCCTTTTAAAATCTAAAATCTGTTTTCAATATGTTGTTGCATTTTAAATATTTTGAGTACGGCCGGTGCTCATTGGCACAATCTGTCACACGCGCTTCTTCTTCACTTATCGCTGCTTAAAAGAGGGAAGGTAGAAAACCACTTAAAGGGGCCCTATTTCTTTTAAAGAAGTATATATTAGACCATTCAAGACGGTACCTTTTTTTTGACTGTGTATGGACAAACTGACTGACTGGACGACTCTACTGCACTTTAATGCTTAATATTTAATTTTTTAAAGTTTTTGAATTTAATAGTGTACATTATGCCTGAAATTGTTGCCAACAAATGGGAAAATTTACTTGATATTAATCTTAAGGAAAAATATTCTTCATGAAAAGTTGTGCATTATATAGGAATCAATAATCAAGAATAAAATTTTTAAATTAGTAGTATACAGGGAATATCAAAAATAGTTATTTACGCTGAAGAGAAAAGTGCTTTTTAATTTAATTACGGAAAAAATGTAATTCAAATATATTGATAAGAATAAAAAATAATGTAAATAAGTCAAAATGCATGACAATCTAATAATTCATTAATGCATTTAAAGTAAAAAAAATTACTAAACACCAATAAATTTCTTATATTTATCTTATTCAACAAAATGTCAAAAAAATGCTAAAGTGCTAAGTAATTATTTATTTTACTTTAGAGTCGATATTTCAATCACCTAATAAATATTATTTGTCAAATAACATATTTTAAATGCAGAAAAAACAAGTTATTTGACCAAAAAAATGTTTATTAGCAACTTGCTAAGAGATTGAAATACACGGCCTTAGGACCGGTACTTTGGGTCCTGATTAAACATCGGATTAAGTTAATCCCCGATTAAAACAGCCAGTCAACTTAATCGCAGTTATCAATAACAAACGAAAGTAGTCGTACTTTAGTTGGTTGGCTGTTTTAATCGAGAATTAACTTAATCCGATGTTTAATCAGGACCCAAAGTACCGGCCCTAAATGTATTAATTAATTATTTGAATTCCATTTGGACTTGAACATAATTTTTCATTTCTATCAACATTTTTATATTACAGTTTGTTCTGTAATTAAATTCAGAAGCACTTTATTGTTCAGCATAAATTAATATTCTTACATCAAAATGAATTTAACAAATTTGATTCTTGCTTATTGATTCCTATGTGATGCAGAACTTTATATAAAGAAATTGTTGTGTAAAGTTAATAGTATAAATAAATATCCCATTTGTTGCCAACAATTTAGCAGTAAAAGGTGAAATGAGATATTCTTAATTCTACAAAATTGTACATATTTTCTTTAATATTTTAAAATCCCTGGATTAAGTTTTATTTTTTTTTCTTTTTACGTTATGCTTTATTTATTTTTAAAATATGGCTTCTCTAATTTTAATCAACCGAAGAAAAAATTCCAAAATTCGACAAAAATAACTGAAAATCGAACGAAGCAACGGTACATTTTAACCATAGAATTAAATAAATTGCTTTATTAAATAAACTAAAATATATTATAATATACAATAAATTTAATCTTTTAAATTTTTAAAGATGACTTTAAAAGTGTAAAACTTAAGATTAGGTTTGCCCTCGGTTTCTTTAAAAAACAAAAAAAATACACCTGTGTTACGTAAAACATTAATCTCTTGCCAAATTAGCATAAAAAATAACATTTTGTATGCATTTTGTGGGTTTTTTCATTAGCACTAATGAAACGTTGCAATCTTTTTTTATTATTAATAGAGCTATTTTATATATTAACAGAATTAACAAAAACATCCTCTACAAGAACTTTTTAGAGTTTTTCGAGTTTTTTAACTGAGTTCCATTCTTTTACTATGGGTTTTACAGTTATTTACATGTACGGTGCATGCATTTTATGTTTTTTAAATGAGTCGAGGGCAGTTTACACTATCTTAAACGGCAGACCCTTTCTGCCAGAGCCCTAAATTATTTCTGCTGACTACTACCACACCTCATAGAAATGTTCGGTAGTCGGTAAAAAAATACTTTCTACTTATAAAGTGCGTCTAATTGTTTCTGAAATTTCCTTGACTCAGTACCTGAGTTTACACCTCCTATCGCCAGCGATAACATTTTTTTTTGAGCGATTCATTGCTGGAACGTTTAAATAGATGTCTGCTCACCATTAACAAATAATGAAATAACCACAAATATATAACCACAACCACAACACTATCCTTTTCGAGCGTAAAATTGTGTGTATGTGATCCCCTAAACATGGCAACGTTGCCGGGATTGATAGCGTTGATACACTCTAGTTCTGTTATACAAAAGGGTCTCGCAATACCATCGAACGTATTACGGTTCAATAACGGCTATTAAATATGTTGACATTTTTTATTGACGTTTTTTGCTACCCCTCTAAAGTTGCCTTGATTGTTATAATAAAATAATGCATAAATTGATTTAATTTATTTCTCTAATATCATTGGTTCTAGTGGGTCTGAGGTTGTCTGTCAAACATAAAAGGTCTGATAACGTCGCCTCTAACAGTATATATATATATATATATATATATATATATATATATATATGTAGCAGTAAAATTAACGACGGAACAAATGTATAAGAGAAAATTCACGACTTACCCGTCTAATTCCGTTAAGAAACGGTAACCACCGACACGTGTTTCTGCTTGTTAGCTTCTTCAGGGTGGTATAACCAAGTTTTGAATGACAACGATGTTCGATACTTGGAAAAAAAATTATACAACTCCAAAAAGAACGCAAACAGTGAGCAGCAAAGCACATTTACGCCTAACATAGGAAAGACCCTCCATTCCAGAGCAACAATACGTCTGTGACGCGGAGGCTAGCTATAGTCAACTGTCACGAATCTTTTGACCGCGTCTTTTTCTCATCTATTTCTCATCTCGTTTTTTCTCATCAATGAAAATCTGAAATAACTCCAGAATAACTCCAGAAATAACTCCAGAGCCAGCATTACCGGCGATAATCATAACGAATTTTATTTTTTTTTCTTCTCAGGTTTACCGGAATCTTCCAGTTCTGCCCGCCGAAAATAGCCCGTGTAAGCTATAATTAAAGCCTGGGGAGGACGTAACTCGAAGTGGAGGTGGATACAAACATACGCGAGATACGTCATTTTCATTATCGCGCGGGACGCGAGAAAAAGGAAGAACGGGTTCCCTCGCAATCATATAATAAACGCATATATGTAAATCTCTCAACCGTTATCTCTGAAGAGAGGACCGGCGGATCGAATAAAAGTGATACGGGTGGGCAGCGGAGGCAAGTGATAGTGCGACGTATGACGGCGCCGCGTTGGTTCCAAAACGACGGAAGAGACGACGCCGGAAAATACAAGAGGGAGAATGGGAAAGAGTTTCTTTAACTACACATTGCTGGTGGTTTGTACTGGTAAGTCAAATGCGCGCTACTACTAACTGATTTCACTTTTGACTGATTTTACCAGCCCTTACATTTTTTGAAATTCTAACTTGAACCTGTTGATTAAAATGTAAACCACCCCATTCGACTACCACTGCTTCTGTTGTTTAATCGTATCATATTACCCAATTTCTTCTATTTTGATCACAACTTGGATGTGAGTCGAATACTATATTTTATATAGTTTGCTCTACCTGAAAACTTTTTACCTGACACGTTAATACCTATCGAGTTGGTAAACTTCTCTATTGTCCTTTTGTACCTAAGTGGGTATTCAAATTAAATGTAAATAAAAAAATATTCAGCTATACTACTACGTTGAAGTACACATTGAATAATGTGTACCATGTGTACTACACAGTATTCTCTTACTTAGAGACTAGTAACTAATTTTCTTGCTTTCAATTTGTCTCTTCTTTTTTTAACTTCACGAGTTTCATGTTTTAATACTACCTCACGACAATTCACCCTACTATTCAACTGATTCTCTTATTTCACCTGTTGCATTCATTTCGATTTGAATTCGATGTCAATATTTAAAATTTAGAAATCAAGGACAATTGATTCAACTATCACAGATTTTACTGTCTCGGTAGTTTATATGAGCGAGTACTTTCATCTAAACTTCGATCAAAACCTGTAAACATTGGATCTCTTTGTGATTTGAATTCGATGGAACCCAACTCTTGAAAGTTGTCATATGCAGGTTAATATCGAATTAAAATTATTTCAACATGTATATTTATAATTCAATTTTATTTAAATATCTATTTATAGTATATGTATCCTTGTATAAATGCAAAATGTGGAATCATAGTTTTAAACTTTTTGCATGAAAATTTTAATGATTACATTTATAAATTTGCAATTGCATTGCAATTGAATACCAATTTAAAAAAATCTCACGATTAGAATGTAAATGTTATATTGTAAATCAACCTGAAATCAGTTAGATCTCACAAACGTAATGAGCTTAAATCAAATTGCATTGTCTCATTTCGAGGATTATTAATGCAAGGATGTGATGATTATGAGGAATAATGAATATCCTGTATTTTTTTTAATTCAATCAATCTAATTTCAATTACACTGAATTTATTTCTAAGACGATTTGCTATAATGTGAAATATTACGGTATCATAATAAGTGAACGTTACACCGACACTAGGTACTTCATCGCGGAACAAAATATGAAAAGAATCCAACACATAAAACAATTTTATGAGTGACTCGATCATAAGTCGAGTCTCAAGGTTTTCACGTACCTACTGTTTGTTAGATTTCATCGAAATTTTAAAACATGATTTATTTTCGATAATACCGCCGCCACTGAAATTTGCGTTGTATGGTACCATTAGGGGCGATATTGATAACATCGATAAACAAGGAGTTATTAGAGAGAAATAATTAAGACTGTATTGAAATGCTTTTAAATAAATTAAATTTATAGGTAGTATGTAGTTGAGTTAATGTTTACAGTTAACAAGTACACACTTTTATTTCAAAATTTCCACATTCGTAATGACTCAGTCCTGTAGAATTTGTGATAGATTTCAATACTCCTACAAATTTCTTGGAATGTTTCAAAATTAAAAACAAACCTTGAATAATGTTACCTATACATAGAGGAAAATTTTCAAGTACTTAAGATAAAAACCACGGTATGAATAATAAGATTTATTAATATCTGACAGAAATATATTAAACGTACTAAATCTATAAACAATAAAAATTTGATAATACTCATAAAAGCTCTACTTACATATTTTATCACCCTGTTGTTAGCCGCCCTCTTATGCCTTTTAGTTTTCCGGATAACTTCAACAATCCACATTCAAAACTTAGTATTAATAATTCTGTTACATTCAATATGAATCTTCCAGATTTTTATTATAATAAAAATATTGTCTGATCCGCACTATCATCAACAGGGGTCAAATTTAAGATAACATTCCATATGCCATACAAATCTTTAAATAAAAATCATGCTCTATCTAAATATATATGTAGTATCGTTTTTATCCCCCTAGTCTGAATATTGTTTTTCTGACAATAAACATACAATAAATATACATAACCGTATTTATGTTTATTGTGAAGAAACTTCATTTATGTAAATAATTGTGGGCATATTAATATAGTCTAATTTTGTTACTTCATTATTAGAATTATGCAAACAGCATATACACTCTCGTAAAATTATAATTACCACAATATTTGGGAATAATCCAAAATGTTTTTCGAGAAGTGTTACTTATCTTAAGTGCGACTGATCGAACTCAAACACAACAATGTAATAAGTAATAAGTATTATAAAGTTATTCCAAGATATGTAATTTAAAACGACAGTTAAATTGTGAACGAACCACATTATTATTAAATAAAAAGATCAATGGATCTAACAAGAATTAAGGATATTATTATAATGTATCAATGAATTGGATTTGCCGATTAGTTAAGTTGTTTGTTGAAGACTTCAAAAACTTCTATTAGGCAAGAAACAACTCTCTGAGGCAATGAACGTCTAAACGTCAATTTCCCTTATGACACTCCTTGATATCATTTTAATAATACATTAAGTATAAATAATTAATTGGTATATCCTCTACATAACGTCGACTCGATCGGCACTTACTCCGGTTTTTGATGAAAAACAATGCTTTCTATGAATTTCCATCCTTCAGTCATGTAAACAGTAAACGAATTCACCAAAATTTGCTCTAGTTTCTATCTAGAACAACAATTTCCCGGATTAATTAAAATAATATTAAACAAAGGTGCAGCGTGCAATACTTACATATAAGGAAGTTTACCTTTTTCTTATCGTATTATATATGTGACCTCTCTGGTAGAAAATGTAAATTTTATGCAAATATTTTGCGGAAATCTTCAGCGACTTCCGTTTGACTTAAAATGATTTACATATATCGAAACCCGTCTCGTCTGACCTTTTCGTATCTGGATTTTTTGTGCATAAATGTTACTTGTGCGTTATCCAAAACGCATGCGTCCCTAAGACCTTCAGGATATAATTTCCGTTAATACCTGCAAAATAATAATATATCACACACGTCAATTGTTGTATTGTAAGCGACATTATAAAAGCGGGAAAAAATCTGATCCGAAATGAAATAAGGGGCTTATTGATTTTATTCTTTTATTACGTAAAGCTGAATGAAAGTCTTTTCAAATTTTATTACTAAAATAAACAATAAAACGATCGCCATAAGTTGTTTATTATTTCATCATAAATGAAAAAACATCATCATGCGAAGATAAAAAGTTTTATTACTGGAGTACAGGTTCATACATTTTGAAATAACGATATGACTGCTTTTCTTGAAAAAGTCCATGTTTCAATGGCGTATCGAGAACCCTTTTAATTGAAAAATCACATTACTTCAGTTTGTATTTATATTTCATGTTGAAGTGGAAAAAAAGTAAAGTAGATTTTAAGAAAGTTGCAGCAAAACAAAATACCAAAATACACAAAACTTTATTTCTAATTCCTTTCATCTAGTTTATTTCTTCTACTCGAATCAACGGGGGAAAAGCGCGTGCGAAAAGTTTGGGTTATACGATTTGGCCTGGCTAGTAGAGGGGGTTAAACGAGGAAACCATTATAAATGCAACATAACATTTATTGTTAATAATTTTCTGTGATCGTTTGAAATACGCAAAACCACGTTTTTGTTAGTGTAAAGGCGAAACTATAGGTTATAGCAAAACAAGTTTCAACTAAAAGTCGAAGCGAATTCAGAAATACATAATTTGAGTCTTGATATTTTTTTTTAATTTTTGCATACACATCGCGAAAAACCGTTAAAAATTACCGATTTTTGCAATTTTAATAATGAATGTAGAAATTACTTTTTTCAACTCTATGGCTTTTTTACGAGGATGCCATTTAAATTTAGAATCATTTGAGCTAGTGTGAAAGTTAATGGGTTAATTAATTTCTGAGATATTTTAATTTGTTTAGGTATACCGAAAGCATTATTTCAAAAGGCTTGCTGCTAGCGACAAATAGTCGTAAAAATATTTTACAAACAGAAATCTTTTTGGATAGTTTTTTAATTGTGTAAAGGAAAAATGCCTGAAATATGTTTTACCCTTTCCTTATCTATTTAGAAAAAGTACTTTTAATAAGTATTTTGAGATGGAAATTCAAAAATATTTACTTTATCAAAAAGATACGTCTTTCTAATTTAAAAGATATTGAAAGCTGGCATCCAAACAAAGGATTAAAGAACAAAAAATATTTCTACGCCGAGTAGGAGCTGAGTTAACTTGTAACTTATTTGTTTATAACTTATAACTTGTTATATTGTAATGCGAGAAGTAAACAAAGCGACACATGTTTACTCTTTCAAAAGAATAACTACGACGCGTACAAGACAGGTGCATGAACATTTCCTGCGTAGGTGTTCTAGAATATACTAGAACGTTCTTTATCGGGGTTGGGAGTGTATATATAAGGGGGCTTGTGATCGAGGGAGTTAGTGAGAAGTAGAGAAGCAGAAACGCGCGACATACGATCCGAAAGCGGAGCAGTACAAATAAATTATGTAGTGTCTAGTCTAGTGAACAAGTACTTTAGTGTGTTAAATAAATTAGTGTTCAATTAATGTAAATAAATTATAAAATAAACGTTACATTGGTGTCAGAAGAGCGGATCATGAAGAAGTTACGCGAATTAAAAGTGGCCGAGTTAAAAAAAAACTCGAGGAACGCGAATTGGAAACAGGAGGGAAGAAGACTGAACTCCAGGACCGACTCTCGGCATTTTTGAAAGAAAATGGCCAGGACCCGGAAGTTTTCGAGTTCGAAGACGACGACATAACGAAGCAGTTCGCCGCCCAGAGGGAAGAAATCGCTGCCCAGAGGGAAGAAATCGCCGCCCAGAGGGAAGAAATCGCCGACCAGAGGGAAGACATCACTGCTCAAATCGCCGCCCAGAGGGAAGACATCACTGCTCAAATCGCCGCCCAGAGGGAAGAAAGCGCCGCCCAGAGGGAAGACATCACTGCTCAAATCGCCGCCCAGAGGGAAGACATCACTGCTCAAATCGCCGCCCAGAGGGAAGAAATCGCTGCCCAGAGGGAAGAAATCGCCGATCAGAGGGAAGACATCACTGCTCAAATCGCCGCCCAGAGGGAAGACATCACTGCTCAAATCGCCGGCCAGAGGGAAGACATAATTACTCATATTACTGATCAAATCGCCGCCCAGAGGGAAGAGATAACCGACCAGATGGAGGCTCAGCGTAAGGAGATTGAAGAGAAGATCAAGCAGTTGGAAGAACGACTAGAACAAGTCAGTAGCGGCGAGGGGAAAGAAGACGAAATTAAACAGAAGACGAGGCAGTTGGAAGAACGACTAAGGCGAGTCAGTAGCGGCGAGACGAAGGAAGAAATAAAGGCGGTCGTTCAACAGAACTCGATATGCACTAATCGAGTGACGCCCCCAACGTTCGATGGAAAAATTCCGTGGGCCAGCTACAAGAAGCAGTTTGAGGCAGCAGCGGAGGCTAATGCTTGGTCCCCTCACGAGAAAGCTGTCTCCCTAACGGTAGCCTTACGTGGAGAGGCGTTGGAAGTTCTTCGAACGCAATCCACCGAGGAAGCCGGGAATTACACGGAGCTGCTGAGGCGACTGGAAATGCGGTTCGGCCAAACACATCTGGAGCAAGTTCATCAATCCCAGATGTCCAATCGCCGTCAGGGATCGAACGAGACCTTGCAGGAGTTCGAAGCGGACGTAGCCAGACTAGTGAGGTTGGCGTATCCCACGGCACCGGAACAGATGATGGAGTGCCTCGCAGTGCAGACGTTCGTGAGCGGGCTGCGGGACCAGGAACTGCAGAGGGCCCTGAGACTAGCTCGACCGAAAACATTAATGGACGCGCTCGCCATCGCACTGGAGCATGATGCAGCCATGGAAGCCTCCCGCGGTCACGGCCGTGTTCGAGCGGTTACAGAGGAAGTAGACACTGAAAAGATCGTGGAAAGGGTCCTACAGCAGATCATAGAGGTGCTGTCAGCGAAGAAGAAGGTAGTTCGCTGTTGGAACTGTGGCGAAGTGGGCCATGTGAAGAGTTCTTACAAGCGGCCTAGAACAGCGAGGCCCAGGAAAACTAATGCGGGTCGACAAGAAAGGGGGAACGTCGACCCGTAGCAGTGGAAACCCCCGGGCCAGTATAGCCTCGTTTTCCCACCAATTGGGGAGCGCGTACGTCGATGGCACTATCGACGGGAGATCCCACGCCATGCTTGTGGACACGGGAGCTACGAAGACGATCGTACTCTCGGAAGTTGTGAGGGACCGTAGGACGATTAGGCCAAGTAGGTGGCAATTGAGAACTGCCACTGGGGAGAAGGCAGTAATACACGGTGAAGCAACGGTGAGCATGACGTTGGGACGAGTAAAGTTTGACCATCCTGTTCTCATAGCCGAAATTGAGGAAGACGTCATACTGGGGATGGACGTCATGAGGAATCATGGATTCCAGTTGGATTTCGGACACCGAGTGTTGAGGATCGGTCAAGAAGAATTACTGCTACACAATCGTGACAACTTTGTGTTAGACGTAATAATGGCAGAAGATGTGATTCTCCCGGAACGAAGCGAAACGATCACCTCTACCTGTCTGAGGGGTGTTGTGGAAGAGGGAATTCCAGCCGTGATCGAACCAGAAAACGATGACAATCGACTGGCTCGGGGGGTACTGGTAGGAAAGGCGCTCGTTACTCTCTCAAGTGAAGTGCCTGTGCGACTACTCAACATCAATCAGTACCCGGTTACCATCAAGAAGGGTACGAAGCTGGGCACGTGTAAAGCCGCTTCGGCCATCGTAAGGGGCGTTAGTGAGGAAGAAAGGTCCAGACACACTCCGCAGGACTTGAATCAAACCCTTTCCCAGACCAGTGCGTTTCTCTCACCCATACAGAAACAGAAGGCCAATGGATTAATAAATAAGTACCAGGACATATTTACCACCGAGAATGGAAAGCTGGGAAAGACCAAGGTCGTGACACATAAAATTGACACGGGCGAGACACGACCGATTCGACAAACAGCAAGACGACTACCCTTGGCCAAACGGGAGGAAGCCGAGAAAATCATCAAGGACCTAGAGCGGGACGGGGTCATCGAGCCGTCAAGCAGTCCATGGGCCTCGCCGGTAGTACTGGTGAAGGAAAAGGATGGGACTACTCGATTCTGTGTAGACTACCGGCAGGTGAACAGTGTCACCAAAAAGGACAGCTACCCGCTACCACGCATCGACGACACACTCGATACCCTTGCTGGATCCACGATATTTTCGACCTTGGATTTAAAAAGCGGCTATTGGCAAGTCGAAATGGACCCTGCCGATAAGGAAAAGACGGCATTTACCTTCGGTAACGGCCTGTGGCATTTTACAGTCATGCCATTCGGACTTTGTAATGCCCCAGCGACGTTTGAGAGGCTGATGGAGAGCGTGCTAATGGGTTTGACGTGGAAAACGTGCCTAGTCTATTTGGACGATGTCATCGTGATGGGCAAGACCTTCGAAGGACATCTGAAAAACTTAGAGGACGTCTTCCAGAGACTGCGAGGTGCGGGGCTGAAACTGAACCCGAAGAAATGTCAACTCTTCAGAAGGAAGGTCTCGTACTTAGGGCACGTAGTGAGCAGAGAGGGCGTCGCCGTTGATCCGGACAAGACAAGTACGGTGAAGGAGTGGCCAATACCGGTAGATAAACACCAGTTGAGGAGTTTTCTGGGCCTCTGCACGTACTACCGACGATATGTCCGGATGTTCTCCGACGTCGCTAAGCCGTTGACAAGGCTCACGGAAGAAGGACGAAACTTCTGTTGGGATGAGGAATGCCAGTCTGCCTTCGACGAGCTGAAGAGGAAGTTGACCAGTGCCCCAGTGTTGAGTTTTCCTCTGCCAGAAGGACAGTTCATCCTGGACACCGACGCGAGCAATGTGGGAATTGAAAGTGTTCTGTCGCAGCGCCAGGAGGGACAAGAACGTGTCCTTGGATACTTCAGCAAGGTACTCTCCAAACCAGAAAAGAATTACTGCGTCACCCGGCGTGAATTATTGGCCATCGTCAAGTCCATCGAGCACTTTCATAAATATTTGTGTGGAAGGAGGTTTTTGATCCGGACCGATCATGCTGCTCTTAAATGGCTCCTCCAGTTTAAGAATCCCGAAGGACAAATCGCTCGCTGGATCGAGAGGCTCCAGAAGTATGACTTTGTCATAGAACATCGGCCAGGACAGAGTCATGGAAACGCAGACGCACTCTCGAGAAGACCATGCCCTGATGAGTGTCCTCATTGTCATAGAGCTGAGGAAAAGTCCGAGAAAGTCTATCGAACGACCGTGGTCGCCGAGGAATGGACACCATCCTCGTTACGACAAGAGCAAGGAAAAGACCCGGTTCTCAAAGAAATCCTGGTTTGGAAAGAGGGAGGAGAGCGTCCTGAGTGGCAAAAGGTATCACCTGGCTCGCCAAAACTCAAGAGCTATTGGGCACAGTGGGACTCGCTAGTGGTTGAGGATGGACTACTAAAACGCGTACTGGAGAGCCAAGACGGGACGGAGGAAAGACGGCAGTTGGTAATTCCCTCCAGTAAAATCCCGGAGGTCTTGCGGCACCTTCACTACGAGTCGTCTGGTGGACATTTAGGGATCAAGAAAACCCTGCAGAAAGTACGAGAGCGATTCTACTGGATCAATTGTTCAGACGACGTGAAGGACTGGTGCAAGAAATGTACTACATGTTTCGCAAGTAATGGGCCACAAAGACGACCGAAAGCTCCCATGAAACAATATAACGTCGGGAGCCCCTTCGAAAGGATCGCTATTGATATAGCAGGACCCTTCCCTGAGACCGAAAAGGGGAATAAATACATCTTGGTCGTAATGGACTATTTTACGAAGTGGGTAGAAGCTTACGCTCTCCCTAATCAGGAGGCAGAGACAGTGGCCGATGTGCTAGTGAAGGAGACGATCTGCCGGTTTGGAGTACCCATGGAACTACACTCGGATCAAGGAAGAAACTTTGAGAGTGGCCTATTCCGGAGGATCTGTGAGAAGTTTGGGGTACGAAAAACAAGAACCACGGCCCTTCACCCTCAGTCTGACGGCATGGTAGAACGAATGAATCGCACCCTCAACCGCTATCTAGCGAAAATGGTCTCGTCACATCAAAGAGACTGGGACGAACACGTGCCGTTCTTCCTGATGGCCTACCGTTCGGCCGTTCATGAGTCGACAGGACAAACTCCAGCCAAAGTCCTGTTCGGACGAGAACTTAAACTGCCCTGTGATCTAATCTTTGGCGCTAGACCGGACGAGGACGTTTCGTGGGAAGATTACGTCTCCAGGATGCGGCAAAGGATGAACGAGATTCACGATCAAGTCCGATACCAACTAAATATCGCCAGTGATCGCATCAAAGAGCGTTGCGACATCAACGCTAAAGAGGGTGGCTACCAAATGGGAGATCGAGTTTGGCTGTACAACCCACAGAAGAAACGTGGTTTGTCCCCTAAGTTACAGACCAATTGGGAAGGTCCCTATGTTGTGAAGAAACGAATCAATGACGTGGTCTACCGGGTAAGCAAACTACCAAATGGCAAGCCGAGAGTGGTGCACTTCAATCGGTTGGCACCCTATGAGGGATCGCACGATGAGGCGGAGGTTCCCCGAGTAAGAAACACGTTGGCGCAGGAGAACGAACTTTCGTTCGAAGAATTTATGAGCGCCTACGGGGGTACCGGAAAAGCACGGTATGGGGTAACCTGTGAAAAACAACAGGATTTGTTCAGCGTACCTGAAGAATACTCGTTGGCCCATTGTGTGTCCACCGACCTGGTAATGTCACGAAGTATCGCCACGGTTTTCAAGAAGAAGTACGGGCGCTTGGAACAACTCAGAGCGCAACTCCCGGAAATTGGCAAGGTTCTAGAACTACGTGACAACGTAAGACACATCTTTTATCTGGTTACGAAGGAGATCGTGTCCCTTAAACCATGTTATCACGATGTATGGCAAACCTTGCATAGGCTACGAGACCGACTGCTGGAGCTCGACATCAGGAAGCTAGCTGTCCCCAAGTTAGGTGCTGGACGAGATCAGCTGGACTGGAGGGTTGTCCGAAATATGCTGGAAGTAGTCTTGAAGAATACCGGAGTGGAAGTTTTAGTCTGCTGTTTTGGGCCTGCACCATGTCGACTCGGGAAGACGGTCCCCTGTTATTTTGACGCCACGTCTCGCTGTAAGCGGGGGGCTAACTGCAGGTTCCTGCATGGGCCTACCAGGGATACGTTCCGAGACGAAACGTCTCTAAGGCGGGGGCAGTGTAATGCGAGAAGTAAACAAAGCGACACATGTTTACTCCTTCAAAAGAATAACTACGACGCGTACAAGACAGGTGCATGAACATTTCCTGCGTAGGTGTTCTAGAATATACTAGAACGTTCTTTATCGGGGTTGGGAGTGTATATATAAGGGGGCTTGTGATCGAGGGAGTTAGTGAGAAGTAGAGAAGCAGAAGTGAACGCGACATACGATCCGAAAGCGGAGCAGTACAAATAAATTATGTAGTGTCTAGTCTAGTGAACAAGTACTTTAGTGTGTTAAATAAATTAGTGTTCAATTAATGTAAATGAATTATAAAATAAACGTTACAATACGTTACGTTTTTTTTTTCATAGACTACTTATATTAGCCTGATGTTAACTTTATGTCAACGTGCGTATATTGTTTAGATACACATAGGACTATGAATAATTACAATTTATGAAAAAAACATGAAATTTTCAAAAGTCATATTTCAAGCTTTCTATTAAAATATATAAAATAAAGTATTTAGTTTTAACTCCCCATGGGAATATAAAATGGAAGAGGAGGGAAAGGATGAAAAATTTTGCTGTCATTTGTTGCTTATATCAGAAACAATTGTTATATCAGCGACTTTCGACGATTTTCTAAGTTTATTTGAAATATTTTAAACTTTGGAAAAGGAAAGTGAATATCTGATGAACGCCCAAGAATTGTTTTTTAATTTTGAGGGTTAATCCCGTGGTGGCTCTGGAATGGGTCATTTCAGAAACCCCCTGTACAGGTATTTGATACATAATCTTCACGCTGTAAAACCTGCTTGGTATCTACTTTTTTCGCTCTTCTCACTTCCCCTGCTCTGATCTATTTATTTCTTCAGTTTATTATTAGTTGCCTTCCCATACAATCTGCCTATGGATGATATAATACTAATATCCCTTTGATTCTATTTTTCTTTTGTCGATTTTTTTAAAATGGTAGCGGTTTCTTTTCATGCTTATATCTCTTGTTAGGTATCCAAACAACATTTAAGAAATGAGAAATGTACCATTAGATTTTACATTAAAGTGTCGCAAATATTATACAGAAGATAAAATGTTAAATGTGTACATCTCGCAAATATACATCTTATTTCCATAATAACAAATAAAATCGAACTATTATACTTACACAACTTCCATCAAAATAATTAAGGTCTTCATTATTAGGTTATATATAAAAATAATCTAAGCAGTTGAAATGACCTAAAAATGACAAGATGTTTTACGTTTGATCTCAAAATGGCGTTTTCTAACAAGATTTTAGCCAGGGTGATCAGCCTAAATAGGCCCAGAGAAACTAAAATTTCCAGAATCTCGTTGTTTCGTTGCGAGTAAATTATTGAAAACGTAACCGAACAGAAACTGCTCAGTATGACCATGACCGGTTATTTATTAACCAGCTTGTCTGGTCTGAATCTGCCTAGATATCTCACAGAATCTAACCATTTTATTGTAAACAGATAATTGTTAGTACATCTGGCCAGAATATGGTCAAATATTTGACAGCGTCTCACCATTTCAATGTGAATAGATTGTGACTAGCAAAATCGGTCAATTTGCCATATTTTGGGCTCGGATGAGAAATTCAACTTAATTTTTAATTTTCGAGATTTTTTAGCTATCTATTTTACATCATAACTTCTATCTCTTTAGCTTCCCACCAGGGGTGTATTGCTAAAAAATATTCTGCCGGAACGCTTGCCATTTTATCAGTTAAAAAAAAGTAAAAATAAACAATATAATTTACTACTAGTTACTACAATATACCTATAATTACATATTTACAAAAATTTTCACATAATAATGTAACATATTACAATGATGTAAAAAGAAACAATATAATTATACCAGTACAATATATACTTACTAACATATTTACAAAAATTACTAGATGACGAAGGTTCTCAAATTCCCCAAATAAAACAATCAACTAATGTGGATGATGTTTAATCCAACAGCTATATAACCGACGTTTCGTCTACGATCGTAGACATACTCATGGTTCTACATTGATAAGGTAAGTACTTGTTAGGAAGGAGAGACTGACACTTACATTTCCAGTGAGCTGATGAGTCAAATTAAAATGAAAGGTGAATTGAAATTTCTTTGTAGGTCCAATCGAGGTCGAAAGTAAGTATGACCATTACGTGAAAATACAATTGTATTATATTCTATTCTGTGTTGCAGGTGAACCGACAAAGTGGGTCCTCACGGTGTAAGGAGAAGTCTTTGTCGGTTCACCTGTAACACAGAATAGAATATAATACAATTGTATTTTCACGTAATGGTCATACTTACTTTCGACCTCGATTGGACCTACAAAGAACTTTTAATTCACCTTTCATTTTAATTTGACTCATCAGCTCACTGGAAATGTAAGTGTCAGTCTCTCCTTCCTAACAAGTACTTACCTTATCATTGTGGAACCATGAGTATGTCTACGATCGTAGACGAAACGTCGGTTGTATAGCTGTTAGATTAAACATCATCCACATTAGTTGATTGTTTTATTTGGGGAAATTGAGAACCTTCGTCATCTAGCATCGCTCTGTTCCCCGAGAACTTTTTCTTCATATTTACAAAAATAATTTTACAGATTCTTGTAGAGAAATAGCTCCGGAACGCGTTCCGGTTACTCAAAAAAGTCCCGGAACGGCGTACCGGTGCGTTCCGGCCCCAATACACCCCTGCTTCCCACGTTTTTCACAAGTTTTCTCGCTAAGTTCGATTATACCAACTTATGTTCCAGCGTAAGTCAGCCTAAGCGTGTTAGTTTTTCCAATTTGTGTTTCATTCGCTGTTAAAATAGAACATTTACATAATACAGTTCTAATGATCCGCAACAGATATGGTTTTGAAATGTCGCAGCCAACTTTTCATTATTCGGAAATTGTAACATAAACTTGAAACGACATTACAGTGATATGTACATATATGTAAAAGACTTTTTTTTAAGGAACACATTGAAGCAATTCAATAGTATCTTAAGCAAAATCTGGCTCCTAAATTTAGATAATTCTGAAGCGAAATATAATAATTATAAAAGAAAACCAGTAAATACCAAGCTGCTGTGTAAAATCCAAAAATCGGGTGAAACAATTCTATTGACGTTTTTCTTTATTTCTTTTTTACTTATTTCTTTCTTTATTTTTAGAATACCTTTGTATCTAAATTATTTTAAATAGATTTATAGTACACACTTTTTATTATTTTTTATTAAAATCCACTTCAAAAGTATGTCGCATTAATAGGTATAGAGATATTTATCACGTTTTCCACTTTAAGACTGTAGTGACACTCCATGCGCGAGTGCCGTTCCTGACAAATTTCGAAATTGGCCATTTTTACGAGAGTAAAAAGGTAACCCATAATTTGCTAGAATTATTCATTTCGAAATAATTCACGTGGTACGATTATCCGACATTGATCGATATCGATCTTATATGTAAAAAAGCCCCGAAACCGAAGAGTTGGAGACACTCCAAATTTTCAAGGTTTATCTGGGAATTATACGAAATTTCAAAATAGATTTAGAGATTATGGAAACGCTTCTGATGTACACATTAAAATTTTGTCAATCGGTTGATCCGTAAGACAGCATGGGAAGTAATCCCGAAATAGATTATGCATACCATGGTTACGTCATGTTTCGGAATGTCAAAAATTACCAATTACAAAATTAATCCCGCTTTTACTAAGCTTCTATGATGAATGTCAGCATTACCAAAAATTTTCATATCTTTGATTACCGCCACTGTCCGAGATCATCCACATTTTGAGAAATTAATCCGGTAATTTAAAGATGATTGCCAAGATGATCGAAATTTGAAAATTTTCCCAAATTTCACTTTTTTGGTAGCTTCATATTGTCTTTGGGGCAGTGTAATATCGATTGTTAATTTTTCAAGTACACTCCCAGATTTACTACACAATCACTGCTCGAGTTAAGTAAATGTTTACTACGAAGCGCTCCAGATACGGACAGCGCAAAGATAACAGGAAAATAATCCATGGAGGATTAAGAGCGTTCTATCTGAGTGATTTATCGATTTGAACATGTCATTACCTGATTGAGAAGAGAATGTGAGGAGAGGTTGGTTCCGTTTTGAAATTTCTGTTGCAGACATTTCAAATAGAATTTGGATTAACCTTTGCCTTGAATTGAAATATTGCTAATTTACGTTTGGTTTACAAGTCATTGTTAAAACATTTGCAATCGTAAAGACGAATGAATACGAATTATATTTTCGATACGATTTTGATATTACTTTGCAATCAATCATAATGTCACAAATGTGAAATCGTACGACAAAAACCTAAATAATTTACAACACGCTTACTAATAAATTTATCCTCATTAAGCCTTGTTTGTCGATCATTGTTTTGACACAAATTCATCAAAAATTAAGGAAATTATTTTTTTAACTACTGGATATTGTTTATCTCTTGCCATACACAGATTCCTTTATCTCTAGTCGTTTCCAAAAAAATGGCATTAAAAAGTTTAATTCCGTTTGATTCCATGTCATTAGTTACAAATTTTATACTTAACGTGTCTTGGAGGATTCAATCAAATCCCGATTAACTCTATTAAATACGTAACGCGTATGAAATACTTGTTTTTAAAAAAGAGAAAAACTATTTTTAGTCCTGATTACAGTCATACGTTTTCCTCTATTTGGACGAAGAATTAGACATTTATTCAACTATTAATTTAGTGATCTTAATTGCAATTAGCAAGTATTAAGCTAAGGCGAAAGTTCAGTGTTAATCGTATACAACGAAACTCTTAACAAAACAAACCTTGTTGTTTATTTAATCGATCTATATTGACAAACATTGTAACACTGTCAATGACTTTAAAAAAAATTACTTGCTAAAATTTCCGCTAAGAATTTTTACAATGTCTTTGTAATATTGTAACATACCAAAAATTAAATTATTATAAAACTTTAAGTTCAATAATTCAGAACTTTATTAAATTCTTTTGTCCAACGGTTGTTTTAACACGATAGCTGTAACTCGAATACTCTTACTCCTTAATAAATCGAGTTAAAATCAAGTTATATTACTTTCTCATCTCAATACCGTTAAGTGATAATAAAAGAAAGAGTATTAGTGGATTTTTATAATTAAGATTGTGTGACACACTCAGAGAACCAAACAATTTTCCAAGAGTGCGAAGTGCAATTAAACGATTTAAACCATGTTAATTGCACATCTGTATTACTTTTTTATGTTCGAGATTGTGAATTTGCTGATTCTGGAAGATATGCTTTGTTTTACTATTGTTAAATATGCTTTGGAATCATTCTAGTTCAATATTTTTAGTTTTTGTTAGTCGTTGAATTCTCCAGCTTCTTCCCCACCTCAGGGTTTGTGTCTAAATTTTATCCAGAGTGATTTTCGCATTCTTTGCACTTCTTTTAAATTCTCATATTCTGGATTTTTAAGGTTAAAAAGCTAAAACGTCTGAAAGCCAACATTGGAATCTATATACTATATCTTTACTATCCTAAAATACAGAAATGCTATCTTAAAGCTACATGATAAGGAGTGGGGTCAGTTGCAAAACGTAATTATTGGCTGTTAAACGTTAAAATAATCAATAATAGGTTTGCTCCACCAAAACCATTGTAGAAAAAGGGACTGAAGGAAGATTCGACTGGAAACTATTTCTTTAGCCTATTAGAACAAACCAGTGAAAAAGATTTTTTTTTTGTAAATGCTATGAAATATAGATAAAGCTCAGGAAACTTTGCTGCAGACTTTGCTCGGTGAATTATAACGCGAGGGTCGGCAACCATCAATCCAAGCTTGTCAACTTATGAAATAAGAAAACGTATTGTTGTTTAAACATTATCTATAAAAATATAAGACAACATACCGCTGATTTTAACATCCGGTATCTATCGTAAAATATCAATCAATAAAAATTAACAAAGCGCCCTGGCGTTTACTTCTACTATAATTTAATAAACAAGAATAAATAAATCTGCAGATCATTTTATAGCCCGGTCAAAATAGACATTCACCCTTGCATAAATTCCCTTAAAACTGAAAATTTACGTGAACGTTAGGAATACCATTACAATGAAATGTTGAAAAGTCCCCATCGATCCCATGTGTGCAAAAAATTTTATGCAAGGTCAAAGTTCACAATGATGGGGTTTTTGGATTTTTTAGCGAAACGGTTATTTTTATGATAAAAATAGTTCAGACTAGAATTACAGATCAGACAATGATCTACGAAAATTGTATCTACACTTTTTTCCACCGATTCACCATTTCTGAGAAAAATAGACTCTAATACTTAGATTAGGTCTACTTCACGGTTTATTTTACTGAAATTTAAAAGAATGTGAGGTGTTCTTATTCAACTTCTTCTTCTTCTTCTTCTTCTTCTTCTTCGTCTTAATCTTCGTCCGTGTCTTCCTGAGTCGACGTAAATTGTTGCAGCAGCGATACTTCAGTTGTTTCGTCGTTGATGTAAAGATCTTCTGTTGGAGATTTAACATTTGAACACGACTGGCCTTGACAACTCGTGCATACTGGTGAACAAAATATGCCTACTTTTTTACAGTCTCATTTCGAATTACACCCCTTTTTGATGTTACAAAAGTAATATTAAGTAGCTTCTCTAGGGCAGGTAGAAGTAGAGTGTGGATGGGTTCCATACTTTATTAATTAGCTTCCCACCCCCTTCTTATGAGCCCAGTTGATTACCAAGCCACACTTCAACCTGATAATATACTTGATAAAAATGCTGGCGAGCAGAAGCCGAGGCTGGAGGTAGACAAGCTAATTACATACGTTTTTTATAACGTGTATGTTTTATACAAGATAAGGAACGTAACTTATCTATGCAAGTAATCTTTTTTGAACTTCATGTGCATGTACAGAAAGAAGAAAGCGAATTCCGTTGATGATTAGAGTTTCTGGGGCATAATTCATATCTTCAAAACATTTTGCACTTGTAATTAAATCTCATTTTTCAAACAATTTAAAAACTGTTTTGTTTTACCTCTCCGGAACATTGCTGATGTTGTACAGCCAGTCATAGCATATATGAAAATAGAATATGATTTTTACATTTAGGATAAGCGGATAAACTCGCATTTGAAAATATTTCTGATAGTTGTTGATTTTGTTGGTTGTTTCGATTGGAATAGGTAATACCAACATATCAACATCTTCACCAACAACAACATTTACATCAGTTGGATTGAATTGATTGATTGCAGTTTCTATAATGAATACATCAGCGTCATTGTCAGCTTGCTCGACCAAAATATTTTTAGTGGTAAATATTTTTGGCATTGTAGTAAACCGAAATTTATTATGAATGTTTGATAGAAATTGTTGTTGGCTAGTTCTAACATTGTTCATATTGTCGGTTGCATGCCTAAGGGGTGGCGAGAGGTGTTGATATTGAAAAAAAAAACGAATGAGCCGGACGAGTCGGTTATCTAGAGCGAGCGCGGCGCGACAACGTTGCGCTAGTTACCAATCGTTTCTGTACATGATGTATGTATATTATTAGTAACAAATGATATATATCATTATATCATACGTGATCATACATAACATCGTATATAATATTGTATATATACAGACCTTTCCTACAGAGTCGCAGGATGGTATAAACCGAGGTATAAACATAGGAGCGAAAGAAAGGCCATATATTTCTCGTTGGCTAAACAGAACAAGAACTTTTGCGAGGTTGCTATTTCGCGAAACATCACAGTCATCGCTACACTCTACCGGATCATTCGCTGTATAGACTCCGACGGGAATATTTGGAATGGGTTACGGGCGGCCGGCAGGCAACGTTGCAAAACATCCTTCTCTGTCATACTAACGAACTACTCTGAAATGAGGCACTCTGGTCATTCCCAGAGTGCCTCATTTCGTTTTTTTGGTACAATCGGTATACCTATCAAATACTACGTTTGCCCTTTGACCAAAATGTCTGCTTATATACTGTACTGAACACATTTATCTGAGTTGTTGCTGAATATATCTTCTCGATCCCAGACCAC
The DNA here is from genome assembly GCA_946251905.1 of Cryptocephalus moraei. Lineage (NCBI taxonomy): Eukaryota > Metazoa > Arthropoda > Insecta > Coleoptera > Chrysomelidae > Cryptocephalus > Cryptocephalus moraei. Next base: position 2,206,454 of record OX276452.1, read on the forward strand.
ACAGTCTGTTAAACAGTAGACAGATGTTGCTCAAGGTCACATGGTCACATAAAATGAAGGTCTGGGTTTCTTTTCGGATTTCCTGCAATTCCGCAATTCCCTCCCCGGTCAACGGGTCGAATTTGGGTTATCGCAATTCCTTCCCGCGGTCAGTTTAGCTACATCGCAATTCCCACCCTGGTCAACGGGTACCATTTGGGTCGCCTGCCGAAGAGGTCTAATGCCGTATCATCGTCCATAGATATATTAATAAGTCTGGTAACTCCTTTGATGTGGTTGAAATGTGCCGCGTTTTTTGTGAGCAGTCGTAAAGTAATAAAAACCGGCAAGTTCGTAGACTAAGGGAGTTGGGACGACGAGAGGTGGGCCCGCTCGGCGGGCAAGTTTGTAGACCGAGGGGGATGCGACGACAAGAGGATGACAGGGCAAGGGACGCGCGAGGACAGGAGGGGACGATTTTAGTCGCTGGCGAGAGTTACCGGACTTATTAGAATATCTATGGACGATGGCCGTATCGTTCGCTCGCGATTCCCCCCATTAGGATTATTAAATAAATCTTTTGTCTGTTTGTTTACGTGTAACGTTAAACGGCGAAACATTATACTACCATCGCAATGGTAGTATAATTGAGCAAAATATTTTTCCTTCACATTTTATCAGGCTTAGGACTGGCAGTGTTTTTTAGGCACTGACATGTTTAAAAAAGTAGTGCAGCCAAATAGCTCTAGTCCAATGTAATATAAACACAATTAAATAAGCAGTTCGGTTTGTTCCTTTGTCGTGAAATTTTATTTTTGAAACGTTTACATAACCGTAGTCATAATTCAATGCAACGTTTTTGTCATAATGAATAATAATGAAAGATAGAATAATATAAGGAAAACATAGAATAATGAAATAATAATATATTTACATAGTAAATTCAATTATTAAATTTAAACCGGAAGAAAATTGTAAGATAATTCACGTATAAAATCAATTCTGTTGATCTGTTTGGTTTCAAAAAGTAACATTTTTTATGCAACAAATTTTTCTTTGTTGATCATGTCCTTCCGCCGTACAGCAGTGCTTCTTAGCTTGATGTAAACCTCGGATTGAACGTTAATTTGAGGCTCAACAAATTGATAGATATTGGGATGAGAGAAATGAACGGAGGCCTTAAATTTGGAGTTAAACGATTCGCAAGCGATTGTAGTGCGAGTTAAAGAAGATGTAAATTGAGCCCAGATTGAAGGAAGAAAAGTGGAATCCTCTTCCAATATAATTTTCAAGGATATGATCGCAGAAATCTTGAACATTCTTATTTAAAGGTTGAATAGATATAAGATCTTCAGCGAAACAGAAACCTACGTCACTTTCATGAAGAAAGGGCAAACCAAAAAAGTATTTAAAAAATTATCCAATTTCTGACGATGTATTACGATATTCATTGGTTAGACCTAAATTTTGAATCTTTCGCCACCAACTTTGTCCTAAGTGAAAACGACAACCTTTAATTTCAGTTGACGTTAAAGATGAACGCACAGCCATATGAATTGCTTTTTCAAAATCAATGTAGATTTGTTTGGGAGCAAATACCTTAGTTAATTTACTACATTATAGCACTAAAAGGGAAAAAACTCTCGCATAAGATTCTAGTTTGTTGTCTAGAAGTAAACAAAAAAACAAGAAGTACATTATTGTGTAATCCATGAATACCAAAAAGTTGAGAGAATAATTTTGGACAAGTGTTAAAAGTACCGTCAGCAAAAATAGTCTCCATTTCTGTCAGGAAAATTAGGTTAGTAGAAGTTGAAAAAATAATCATATTATTGGATTTGTCATTGACAAGCAAGGAATTTTCTTTGTTGTTGGTTTCCATTTGAATACAGTCTAGGACGTCTTTCAACTCCAAGACAGTTTTAGGTCATTTTGGGCCACAGACAATCGAATACGACTTATATTTTGACGTATTAAAGTGATGTCTTTAAGCGTAAGCGTGTCAACATCCTGTTCCCGAAGTTCTCTGCATAGAAGCCTTGATGGTTTCGTACACGGTTCTACCATTGCCTTTCTTTTTAATTTACTCTACAAATTTTGTTTGTTTGAAATAGATTCATTTTGCTCATCACGAGAATGAGTTGTCATCCTATCTACAATTTATTTTTGGTCGTCTAATTTTAGGAACGCTTTACGTGTTTTTGATTACAACACCAACGGTTGATACCACTTTTTAGTGTTTTTTGGAAATTAAATTTAAAACCATCTAAAATAATGAGTGGTTTACCTTTCTCACTCGTCGCGAACTCCATTTTAAGAGATCGATAATTAGAAAGAAAGTTATATGAATATAAATAAAATATTTAACTCACACTTACAACGCCAAGCTTCTTGATAGCACAACAATACACACACAACTAGCAAATAAACCTGAAAAGATGTACGTGCCGTCTTAGCAGGGAACCGTCATTAGGACAGGGAGGGAATTGCGACGAACCCTTCTGACCGCGGGAAGGAATAGCGAAATTTTACTGACCACGGGGGGAATTGCGAATTTCTTTTCAGTTCAGAAATTCAGGTCAGAATTATCATACGAGATTAATGTATTAATGGCCCAACTAATAGTTTTACTCATATTATGCATCCAATGAAGTACATAGGCCGCGTAGTCATGCATATTATGGACAGTACTACTTTACTAACTTTTAGAATTGCTTTTTCCCAGCAATGGTAAATCTAAACTTTTTTTTATCAAAAAACTAACCGTTTCGTTAAAAAAAAAGCCAACAAACCCAATTTTGCGAACTTTGACATAGTAGTATGTATTTTTTTTTTTTTTAGATACATTGGTTCGATGGGGACTTTTTACCATTTCATTATAATACTGATATATTTAACGTTTATGTAAATTTTCAGGTTTATGGGAGTTTATGCAAAGGTACCCCTATTTTTTGGGCTAACTTGACCGGAATATTACTTTACAAGTCAATGTGTGCTGCTTTCCATTTTTTTTGTTTTTTTTTTCAGAATAAATTTAAACCATTCATTGATTGAATATTTGGCTATTAAAGTAATTTTGAATCCGCTTCTACCGAACTAATTTTATCGTTTCATGATATTATCTATTACACAAAATATTATTTGCCAATTTCCGAACAAGCAAATTGTTTATTTTACTTTTTGTTAACGCGTTCTTGTGATTTTGGTATCCATGCATTATTAGGCAAACTTATTGTTTTTCAAGTTGAAAGTAGTTCAAAGCTAGACTGATTCAAATTGTTTCTGCTTGGTCTAGTTCCTACTCATTGTACTGAAATACTTCAAAGACACATTTCTTTTAATTTAGTAGACTTATTACGAAAGAAATGGTCCCCAAAGATAATTTTCGATTGGTTTACTTTTTGATACTTTAATATGTAATATGTTTACCGAATACCCACATAAAAAAGTAATCGTGTGTAAAACCCACAAATTAAAAAACACAAATCGTACCACTCAGTATTTTGTAAATGAAACCAACGGACCAACCTTTATAGTAAATTTTTTTTAGAATTTTCGTTGAAAGAACATGATCAACGTCAGTATAACACTGAAACACCCTGTGTGATAAATGGGATACTTTGAAAGATTTTTGTAATAAATGCGTTAATGTGTTGTATATAATGTAAAACATACTGTATTGTATATAATGTTTTATAAAACATACATACATGATTTTTTTATTGCACAAACCACAATAACACATTTATTGTAGCCAAAGAGTTCTTTAGAATTTTTAGAAAATTTTGGTACCGTTCCCATATAAAGACCTAAATAAGGGAACGGCGAAATTTGCCATACTGACAACTGAGCGACTGCGCTACTGATACCCACGCTACGCCACTGCTTTGTGTTCTCTATTTTACTATATATATTTATATCAGTTTAAAGTTTAAATAATTTTATCAATCTCAAACGTTCAGAAAAAGTGTTCGTTCCGAGGCTTGTATCCTTCCGAGAAATCGAAAGATCTTGCTAGATTTATCAGTGCAAAGAAACACTCGCTATTTCATAACATAATAGATAAGTAATATGCGTCCACTGAGGAGCTTGACTATTAGACGTTCGATTTTAAGGAAATTATAAACAATGATTTCGCGACTTTTCGCAAAATTTTTTGCTCTGACTATAAAAAAAATTGTTGTAAATTATACATGACATTTTTTTTTACTTTTAGCGTGCCTTTTGGCAACCTCGGTGGACATCCCATTATCGTGGACCTCACCTATATTCCCGAAATTAAAAAGCAATGACACCTCCGACAACCCATTCGGTAGGCCCATAACGGAGGATGAGGACGGTTGGATCGGATCGTTGCTGACGGTCGGAGCCATCCTAGGACCTTTCCCCTTCAGCTTCCTAACAGAGAAATTCGGAAGGAAAATCGGCCTCTTATCCACCGCCATACCGATAACCGTCTCGTTCTTCCTCCTAGCGTTTGCCAAAGAGATCTGGATATATTACTTCGCCAGGATACTAGCCGGATTGTCTATGGGCGCAGGGTACGCCCTACTTCCGATTTACGTCGCAGAGATCTCAGAGGATCACAACAGAGGGGTGCTGTCGCAGCTCCTGAACATCTTCTGGTCACTCGGAAGCTTCTTATCGTACGTCCTCGGACCGTTCATGTCCATTAAGATCTTTAATATTCTCCTCGGATGTATCCCGACGATATTCTTCTTTGTGTTTATGATCCTTGCGCCAGAATCGCCTTACTATCTAGTCGCGGAGGGCAAGATGGAGAAGGCCTACAAAGCGTTGACGTTGCTAAGGTCAGAACCGAAAGAGAAGATTGACGAGCACCTGCAAAAGATAAAAGAAAGCTTGAAAAAAGACGAAGAGAAATCCGGTACGTTCTTGGATCTTTTCAGGAGCGTCGCCATACGTAAAGCATTCTGCATCTGCGCCGTGCTGATCATGACGCAAGAATTGTGCGGCTTCGTCGCAATTTTATTCTACATGCAGCTCATCTTCGACGCGGCGGGAACCAAAATGGCTTCCGATATATCATCAGTGATAGTATCAGTATTCCTACTAACCTCGAGCTTCATTAACCCTTTCTTCATTGACAGGACCGGAAGGAGGTTGTTGACCATCGTCTCTTGCAGTGGCATGGGCGTAGCCCTCACCCTGCTCGGGCTGTTCTTCTTCCTAAAAAACCTCGACATTAACACTGAGCCCATATTCTGGCTGCCGTTGCTCAGCCTGATCCTCTTCATATTCGCCTTTAACTTTGGCATTAGCTCCATCCCTTGGACGCTGACGTCGGAACTGTTCCCTACGAACGTTAAGAACATCGCATCGAATGGGATCTCGATCCTGTGCTGGTCGACGTCGTTCGTGGTCACCAAGTTCTTCAACTCCATGAATGAGGGGATCGGCAGGGCGGGCAGCTTCTGGGTGTTCGCCGGCTTCTGCTACCTGGCGGCCGTGTTTAGTCTGTTCTTCGTGCCGGAGACCAAGGGCAAGAGTTTCGGTGCAATCCAGGACATGCTCACGAGAGGCGGCATCGTTCACTTGCGATGCATCAAGAAGAAGGGTATACCGAAAGTGAGAGACACTAAAATGGAATTCGTGGAGATCGACGGTATCAACACTGCCCACAAAGAAAAGTTCTAGGCAGTGTCTGGGATTGTACCTACTCGAGAAGCAGGGAGGAGTTCTTCAGATCGGAAGTCAAAGTACAGTCCATATAGCGGACGGTCGCTCAACATCCGAATGAAAGACAAAACTCCGTAGTTCTTACGTACTAGTCTAGTCAACTAGTTTTAGGACCAAGTCTTCGTAGATAATGGAATGTGTCCATAGCTGGATGCGTGAAAAAATCCCAAATTGCTTAAATTTGTGATATTCTTATTTTAAACTTGTTTCCTCTGGGAGACGCCAGATTTATTCGTTTTGTGTACATATCTAACTTAATAGCTTTATAAAGTCTGACATAATTTTAAAGTTTACCGAGGTATTTTATTTTGTTGAATAAAAGTATTTTCCATTACTTCCCATCTTTTACTTCGTAAAACCTAATAAAAAACTACAATCTGATTCAGTGCGATACATCAAATTACAGGTCTAGTAAATTGAGTTTTTTGTTGACAAAATTTAAAGATTGACTTGGCATGTTTCAAAATGTATGAATTCAAAGTGATACTTATTATGTTTTACACTCAAATGAAACAATCGAAAACAGATTAAAAAAATTAGAAATGTGCGCCGCCACGTCGGACTTTAGACGCCTTTTAATTATTTGCGTTTAAAAGTTTATAGAGTAGATATGAAGATCTATATTTAATAATGTTATCTATTCCCGATGTCATATATGTAGTTATCTTTTCCTAAGTTTGTCGCTAATAATTTGAATATGCGTTGCCAAATTTTAAAATTATAAAAAAATTGGTTAGGATGAGTCAAGCAACGAGAAAACTAGAATTTTTACCTTATATTCGTATATTGAAACAATAAAAAAACTTTAGAATAACACTTTACTTTGGGTAACACGTACAGTAAATAAAATGAATGTAACGTAAGAATTGTAATTTCAAATTTTAAATGTTTTATTTAAAACTCACACAGACGTGTTTATTGTTACTTCTGTTTAAGTTCAGAAGAACAAATGCATTATTGGGAACAGGAGATTCCGTTATGAGTTGAAATTCTGCCGGAGAATTTTTCTGGTTTTTGTGTTGTTGTTTCAGAAATCAGAATATATAATGTTCACATGTTCAAATAACCAACCCGTTTCCACAAACCGCCTGTTAATTTAAAAAGTTCTACTTCACTGATTATTTATAAATAAATATTAATACACCTATATTTTTTAAAGAATTGAACCAAATAATGTTATGAAGGAATAGATAGTAACGGTTATCCGGTTCGATCACCAGATTACTTTTAAAGTGCTTGTTTTTTACGAAAATTCCAAAATTGAAATATCTGTCATATATAGGTTTTTCTACATAGGTAAGTAGGTACACACTATCTAACTAATGAATATCATCAATATTAACGGGCAATTTGTAATCTTTTTTGTGGTTTTCAAGGCTATTCTGATAACCTTGTTCATCTGTATAGTAAAACAAAATTTGTCAAACTTACGAGAGCAGATAAATAAAAAGATAAATACAACGTGATCAAGAATGACTGTTTGAGTTGGCAATACTGAATTCCATTTTTAAATAATACACCAGGAAATGAAATTTAAATATCTGGGAATCGAAATATCTGGACACGGGGACGTGGAGACGGAAGTAAGAACCCAAGCTACAAGAGCCTCAAGAGCAGCAGCATACCTAAATGACAATCTGGCGAAATAAATACGTTCGAACTTCGAACTGAAGCCAAAGCCCGCATATATGGAGGGTTCAGAAGCCAATCAGTGTAAGTCAATAAATAATGAAAATGAGATAATTGGATAATTAAAAACGAAAGGTTTAAAAAATTAAGGTCCATTTAAAGAAAGCATATTATGTATTTATTGATGGAAATCATAAAAATAACATTTTTAACATGAAAGTAAAAACTAAATTTGCAACACCTTTAGAAATAAATTTGATAAAGTGATACAAAATTGACTTATGCTGTTTGTCCACTGAACATTTTAAAAATCTTAGTCAATATATTCATCACTTTCCCTTCCATTTCCTGCGTCAAGATCGAGTCCGTTAGCCTGTGAGATTGAAGCTCGAGTTCTGTGCCATTTAGGGAACGCAAACTTCTGAAGTATGGATGGTAAGTTGGAGGAATGTACGGTAGAAGGTCAAACATGTGTTTCTTCTTGACAGCTTTTACAGGCCTTCGCTCTAAATACAGTGGATCCTGGATAATATTATATTAATTAGGAGGTCTTCCCTTTGATGACATTTTGTGATATTAATTTCTTGAAATGGAAAGTCGTCCTGCAAGGTTTCTTTGAAAAATATGGAATTAGGTTTATTTTTTAGGTATCTTAACCACTTTATATTCAACCAATTAACTTTACCACCGCCAGTATCCGATTTTCTGTTGCAAATACTGTCTTCCAATTTTTTTGTCGAAAGAAACTCTTCCCGATTCATCACTGTTACCTGGAACGGATTGGTCTTTTTAGCAGCAGCAGATAAATCAAACCAATCTCTAGGATTATAGATAAATTGTTTCTTTCGAGCTTTTGATTCAATAACACCAAAGTCGGCGTCATTTGGCAGGTAACTGTGACCAGACACCATAAATTTGTGATCAATACAAGAAGTGGCCATTTCTGGATCTTGAACCAGTTTCTGTAATAATAAACTCAATTTTATGTTCCTGTTCTGGACTGTGCAACGATGTGAATACATAATGATGTGGTTATGGCCGGGAGCATGAGCTTTGAGATGCTTCACTAAACAGGTTCCAATTTCTTGTGATCCCCGAGAACCTTCTGTCTCATCCCACATGTACATGTAACCTTTATTGTCATTGAAACTGTGAATCCCCATGTTATAAACATACATGTTTTGTTTATAGTAAGCGACAGAAGTGCTTAATTTTGGAAAAGGTAAAGCTTTTTCCAAGTCGAATATCAGAACATAAATATTTTCCCCCGCTGATAACTTGTCACTATTCATGGCTGTTCTAGATTGTTCTGCTTTGCGAAGGTCAAGTTTTTTAGCGACGTCTGCCTTTAGTTTCTCTTCATCATTTTCGCTAAAAGTCAGAATATTCTGCAACGAATCGCACAGTTGGCAAGTGTCTTTAGCTGGAGGTTTAAAATGTAAATTGAAGGAGTTAGAAAAAACGTGATAATACATTTTCTCCTTAACAGGTTCTGTACCATGTGTTCTACATTTTTCGACGTAGAGTTGATACATTTTTCTTATGGTTAGATCGGGATTTAGATATCTCCTATTTGGTGCATCAGAGAGTGAGTAATGACTTTTGTAAGAAGGAAATGACTGAATATGATCCTTAACTCTTGTGACATCTATTTTATTAGCTGGCTCTCGATGACCTCTTCTATCAATACAACCATATGGCTCTGAGCTAGAGGATACCTTGTAGATACGACCATCGCTAATTTGAAATGTGTCAATGAAAAATTTTTTGCAAACACGAGTTGTAACAGTTTCAGTGGTTAAGTAATATTTTATCGATTTTGTTTTTGGTTCCCTTGATGAGTTTCTAGCACGACGTTGCTTCACTGTTGCGTTGTGTATTAGTCCTCGAAGATAAATATTTTGTTTGGTATTATTTCCCAACTTATAAAAAGATTCAAAAATCATTCGCCGTTCATCAGGATTTACAGACTCAGAACACTTTCTCGAACATCCACAGTTGACATCTCTAAAAGTCTTCTCCAATATGTTCCTCCCACTTCTGTTTACATAAGCTTTTCCTGAATGTCGTTTAGCAGAAATGACTGTTCTTTTCCATGCTCCTTCATTTCGTTTACGTTTTCTTCCTTGTGCTTGATCTACATCATTGTGGCATTCATTGTCCTGATTTTCAAGCTGGATCACATTATTAGGTACAACAGACGACTCAGATGAATCTAAAAATAAAAATAAATCAGAAGCCAATTAGTGTAAGTCATAAATAAGGTAAACGACGTCTGCCTTACAACAGTATGAAAATATTCTTTAACAATATTATATTCAAGAGCAACTCATTCAGTATCACAATATAAGAATACCTATCCTAAATTTACTCTTTTTTACGTATTTGCATGAAATGTAAAACTACTTTTTAAGGTTATAATATATTTTACTTACTGGAATCAGATGAATTTTGCTCGTTTTCCGGGGCATACTCGGAACCACTGTCAGAAAAAGGATCATTTTCACTATTTGAGAGGTCCATATTTTTATTTGCATAAGGTAATACGTAATAGTACTTAATTTGGTGTTTGGGCAAGACCGAATAAGGTGCAAATAAGTACCGAACTAGACGTTACTTCCAACTGACTTCCATATTTAGTAACTTACTGTGCTTGGCCTCTGAACAATTTCGCATAAAATGTCAGTGGTCGAAATAAGTGCCGCCATCTATCGCTTGATCATAGGAATAATGACTTGAGTGTTTTGTGAAATGAAAGTTTAAATAACACAAAATCACATGCAGTATGTAAGTCATTTTCGGGAATAAATTGACTTACACTAATTGGCTTCTGAGCCCCCGATATATAAGACCGCAATCAGACCTATATTATCCTATGCAGCAGAAACCCGACCTGAGACCTCTAAAACAAAACGGATACTGGAGACTACAGAAATGAAAATAGTTCGAAGAATAGCGGGAAGAACACTAATGGATAGAGAAAAAAGTGAAAACATAAGACGAACATGCGGGATAGATAACATCAATGACTGGGTACTGGATAGAAAGATAAAATGGAATGAGCACATTGACCGCATGACGGAAGAACGAATTGTGAAAATATCAAGGGACAAATCACCAGCAGGACAAAGAAGCCTTGGAAGACCTAGGAACAGGTGGAGTGACAACCTCCCAGGTGACTGAGCAGAGGCAATGATTTGAAGAAAATCAGGCAATGATGCCTATACACAGCAGGAAGAAGAAGAAGAAGAAATTCATTTTTAAATGGTACAACTGGTAATTTGAATTTTCTATTTCAAATTTAAATTTCTGGTATTCTTTTAAAATTTATTTATTTAAAATGGTTTTCACGTTACAACACGATATTTTCATTGGAATGGCGTACTTTCGAAGCGGGATTTATAACCCAATTACTGGTTGGCAGTACTCTCTCGAAGCGACATACCAGCAATTTCAGGAAATTTTACGGAGATTTTGGTCACTTTTGCTGTCTATCAGCAACATTGCAGGTGAGTAGTTGAACCATTGACCTTTAATCAAGTTAGACCCGGAGAATGCACACAATTTGCAATCCAACACCTCGAATGGTAAATGGATTCTCCCACGCGGTTGCCAGGTGAACTCTTAGCTCTTCAACGACACGATATAACGATACAGGACGTATTACATTTTTTACCAAAACTTTAATTTTTAGTGAAAAAAATTACTTAAATATGTAGGTATACGTCCAGTAATTTTTCTATGTTTACACTTTTCCCTACATAAAAGGTTTTCAAACAACGCGAATTTCTCCGAAATGATACTATTCCTAAGAAAAAAGCCGCCTTTGGCGCGAAGAGGTTCAACTTTTTATTACATAATACAAAATTATCTGTGTCGTGGAAATATTTTCCTATTGTAAATAAGTAAACTGACAGAAAGCAACGGAAGACACAGTACGACAATACTCAACTAGCGAAAATAGCGGAAAAGATAAAATGGGTATTGGCAACATTACCCTACTACGGCATATCTGTTTGACGTCATCTTTACTCCGTTTCGGGTGGGGACTTCTTTACTCATTCATTTTAATTCAATTCGTTTGTGCATTGTTGCCAATAGAATACCCGGCATTATTTTGCGGCTTTCTTGTTTTTGGGAATTCTTTACACACTTTCGGGACAATATCTTCATCCTCATTTCACCAATACATAACATCGATGTTAATTCGCACATTCCAAGTCAATAAAATGTACATTTAATATATAAACATCGTTATGTTTATATATTACGCACCATCTGCCACTTCATAATTTGTTATGATAAAGTATGCCTGCGCTGTTGCCAATATGCGATGAATTCAATTTTTCCTGAAAACTTATGATTGATTGCTTTCCAAAGCGATTTATGAATGACTTGATCCGTCTAACTAGATTAAAGGTCAATGAGTTGAACGATATTTAAACACAGGGAGCGTAAGCAAACAAACATCAACTAGTAGACCTTCTACTCTATACGAGGAAGTTGTCGAGGATATCAGAACTCGAATGCAAACAAGTCCTCGCAAATCCTTAAGAAAGCTCTACCTTCAAACAGGTTTGGTCCTTATGCCTCCTATTTAACCAATTTTCATTCTTACCCATAAGACTTCCACTTTTCCATGTTGTTCTAATTCACGGTTTTACAGGTTTATCATATGGAAGTTGCTCCACTGTGCTTGAAAAGAAATTAAAGTACCACCCTTACAAAATTTTCATCGTCCAGTCATTAACCCCTCCTGATCACCCGCAGAGAGTTTTATTTGGCAATTGGTTCAATGACATATTAAATAATAATGATATCCTTGACAATACCTTCTTTTCCGACGAAGCCTGGTTTCATCTCAACGGCTATGTGAATAAACAAAATTACAGAATTTGGTCAGATAAAAATCCTTATACTATCAGAGAGACACATTTGCACCCGGTTAAAGTTGGTGTTTGGTTGGCAGTTTCAAGGACGCGGGTGTGTATGGGCCGATATTTTTTAATTTTACAGTCAATTCGGAGAGATATTATCCAACACCTTTTGAGGCCTTTTATAAACCAATTAACAGACGAAGAACGTCAAATTGGTTATTTCCAACAAGACTGCAAGGGCACATACGGCTCGTGCTACTATGGGATATTTAAGAGAGAATTTTTGGCGACAAAGTAATTAGTCAGGGCATTTGGCCAAGCAGGTGACCAGATCTCACTCCATTAGATTTTTCGTTATTTGGGCTCTTGAAGGACAATGTCTTTAGGAACATATTGCATACTGAAGAAGAGCTGCAAGAGGCAATAGTTCAGGAAGTGGCAAACATTACCCCCAATATGCTGGTGAATATCTTCGAGAGCATAAAAAGAAGAGATAATTTATGTCTGTACCAAAATGGGTGGCATTTTGAGCATTACCTTTAGCTGTTCAATTAAATCATTGTTCTGTATTTCGAGTTTAATTTTTTAGGCGTTAATTTTTATTCACATAACCTACAATCTTATCGCTGATTTTATGTCAAATTTTTGTTAAATAAACATATCTGGTTGTAGCGTTGCAAACCCATAGGCAAAGAAATCCTCCAGGTAGGATTGCTAACTTAAACAGTCATTCTTGATCACCCAGTATTAGTGAGCTCTAAAATTTTAAATGGTGTAATGTTGGTTGCGTATCAATAAGAACCAGTAATAAAATTATGGAAAATTAGCAAAATGTAATCAATATAGAAGTGTCGATGCTTATGCTTTCTCTGGTATCAACAACAAAAAGTGCAACGTATTGATAGTACAATTCAATTACCCTATTCAGAAACGATATAAAACTAATTTTAAGCTGATACGTATAATTTGTTGCCTATAAACGATATCTGAAAATTCATCGTTTTCCCAATATTGATATTCGTAATTCGTATCGTATTCACATTGACAAGTCACCTCAAGGCTCAATGTTATATCAATAACATAAACCCGCGCCAGAAGCCGAGATCCGACGGCTTAAGTGAAAATAGAAATGTTTTACACAATAGCTAATTTAGATAAATCGGATGACTGCAAACAAGCGACATAATTAAAATGGAGGACGTGTGTGTTCGGTGATTTTTACATGTAAAAATAGTCACTTTTGACGGTCGATGTACCGGCAGGAGTCAAAATCCTCTATTTTTTTCATAAATCAATTAGAGCGTAAATTTAAGGATCAATTAATGGTAAGTCAGAGACAACATTTGTATTATTTGTTCTAGTGTGAATCTGTGAATAATGTAGAAATAAGTATTATCAGCGGAATGTTTACTAGCGGCTCACGTGAATGGTATGAAATTTGCATTAAGATTAGTAGAAATAAAATATTCGATTGTTATTATTAGGCATGTCCGGATGTCCGTCAAGTCAGCATTTTTCATAGAAGACGAGACGATGACACTTCAAAATTTAATATCAATCGTAGTTTAACGGTTATCAAAGTAAAAGTAGATGACGTAATGATTTAAAGATAAATAAAATTAGCGCAGCACAGCTTTTTACGCAATGTTACGCATTTTATTATAATATGTAAATAAATATATTTTCTATATTTCTTTTAAATTGAGTACCTACACTATTTTTCCAGACTCAATTATTTTAAACTAATAAACTAAATGATGATAAAATGGCACTAAATAAAATCGATAAAATGTAGTTATTCGCCCCTTTGCTCAATGTGCAAGAAATACCACCAAAAATATACTTTTGGTCCCACTTCTTCACTATAATATGATGCAACAACCTCTCGCGGAATTATGCAGTCCAACTTTACGCATGATCGTATCATATAATTTGTACCTATTACAAGTACTTGTCTACTAATCATATCATACAAATCATTACCACTTTTCTCTAGATTCAGAGTTATTGTATCTTAATTCACATTTAGATGATGATAATCTGGCTAATCTAACATTGTTCTTATAATAATTGGCCTGGTTTACTGGATAGGCAGTGAAGCAACGACTAGTACAATTTTTATTACCTGTGAGTCTACTATTCAGACCGCTCGCATCATCCGGAAAGATGACTGTTACGAAGAATAATGTTGTTTCCGATTATTCAACAGGTGCGCTCTTGAATGATGAGAAGAGGATGAGAAAGATGATCAGAAAGAAATGGAATTACGTCTATATCGTAGCTGTCGTAGGTAAGTGAAACATTAAAATAAATTGGACAACGGAATTCATTCGAAATTTTTGAATTAGCTTTTTTATTCGAGTTTCATTGAAATGAAATATTGATTTTATTTACATAATATGTTGCTGAGTAGGTGCTCAGAGGTATTGCAAACAGTTTATTTATTAATGTTATTTTAGAACATTTTTTGGCTACATACATTTCAAAAACTCACGACACAATGTTTATTGCAGTTGATCCTAGATTTAAAAAGTCTATCTCTGAAAAAAATGGGCAACTTAACTTTTTTCACACATGCTTACATGTTTCATTGGAAAGAATATTTCCAGCTGTTAGAAACTGTGAACATACATTGTTTAAAAAATGCATAAGTATTCAAGTTTTCATATATATAATTAAAAGTCAGTTTAAGATCCGTGCATACAGCATAATAGTTATTTATTATACAAGCGGATAAAATGAACGTTTAATGAGCGATGCGCGTTAATATCGCGAGTTAAACGTTCATTGTATCCGCGAGTGTATTACAACGTTTTGTTCAATTTTGACATATATAAACTGACGTTTAACGGAGTAAGTCAAATTTTGAAGAGAAAATTTGACAAGATGATGACTTCAGTGCCGCAACCTTGACAGCGACGAAAACACTTTTAAACATACAAAACGTCACTTTATACGTGTTAAAAAAAGTGTTAACACAATTTAATTTTCTTTTAATTGTCTGTACATATACAAGTCTGTATTCTAATTCTTTTTTATTTATTAGCTAGATATCTGCTTTGTTAAAAACAAGTGAAATTTAATATGTAGGTTAATTTAAACTTTAAGCTATCAACACAATATAGAATAAACCGGAATAATCTCATACACCCTTTCTCTCCAAAATTAAAAATTGAAACAAGATTCGTATTTAGACTTTCAAATGTTTTAAAAGATATAAATGATAGTGTAAATTAAATATAACCACGACTTAAAATCACTTTCAATAAATAACGTATTAATTAGACATTTTGTATGAAATATTTTTAGTTACATGTATACAAATAAAAAAAAGTTATTTATGCTTGTAGAACTTAGAGAAATCAGGGAACTTATTTTTTTTTTTTTAGTATACATTATTTCAACTACGTTTTTTCAATTGATTTGATCTTTGTTAAAAAAAAAATTAAAATGGTTTTATGAATACTTTGTCTTTTTGGACTATCCTTTACCAAATGAAAAATTTTATAACGAATCTGGAGAAGTGCAAATAGAGGTGATCATTTTTGGAAAATCAATAACTTAAGTGCCCATGTAGTTTACCTTTAAATTTTCTTGCCGCCCATTCACGAAAGTATATGAAACAATTAGTTTCACAGTCTGTTTGTCGGTATGCTATGTTGTTAGTTTCGAGACTGCTGATACTTGTTGAGGTTTCAGAAGATGGAAGAGAAAGACTTTCTTGTTTTTATATGGGTACTGGTTTAAAGTCGACAACAATTTTGACATTTGTCCTGGGTTTTTTTCCTTATAAATCACTAGATGATCAAGACTGTCACGATTTAATCTACTTGTAATAATATATGTGAGTTTGTTCCTGTAAGTCCAAGAATAATTAAACTAAAATATCTTTATATTCTTTGTAGTGTGTTTTTTTTTTCAGCACACCTACTTTATATAATAGATTCTACATGAAACCCATAAGTTTTTTTCTAGTGTCTCCTTTGGAGAATGAGTAGAAAATATGAAACCAATGATTAACAAGTTCAACAAATTCGTCAGTATCTGATGTCAGCTTATTATCATTACCTGGTAAACAGGAATTAGGGGCTGTAGGTATGATAATTGCCCTTCAAGACCTACATTCTGTCTCTGAGTTCCTACACACTCAATGTGTCGAGCTGTTAAGTTGACAAACTATAATTTCTATACTAACCACTTTTAATAATGCATCCAAACGATTTGTTTTGATTAGTTTATTATTATCGGAAATAAATCAAATATCTAACACCCACTTTCTTAACAACTTTCACAAATGAGGACATCATCAAAAAATACTTTTTTGTTGTTGTTGAAAATAAACATTGTTCTTGACTTTAAAATGTTTAAAACGCATTACACCACAGTCTCAACACAGGTAACCATTAATAACCAACATTGTTATGACATTGTTAAAATATTTGTAGTCATCTTTTGGTTAACCTCAGTATCAGTATATATGTTGCTTCCTACGTTTAAATAATCCCTTACTACAAAAAAAACTATCTTGCGTCATATCTAAATCTAAACCCTGAAGACACTTCCATTCCGTCGAACTGAAAAATAGGCACTTTTACAAAGCTAACATTTTAAACTAGCAACTTGCATAATTTTTAAAACTTCTTTTAAAATTCCATTTTATAATTTTACTTTTAATACCCTTTTTTTAAGTGTCAATATAGAGAAGAAGACATTTTAATTTGTTATGTAATTTATAAGTAACAACGTTTACAAAGATTCGGGTTTTGCTTTTTCATCATTCAGTACAACCGAAGTCTTCAGTTTAATTGCTTTACTGTTTTACTACATTTTCAAAGTACTATTTGAAATTTGTTGACAAGAGTGATGTTCTCTAAGCTCATTGCGATACTTATTCTCCAATATTCTTGGTGCATGCAGCGATCAGCGATTGACTTTAAATTATCACAAAATTCATCACAAACTGTAGCAGTAGAAATAACTGTGGAAAGTCGAAGAATTTCTTCCATAATCTCTTCCATTCCATCTCCTTTACCTCATACCTTTCAGTTCTTTCGAAGAAAGCAGGTTCTTTTTTAGCGTGTGACCAAACTGAACAATCAACTTCGTACCTTGTTTTTTAAGATATCTTCTGAAGAAAGTGTTCATTAAATCGAAATTAGTTGCAAGTTTTATTCAAACTTATCGGGTAAAAAATGATCGCTACACGCGCGCGCACACGTGCTCACGCGCACAAGCACAC
This sequence comes from Cryptocephalus moraei, assembly GCA_946251905.1. Classification (NCBI taxonomy): domain Eukaryota; kingdom Metazoa; phylum Arthropoda; class Insecta; order Coleoptera; family Chrysomelidae; genus Cryptocephalus; species Cryptocephalus moraei. The sequence continues at coordinate 2,223,878 of OX276452.1, forward strand.
ACACAATCAATACTACATGGATCATCCCTTTTACATCTCAGTAACCACAATTTACGTAATTTTTTTGTTTTAGGAAAGCGGTGAATTTTTATTTGAAGTTCTTTTTCCCTTGGTTCATGGCCGTCTTTACTGAAGGCCGGAGCGTTAAATTTGGCAACACCGCCGACTAAGAAAATAGAAGGCCGACTTATCGGAACATGGCCGTCTTTACGTGTTTACATTCAAATAATTTGAATGCAGAGGATATAGGATTATAGCGTTAATCATAGTTAAAGTGGTTTTAAACTATTTCGACGACGATTTAGAAGAATCTGGCTTACCGACAGAAGAAAGTCTCATCCAGGATGTGAAAAATAAGGAGAAGACAAATGAGGAAAGTGGTGACAGTGGTGATGAAGAAATTATATAAAAACCACAGCAAAAACCATCTAAGCTACAAGTGCTCAATGCTTTTTTAACATTAAGAACAGCCTTTCAGTTTAAAACGTTCCGGAAAATGTGTTTGTTCAATTATAGGGGCTTGGTTAGGCCCTTAAGAAAAAATGTTTTTTTCACATACAAACACATTTATATTGAAATTAATTAGCATATTGTAAATTATTCACATTTATAAATTATGTTTATCTAATTTATAAAATATTATGTACAGTTTTTTTAGAATAATTTGTTATTTTGGTTTGTACATCACACGACAAAGTTTTTTCATATACCTAAATCTTCAAGCCGCTATAATTGAACAAACACATTTTCTGGAACGTCTTCAAACTGAAAGGCAGTTCTTATTGTTGAAAGTGCACTGAACACTTGTAGCTTAGATGGTTTTTGTATAATTTCTTCATCAACACTGTCACCACTTTCCTCGTTTGTCTCCTCCTTATAACCATTAAAAATTGGGGAATTTCCATATAACGAGACCTCTATATAACGAGCAAATTTTGCAGCACCTTCATTCTCGTTATATAGAGGTTCGACTGTATAAAGACATTCGTTTTACAAAAAAAAATATAAGAAATTCTGTACTGTACCGAAAGTCTTAAAAGTTGGGTTTTACTTACATTTTATTAGTACGCAGAGCATATAAAAATAAAATTAATTTATATAGGTATGTAAAGTATGTATTTAGTAACAGTCACTATAGAAAATACAGTCCAAAACACACTTAATTTAAAGAAAAAACACTTCTTCACTCAACATTAAAAATTGTAAATATAACCTTAAATTCACACAATCGGCCTTCACCACAGCGTTGCCAAATATCAATGTTCCGGCCTTCTAGTATAGACGGCCATGCTTGGTTGAAAAACTTTGTTACTGCAACCAACAATGTCCTACCGGCTGCCAGGCATTTTTAATTTCCTTGGGTATCATTTTCTGGTTATACTTACCATTCATTATAATGCACCAAGTGTTATTCATACACAGTACCAAAAATCATGCGAAAATTTTGTAAAATTTTGCAAAAAGTAATACGCTCCAAACGCAGGAGAACAAAATAGTCTGTAATATCGCCAGTCCGCCAACGACGCCTTGGGTGGCCCCAAGCATATCTACTCTATAGACTGTGGTTTTGATCACATTTTTAGCTCATATCAATTCAATTGGTATGAAAGTACATAGTAGACTTTTAGACATTTTAATTATTATGTTGTGAATGTTCTCGGGGTTTTATAGCATGGCAGCCCAAATGTGTTTCTCTAGGAGCCCCAATAAAAAGACGACTGACGGTGGAAGATGTCTTTTAATGTCTATATGTTTCAAATAAACGACGTTTCCCTCGCAATTGCAAGCATACTCATGTTACTTTTTTTAGGTGATGGAGGACATATAGGAGTGGGTGTTCGAAATCCTAGATGTTGATGTTTTCACCTCACTACTATATATGGTCTATTTATGTGGATATTAAATATAATATGATTTAATTATTATGGTTGTTATCTATTATCAATCATAAGCACATCACGTCACTTGGAGAATATAATTGTTATGATTTTATGCTAATATGGATATCTTTATTACAGTTTCAAATTCCTAAGAAGTGATTCTTATACACAATAGTCCTAAAATCAGTTCATTCGCTCATTTCAATCCAGTTGGGTAATGTATTGTTGCATACAGTTTCAGGCATATTAATTGTTGTGGTTATGTACCAGTCATAACAACCATAACTACCATAGCAATTTGTTCCCGGACTAGAATACTATTATATAGCACTATAACAAATTTATACATAGGTAGCTTATTAATTTATTGAATGAAGTGTTATCGAAGAAAAAAAAATGCATTATTAGATGTGTTTTGCAAAAATTGAACTACATAATTTTGAATTTGTAAAGGTGGTTGATTAAATGAAGACTCACTTTTCTTCAACTATCAAAAAGCTTTTAATACTATAACTACAAACTACGCCATTTCATCTTCATCTCACTCTGCTCAGAACCACCTCAAAACAACTTATAGAACATATATAAATGTACCATGTTTCCCAACAAAATTATTAAGAATCACTCACTCACTACTATAACATAAACAAAATAACATCAATAAACTAAAAATTCTGTAAAACATTTACAGAATATACAAATATTCAATTATTAGCTTTTCCAGTACTGTTTTGAACGTCAAGGTGTAGGCCATTGATTGTAAAATGTGTCGTTTATTTGTATTTTGTAAAAAAAAACTGATTTTTGAACATTTTCCTTATAGGAAACTTGATGGCGTTGACAGGCGACACCACCCTGACATGGTCATCACCGATTTTACCGAAACTCTACTCGAACGACACTTCGATCAACCCGCTGGGGTCTCCGATTACCACCACAGAAGAATCTTGGATAGGCTCCCTTCAGTATATTGGTGCAATGATGGGGATCCTGCCGTTCGCCTATTTAGCCGATAAAATAGGACGCAAACCCGTACTATTGCTCTTAGCGGTACCACATATCATCGCCTTCATTAGCTTTGCCTTTGCCAGAACCATCGGCTGGTACTACCTCGGGAGGTTCCTTGGGGGGCTATCCTTGTCATCTAATTACGTCGTCCTTCCAATGTATGTGGCGGAAATCTCTGAAGATTCATATAGGGGGATGCTGTTGGTCTCCTACAGCACCTTCGCGAGTTTCGGGGATCTGTTCCCTTACATCCTAGGTCCGTACGTTTCCATATTCTGGTTCAACGTGATTCTGTCGATATTCCCAATAACTTTCCTGGTGTTGTTCTCTCTTCTAGCCCCAGAGAGTCCATATTACCATGTCAACAAGAACGATTGGAAGGCGGAGAAATCGCTGAGGCTGTTACATAAAGGAAGACTCAATTTCGACGTCTCGGACGAATTGGAAAAGATAAAGGAAGAAAAACATTGGCACGGGCAAGGAGAAGACTTCTTATCCACTATCAGGAGGAAGTATGTCGTCAAAGGTTTCTTTGTCGCACTGGGTTTAAGTTCCTTCCAACAGCTCACTGGTTTGGGCGCCATATTAGCCTATACCGAAATTATCTTTCGCGATGCCGGTACTAACATATCGGCAGATATATCTGCTATAATAGTGGGTCTGGTTTTGTTCCTAGCCAGCTTTGGCGGTCCTCTGATAGTTGACAGGAAAGGTAGAAAGTTCCTATTGTTCTGCTCATCGGCGGGCGTCATAATCTCTGAATTAACCTTGGGTACATACTTTTACTTACAAGACAATACGGATCTGGATCTGAGTAGTATTGCCTGGTTACCAGTGCTTTGCCTGATGGTCTACATGATATCCTTTAACATAGGTTGGGGTCCTTTACCTTACACAGTGACGTCAGAAGTGTTGCCTTCGAACGTGAAGTTTACCTTAGCTACCATTAGTGGTTTCACAGGTTGGCTTATCTCCTTTCTCGTTACAAAATTTTTCCAAGATCTCAATAATTCCTTAGGTAGAGGTGGTACTTTCTGGTTGTTCACTATGTTTTGCATGATGGCCATTATTTTTATTAGTGTCGTTGTTCCTGAGACGAAGGGGAAGAGTTTCCAAGAGATTCAGAGTATTTTGAATAGGTAGTATATCTAGTAGTTAGAACTCGAAACATTTGAAACTGGAATCGATGAAAACCACGCTTGTTTGTGGTTCAGTAATGCATATTGGTACAAACACTCAATTAGTAATAAATTTTGGTAACTTTAACGCAAGTATGGTTGATTTATTTTACCACAGTGACATCAGTGCCCGTTGCAATAGTGATTTTTACGGTTTTATGTAGGAGCGCCTAACCTGAATAAGAAATGGTCGAAATCCCCCGTTTTGAGTGGCTCGAGTCCTAGTCTTATTGCACAAACACGGTATTATTGTTCTTAAATCAAATGTTAGTACTTACTTTTGTATGGTCTTTTTTAAATTATATTGGATTTTACAGCCAAGTTAATTTTTAATTTATAACCAGATCTTCCCTTGCGCAAATTTAACAAATGGTCATGTTTTATGCTGATGACAATTCTCATCGCCATCTTAGGGATAATTGCCTCGACATGTTGCCTTTAATTAAAGTGGTCAGCTAAAAAAAAAATAATAATTTTTTCATAATTTTCAGGATAAAGTTGTTGGTTAAAAACAGGATAAAGAATAAAAATCGTTACAAATCAAGGAAGGCTTAATTAATGATGCGTTATAAGAATTTAATGGTTAAAATCAAATAATGTCCATTTTATTCGCTGTGATGTTACATCTACGTAAGTTGAGCGAATGATCCCCAATCCCCCATCGCATGTCCCGGAACCGCAATCTCAGCATATGGGATATCGTCCCTCAGACCCTTCGGAAGAACTCATTCCGAACATGCTGACTGCAAGGACTACAGTGGAAATAAGCAGTAATCTTGGTTTGTATTTGCTCTCTTTGCCAATATTTGGTTTGCACGTGCTCTTGACAGGGTTTGGAGTATCTTAGGATCGACTTCCTGAGCAAAAAAAAAATTCTCCAGAAATTTTGCTCGGTCCTGAGCTTGTTGAACACCAAGTTGTTTCGCATCATTGAATTGTGCCTTTTCTTCATCATCCTGTTTTGCCTCCTCGTTCTTCATTGCTGTTTTCAGAATTTCTTTGTAAGTGGTGTCCTGATCTTCATCTTCTGAAACACAGTTCTGAGGCTCCTCGGGAGTGTAGATGAGTGTTATGTCAAAGTGCCTGATCCACTCGCTTAGTGGCAAATTAGATTAAAATTACTATTCTGTCTCTCTATTCTGACATCACTATTTTATCACCATTTTGTACAGCACGCATTCATGAAACTTTTTCGTCTAAAGACAAAAATATGTTATGAGTAGCCATGTTTACTATTCGAATGTTGAAAATGTAACCTGAACTAACCAATAACTCAGACGAGAGAGCTGGTTATCATATGGTGATTACGCATAATCCAGGGTAAAATATTGTAACGTTTATTTTATAATTTATTTACATTAATTGAACACTAATTTATTTAACACACTAAACTACTTGTACACTAGACTAGACACTACATAATTTATTTGTACTGCTCCGCTTTCGGATCGTATGTCGCGTTCACTCTGCTTCTCTACGTCTAACTAACTCCCTCGATCACAAGCCCCCTTATATATACACTCCCAACCCCGATAAAGAACGTTCTAGTACATTCTAGAACGCCTACGCAGGAAATGTTCATGCAGCTGTCTTGTACGCGTCGTAGTTATTCTTTTGAAGGAGTAAACATGTGTCGCTTTGTTTACTTCTCGCATTACAATATAATGAGTACCTACCTGTAACCTGCTGGGATAGATATTTATGATTTGTATGCGAATTTTCATATTTAATATACACGTTTTCCGGTAGTGTAGCAGGTAAATATGTGTTTACCAAAATCATTCCCAACAGAATATACCACAAATGCGAAGCAAACATCAGCGAATCCCAGTTTGGCTTTCGAAATACTCTTGGTACGCGGGAAGCTATTTTCGGCTTACAAGTTTTCATACAACGCTAGAGATGTGAACAAGGACGTTTATCGGTGTTTTCTTGATTTCAGCATATATATCTCAAATAAAATCTTAATACATACATGTCAATCAAAAAGTAATTGGTTTCAGGATGAGACGTTTTTAAAATCAAAGTGAAGGTGAAAGAAATGATAATTTTTAAAAAGTATCAGTTTAAAATTTCGAAATCATGGTTTAAACATTGATTAAATGGCGAAAATTGCACGAAAATTATTTTCTAAATGAATTTAAAGAACACATACAAAAAGAAGTATTAGACTTTATCTTCTTATAGGTTTTTGCAAAGAGCTTCATTTTAGACTTGACTAAAAAAAATTATATACGATTTATTTAAATATTTGCAAAAAACCGTTGAAATTTGAATTTAGAATAAATTATCTTGAAACTTGCATGAAAAATTACCTTTTACTATCCTTAAGAGTCTGCTTTGCCTTGCTTCTTTTTAGTAAAACAACTTAGTGTGAGCGAGCTTAAAGGCTGGTCCAGACACAACGTTTTGCACAACCTTTTGCCTGCGCAGTCTTAAGACGGAATGAAAACGTTGCAATTTTTAGAGCGTCCACACGGTGCAGACTTGTGTGTGATTTGTGTATTTCGCACAGTTTTAGTAACATCGTCATGGAGGAGGTACTGGTCAGTTTTGCAATGCTGTCTTGTTAAGAAAAATAAGAGATTGGAACGTCTCAGAAGTACCCGGCGTTCAAAGTGGTCGCGGACGTAGCTTTTAAAAAGGCAGCACTTTTCCCATATTTAGTCTAGTCAAGATGTGTGTTTGCTGCGAAAAATAGTTAGAAGTCTTGGAAAAATATGAGCGATAGCTCATTCGACGCGAAATGCAAATATGAGAAAGTTATTTTGAGGATATTTTCTGCTAAGAAAAATTGCAATTGTTATTAACAAAAAACGAAAAATAAAAAAGCTCTTTCGTGCTTTTAATGACAACTCAAAAACCATGAGAGATAGAGGAATTCTCAAAAAAGATCCTTAAAGAGGAGGGAATTTGCTATAAAAAAGTCCCGACTCCCGGATTTCTATCTCTAATATTTATAATTTTAATTTTGTGCTGAAAGTAAAGCTCCGCGCGACCGTTACGGCATGCGCTCGCCGCCTCTGAAGCGACTACGTCATAGAAAATAATTTCTTAAGGTATACTTTAACCACTAGCAATTGGAACACTCAATAAAATCTGAATTTACCGAGGGCATTCGAAAAGAGCCCGTTGTCTCTATACAAAACCATGGGACTTATCTTTTTGCTTATTCAGAAACGCCCTGGTATTTTTAAAGTCCAGGTGTTCAGTTGCCCAAGTGAAATCATATATGTGAATGTATGGATATGTACAGATAAAGAACTAGAGGGTCCATTGGACCGCAAATTCTTTTTTACTGCGACGGCATTTCGTTTGTTTCTTCATCTTCTTCTGAAGTGCAGGTGTACAGTGGATCAGTGAAATCGTGTACGAGGAAGTACGCGAGACTCTACGGATACCGGATGGTCCACTGGACAGCGGCCACGTGTGCTTTCCTTGTGATCTCTTTTTCGGCACTTATACCGTGTCTTCCCAGATGCGGTCAGTGCCATGTGCGGTCAGTGCCATGTGCGATCAATTCTTTTGAAATCCCAGGACAGGCCAATTTATCGGGGTACTCGGTACCGGCTCGCTATGAGCGGTAGTGTCTTATGCGGTCACAATCAAAAAACGTCCCAGATGTGATCCCTCGAAAATATTTCTACCTTGTTGTCTACCTACTTGTGAATAATATTAAGGACAAAAGATCGCCAAGAATCGACCAAAGAAAACATAATAAAATATTACGAGCCATAGGGTGTAATTGTTTGAAAGTCCTTGCCTTTTGCTTAGGATTAATGCAAATAACGTAGGCAAGTTAATTTCAAATTTTTAAAATTTAATCGTAGGTACATGGATTTAATTATATCTGACATTATAATTTCCATTTAAAAACTTGTCGCCCCATTATCAGAAATTGCACGTGTTTCTTTCTTATGCTTTCTTAGAAAAAAAAAAAAATTGGATTTGTTTTCATCTCCGAACACACTCAAGCAAGATTAGTAGTATCAACTTGATTCTATCGTATTGTAACGGAACGACTTGGCCGTAAAGGCACAGTAATATCAAAGGTAATATAATAATTATTCTAAAGTATGGTCACTTGTTTGATGTATACGAAAAAGCCGGCGTTTTTTTGCGAATGGTCGTAAAGTAATAAAAACATCGTTATCGGAGAGGTGATGCGGAGTTCGAACTTTGGTTCGAATGTGTCGGATAACCGGGCGGCTACTGTATTTGCAAACCCTATTAATCCTAGTAACGCCCGGTTTCATAATGTAGTTAAAGTCCACTTTAACTTACAGTTGACTTTAACTGTGACGTTAAGTTAAAGTGGACTTTAACTGCATTATGAAACCGGGCGTTACTACATCTAACGTAGTCAAAGTCAACTTTAAGTTAAAGTGGACTTTAACTGCATTATGAAACCGGGCGTAATCAATTTTCCATATCGGCCGAGGGTGTCTACCGAGAAATTCGGTGAATTCGGATATGACCGCACATGGGAAGACACCTGCACAACAGGTAGAAAGATTTTTGGAGTGACCGCATCTGGCACGATTTTTCACATTGACCGCATGAGGCACGACCGCTCGTGGCACGGAGCCACTTATACTCCAGAAGCAGTGGTGTGTGAATGTGTGTGCCATTTGTTTGTGCGATTTGGAAGTAAATTCATTGTTAGAGTTATTATCCGTAATGATACGCCCATGGAGAACAAGGCGGCGTCGCTCTTCACTACTTAAAAAGCCATTAAGTGTTTTTTTTGGTGTTCCAATTGCTACTGGTTAAAGCTAAGTATTAGGTGGTATTAGTATAAAAATTTAAAACAAACTTTACTGTATTCTATACACTTGAAGGAATAAAGTCGCGTTGGATAAAATTTTTTAAATGCATTTTTCAAAAAACTGGCCTATTGTTTGAACTAGTTGTTTTCATACTTGTCTGTCAAAATAACCCATGGAGTAATAAAACGATTATTTCGCCGGGGACCAGAGGCGTTCTTAAAGAAATGAACGAAAATTAATAAATGAGTTATAATGGTACACACACGCACACAATTTTTCCAGTTACCGACTATGGCGTATTTATTCCTATTCCCCGAGCGTACTCCCGAAAGTGGTTATTCCCGGTATTATTACAATGGCCCGACACACGTGTTTCGGGCGAGTCACTCAAAATACGAAACGATTCCGTAAGACAGCGTGTAAGACATTATAAAACTCCCAAAATTTAGAGGATGCCACCTTGTATCGGTTTTGCATTTATAATGAGATTTTATTACTCCACATGTTATTTTGACAGATTGTTTAAATAAATTCTCCATAAATATTTTGCTTCTTGGAGTCCTTTCTATGAGGGTACTCAATAAGATGACGTCATAAAATTATTTAAAATTGCTTTATTTAGTTTACAACGAATTTTTAAAATCAACAAAAAACGCAATATCCAGAAATTGTTGTTAAAAAAAATTGTTTTTCTCTTATACTATATTACGTTACTGCTGTTTTTATAGTCAAACTAAGGATTAAATTAATGGGGAAATGTTTTTACCACTTTGTTTAAGAATTGTTTATAAACAAACGGCTTAGTTTAATATTTTTGAAAATTCTTTTTTTACCATTCTATTGTTTAGGATAAATTAAGATTTTTAAAATAAAAAATAGTAGTTTAAAGTACAAGTTGCAGAAGACGTCATATTCCAAGCCCGAGTCCGCGTTTTAGAACGGACGAGGGCTTGGAATGTTTTCTGCAACGAGTACTTTACAACATTTTCTATGTTCCGGCTTCCATTTCATTTTTATTTACGTTTAAATAATTTAAAATTCCTTATCTGGGGAATTTTTTTATCGTGACATTTAAGTTGATATTACTTCTGTTTCCTAGAAATCTGTCAATTTCCAAAACATTTTCAAATTAAATTTAATGGATTTAAGTAAAATCGAAATCATGTCTCAAGAATCCGAATCGCATCAAGTACAAGAGTGTTTCTTTAACTCCACCACAAGGAAATACAAGAAGTGGCTTCAAATGCAGTAAGCAGTTGGCTACCTGATAAGTCTAGAGACGCATATGAAAAAGTTTACAATAACTTAGATTCATATAAATTTTACATACCCCCACCGAGGGCACCGAGGGCCTTACTGTACGAAAACGAGAAACCGTGAGGTTTTTATTATATTGTAATGCGAGAAGTAAACAACGCGAGACATGTTTACTCGATCCGAGCGAAGCGGCTACTTCAAATGAATTACCACGACGCTTAAAAGACAGCTCCATGAATTCTCCCGAATTGTTGTTTACGGAAAGTAATTTAAGACCTTCTGAACATTTCCTACGTAAACATTATTAAAAGAACAATCGGGTTCCTTCCGGAACTATGGAGAAGGTTCCAGATCAGAATCAAGGTGTATATATAAGCGGGCTTGTGATCGAGGAGATGATTAGAAGTAGAGAAGCAGACGTGAACGCGACATACGATCCGAAAGCAGAGCAGTGCAAATAAATTAAGTAGTGTCTAGTCTAGTGTACAAGTAGCGAAGTGTGTTAAATAAATTAGTGTACAATTAATGTAAATAAATTAGAAAATAACGTTACATTGGTGTAAATAAATTAGAAAATAAACGTTACATTGGTGTCAGAAGTGGGATCATGAAGAAGTTACGCGAACTAAAAGTGGCCGAGTTAAAAAAAGAACTCGAGGAACGAGAATTGGAAACAGGAGGGAAGAAGACCGAACTCCAGGACCGACTCTCGGCATTTTTGAAAGAAAATGGCCAGGACCCGGAAGTTTTCGAGTTCGAAGACGACATAACGAAGCAGTTCGCCGCCCAGAGGGAAGAAATCGCCGCACAGAAGGAAGATATCACTGCTCAATTCACCACCCAGAGGGAAGAAATCGCCGCCCAGAAGGAAGATATTACTGTTCAAATCGCTGCCCAGAGGGAAGAAATCGCTGCCCAGAGGGAAGAAATCGCCGCTCAGAGGGAAGACATCACTGCTCAAATCACTGCCCAGAGGGAAGAAATTGCCGCCCAGAGGGAAGATATTACTGCTCAAATCGCCGCCCAGAGGGAAGAGATAACCGACCAGATTGAGGCTTAGCGTAAGGAGATCGAAGAGAAGATCAAGCAGTTGGAAGAACGACTAGAACAACTCAGTAGCAGCGAGGGGAAAGAAGACGAAATTGAACAGAAGATGAAGCAGTTGGAAGAACGACTAAAGCGAGTCAGTAGCGGCGAGACGAAGGAAGAAATAAAGGCGGTCGTTCAACAGAACTCGATATCCACCAATCGAGTGACGCCCCCAACGTTCGACGGAAAAATTCCGTGAGCCAGCTACAAGAAGCAGTTTGAGGCAGCAGCGGAGGATAATGCTTGGTCCCCTCACGAGAAAGCTGTTTCCCTTACGGTGGCCTTACGTGGAGAGGCGTTGGAAGTTCTTCAGACGCTATCCACCGAGGAAGCCGGGAATTACAAGGAGCTGCTGAGGCGACTGGAAATGCGGTTCGGCCAAACACATCTGGAGCAAGTCGATCAATCCCAGATGTCCAATCGCCGTCAGAGATCGAAAGAGACCCTGCAGGAGTTCGAAGCGGACGTAGCCAGACTAGTGAGGTTGGCGTATCCCACGGCACCGGAACAGATGATAGAGTGCCTCGCAGTGCAGACGTTCGTGAGCGGGCTGCGGGACCAGGAACTGCAGAGGGCCCTGAGACTAGCTCGACCGAAAACAGTAATGGACGCGCTCGCCATCGCACTAGAACATGAGGCAGCAATGGGAGCCTCCCGCATTCACGGTTGTGCTCGAGCTGTTACCGAGGAGGTAGGCACAGAAAAACTCGTGGAGAAGGTCGTCCAGCAGATCATGGAGTTGCTGTCAGCAAAGAAGACGCGGCCCAAAACAGCGGTGCCGGCAAAGGCCCCGGAAAAACAAATGCGGGTCGATAAAAGGAAGGGGACGTCGACCCGTGGCAATAGGAACCCCCGGGCCAGTATAGCCTCGTTTTCCCACCAATTGGGGAGCGCGTACGTCGATGGCACTATCGACGGGAGATCCCACGCCATGCTTGTGGACACGGGAGCTACGAAGACGATCGTACGCCCGGAAGTAGTGAGGGACCGTAGGAAGATTAGGTCAAGTAGGTGGCAATTGAGAACTGCCACTGGGGAGAAGGCAGTAATACACGGTGAAGCGACGGTTAGCATGAGGTTGGGACGAGTAAAGTTTGACCATCCTGTTCTCAGCCGAAATTGAGGAAGACGTCATACTGGGGATGGACGTCATGAGGAATCATGGATTCCAGTTGGATTTCGGACACCGAGTGTTGAGGATCGGCCAAGAAGAATTACTGCTACACAATCGTGACAACTTTGTGTTAGACGTAATAATGGCAGAAGATGTGATTCTCCCGGAACGAAGCGAAACGATCACCTCTACCTGTCTGAGAGGTGTTGTGGAAGAGGGAATTCCAGCCGTGATCGAACCAGAAAACGATGACAATCGACTGGCTCGGGGGGTACTGGTCGGAAAGGCACTCGATACTCTCTCAAGCGAAGTACCTGTGCGGCTACTCAACATCAATCAGTACCCGGTCACCATCAAGAATGTGCTGGGCACATGTATAGCCGCTTCGGCCATCGTAAGGGGCGTTAGTGAGGAAGAAAGGTCCAGACACACTCCGCAGGACTTGAAACAAATTCTTTCCCAGACCAGTGCGTTTCTCTCGCCCACACAGAAACGAAAGGCCCACGAATTAATAAATAAGTACCAGGACATATTTACCACAGAGAATGGGAAGCTGGGAAAGACTAAAGTCGTGACACATAAAATTGACACGGGCGAGACACGACCTATTAGACAAACAGCGGGACGACTACATTTGGCTAAACGGGAGGAAGCCGAGAAAATCATCAGGGACCTAGAGCGGGACGGGGTCATCGAGCCGTCAAGCAGTCCATGGACCTCTCCGGTAGTACTGGTGAAGAAAAAGGATGGGACTACTCGATTCTGTGTAGACTACCGGCAGGTGAACAGTGTCACCAAAAAGAACAGCTACCCGCTACCACGTATCGACGACACACTCGATACCCTTGCTGGATCCACGATATTTTCGACCTTGGATTTTAAAAGCGGCTATTGGCAAGTCGAAATGGACCCTGCCGATAAGGAAAAGACGGCATTTATCTTCGGTAACGGCCTGTGGCATTTTACAGTCATGCCATTCGCCCCAGCGACGTTTGAGAGGCTGATGGAGAGCGTGTTAATGGGTTTGACGTGGAAAACGTGCCTTAGTCTATTTGGACGATGTCATCGTGATGGGTAAGACCTTCGAAGGACATCTGAAAAACTTAGAGGACGTCTTCCAGAGACTGCGAGGCGCGGGGCTGAAACTGAACCCGAAGAAATGTCAGCTCTTCAGAAGGAAGGTCTCTTACTTAGGGCACGTAGTGAGCAGAGAGGGCGTCGCCGTTGATCCGGACAAGACAAGTACGGTGAAGGAGTAGCCAATACCGGCAGATAAACACCAGTTGAGGAGTTTTCTGGGACTCTGCACGTACTACCGACGCTATGTCCGACGGATGTTCTCCGACGTCGCTAAGCCGTTGACAAGGCTCACGGAAGAAGGACGAAACTTCTGTTGGGATGAGGAATGCCAGTCTGCCTTCGACGAGCTGAAGAGGAAGTTGACCAGTGCCCCAGTGCTGCGTTGTCCTGTGCCAGAAGGACAGTTCATCCTGGACACCGACACGAGCAATGTGGGAATTGGAAGTGTTCTGTCGCAGCGTCAGGAGGGACAAGAACGTGTCCTTGGATACTTCAGCAAGGTACTCTCCAAACCAGAAAGCAATTACTGCGTCACCCGACGTGAATTATTGGCCATCGTCAAGTCCATCGAGCACTTCCATAAATACTTGTGTGGAAGGAGGTTTTTGATCCGGACCGATCATGCTGCTCTTAAATGGCTCCTCCAGTTTAAGAATCCCGAAGGACAGATCGCTCGCTGGATCGAGAGGCTCCAGGAGTATGACTTTGTCATAGAACATCGGCCAGGACAGAGTCATGGAAACGCAGACGCACTCTCGAGAAGACCATGCCCTGATGAGTGTCCTCATTGTCATAGAGCTGAGGAAAAGTCCGAGAAAATCTACCGAACGACCGTTGTCGCCGAGGAATGGACACCATCCTCGTTACGACAAGAGCAAGAAAAAGACCCGGTCCTCAAAGAAATCCTGGTTTGGAAAGAGGGAGGAGAGCGTCCTGAGTGGCAAAAGGTATCACCTGGCTCGCCAAAACTCAAGAGCTATTGGGCACAGTGGGACTCGTTAGTGGTTGAGTATGGACTACTAAAACGCGTACTGGAGAGCCAAGACGGGACGGAGGAAAGACGGCAGTTGGTAATTCCCTCCAGTAAAATCCCGGAGGTCTTGCGGCACCTTCACGACGAATCATCTGGTGGACATTTAGGGATCAAGAAAACGCTGCAGAAGGTACGGGAGCGATTCTACTGGATCAATTGTTCAGACGACGTGAAGGACTTGTGCAAGAAATGTACTACATTCTTCGCAAGTAATGGGCCACAAAGACGACCGAAAGCTCCCATGAAACAATATAACGTCGGAAGCCCCTTCGAAAGGATCGCTATTGATATAGCAGGACCCTTCCCTGAGACCGAAAAGGGGAATAAATACATCTTGGTCGTGATGGACTACTTTACGAAGTGGGTAGAAGCGTACGCTCTCCCTAATCAGGAGGCAGAGGCAGTGGCCGATGTGCTAGTGAAGGAGATGATCTGCCGGTTTGGAGTACCCATGTAATTACACTCGGATCAAGGAAGAAACTTTGAGAGTGGCCTATTCCGGAGGATCTGTGAGAAGTTTGGGGTACGAAAAACAAGAACCACGGCCCTTCACCCTCAGTCTGACGGCATGGTAGAACGAATGAATCGCACCCTCAACCGCTATTTGGCGAAAATGGTCTCGTCACATCAACGAGACTGGGACGAACACATGCCGTTCTTCCTGATGGCCTACCGCTCGGCCGTTCATGAGTCGACAGGACAAACTCCAGCCAAAGTCCTGTTCGGGCGAGAACTTAAACTGCCCTGTGATCTAATCTTTGGCGCTAGACCGGACGAGGACGTTTCGGGGGAAGATTACGTCTCCCGGATGCGGAAAAGGATGAACGAGATTAACGATCAAGTCCGGTACCAACTAAATATCGCCAGTGATCGCATCAAAGAGCGTTACGACATCAACGCTAAAGAGGGTGGCTACCAAATGGGAGATCGAGTTTGGCTGTACAACCCACAGAGGAAACGTGGTTTGTCACCTAAGTTACAGACCAATTGGGAAGGTCCCTATGTTGTAAAGAAACGAATCAATGACGTGGTCTACCGGGTAAGCGAACTACCAAACGGCAAGCCTATGATCGCCTACGGGGGTACCCTAAAAGCACTGTATGGGGTAACCTGTGAAAAACAACAGGATTTGTTCAGCGTACCTGAAGAATACTCGTTGGCCCATTGTGTGTCCGCCGACCTGGTAATGTCACGAGGTATCGCCACGGTTTTCAAGAAGAAGTACGGGCGCTTGGAACAACTCAGAGCGCAACTCCCGGAAATTGGCAAGGTTCTGGAACTACGTGACAACGTAAGACACATCTTTTATCTGGTTACGAAGGAGATCGGGTCCTTGCATAGGCTACGAGACCGACTGCTGGAGCTCGACATCAGGAAGTCTGTCCCCAAGTTAGGTGCTGGACGAGATCAGCTGGACTGGAGGGTTGTCCGGAATATGCTGGAAGTAGTGTTGAAGAATACCGGAGTGGAAGTTTTAGTCTGCTGTTTTGGGCCTGCACCATGTCGACTCGAGAAGACGGTCCCCTGTTATTTTGACGCCACGTCTCGCTGTAAGCGGGGGGCTAACTGCAGGTTCCTGCATGGGCCTACCAGGGATACATTCCGAGACGAAACGTCTCTAAGGCGGGGGTAGTGTAATGCGAGAAGTAAACAACGCGAGACATGTTTACTCGATCCGAGCGAAGCGGCTACTTCAAAGGAATTACCACGACACTTAAAAGACAGCTCCATGAATTCTCCCGGATTGTTGTTTACGGAAAGTAATTTAAGACCTTCTGAACATTTTCTACGTAAACATTATTAAAAGAACAATCGGGTTCCTTCCGGAACTATGGAGAAGGTTCCAGATCAGAATCAAGGTATATATATATATATATAAGCGGGCTTGTGATCGAGGAGATGATTAGAAGTAGAGAAGCAGACGTGAACGCGACATACGATCCGAAAGTGGAGCAGTGCAAATAAATTAAGTAGTGTCTAGTCTAGTGTACAAGTAGCGAAGTGTGTTAAATAAATTAGTGTACAATTAATGTAAATAAATTAGAAAATAACGTTACAATATGATACACCTTTCAAAATACAGAAACGAATAGCTTATAGTCAACACTGGCATACATCCATATCCTATCGACGCGTCGGCCATATTTATTTTTAATTTTAATTTTGTTTTGACAGACAGCATTATGTAATATCTTGTTACCAACCCAACAAAAAAAATTACCAAAAACAATGCTTTAATAGGCCTTATTAAAGCACTGTTTTCGGCCATTTTAGTGTTAGAATAGCTGTCATTTTAGTGCCGGAACATAGAAATTTTCTTTAAAAATTGTGTTATACTTTATAATCGATTTTTTAATGTTTTCATTATTTAAATAATTAGTTATGGAATAATTTTGTTTTTAAAAATCATTATAAATGGCTCTTAATAGAATGTGAGAAAAAAAAATTGTTTTTAATTGATAATTCCATTGTTTATTAAGTTAACAATTCTTTATAAAAAAATTTAAGTGTCACAATATTTTTTTCTATTACTACTAAAAATTACAACAGAGGAATAAAATGAATCGAAAGACGGAGCTACCGTCTACACGCGTCTTGTCCGCGCAGTTCCAGGATATCTATGCTCTCTGCTCTCGAGCTTCGAGCTCAGTTTTCGATAAAACCGTACCCGTACCGTCTTCGCCTCTGTATTAGGCCGTGGGCCCATGACACCAAAAGTGTCGATAATCTATGTTCGTATGCCCTTTTAGGGTCATACTCAGACAGCCCGGGAAACCGGGAAAAAGTAACTCCGAGCGTCTGTGACCAGTCCTAGCACCTGTTATGACCTCCACTTCTTGTCGATGCTGGCATAAATCGAATACCCTCTCCGGAACCGAATGCAAATGTCGGAATATGGTTAATGGGTCGAAAGGAGTCGTTCCACCAAAGGGCATACTTTCCTCGATCATCGTCTATCACCAGTGTCTTATCACCGTTTGGCGATATGATTCAGATTGCAGCAGAGTTCAGGTCAAGGTTTGACATGTTGGACGAGAACTGAAAATTAAAGAAGTCTGGTCACAACGACCGCTCTTTTTCTTGATTCCCAAGAGGAAGTCTTTTCACAAACACACCTATTTGAAGTTGTGGGATGCGCTGTGTCGTTTTAGGGACACCCTCCTAAGTGAAGACATAACTAAAATACTTATACCAAAACTGAGGTGTGGATGGGATGCTTCAAGTTGGAGGGTCGCCTGGAACATGCCAATAGATTCCTTATTTATCGGGTCACGCATTTTAGTGTGCTGAAGTCCAAAGAGGCACCCCAACAAGAAGACCCTTGGTCTTTCACTGGACATCCCGCAGCAGACAGCGGATGATGTAGATTTTTTCCTACATGGACCTAACAAGAACACGCTTCGTAACTCGTAACGAAACATCTTTAAGGTGAAGAAACTGAAAGTTTCCAGTAAAAAACAAATACGGGTCCAGAAGTACCTAACTAGATCGGAGAAACAAAACTGTTTAGAAAGGAACAGAACGGACTAGATCTTTCTTTCTTTAATTTTGACGTTTCCGGATTGTTCGAGAAGGTATTTATGGTCCCGCCTTTGCCCTGTGCCGCCTGCGTCAGATAAGAAACACGCTTCACGCTGATGTTTACATTTCGCGTTACTATACACTCGAACCGAATTAGCTTGCATATACTGCACCTCACCTGCACCGTATCCCAAATTACAAGTATGCTAGACAATTTTAAACTGTAATTATAGGTTTTTTTATTTCAATTACAACTTATTAATATTGTAACGTTTTTACTGTGTACTAAAACTAAACAGTACGCGATTTGTCCTAATTTATTTATTTCTAACCTTACACTTATAAGTTATTTTACACACAGATGTTTATTTATTTTGCGCGCCGGTCTCTCGTTCGTCGCCCGAAATGTTTACGCTCCGATTCTTCCACTGGTTCGCTTTGGGTCCGGCATTCCTTTTTATGGCAGGTAAAAGTCTTCTCGAATATTCCCGTCGTTTCGCGAGAAGATTCTCGAACTCGAGGAACTTGTTATCACGTCGAACCTTCTTAACTCTTCTCGTCTGTTCGAACCGCCCAGAATTCTCGGAACCACGAATACGGCGGACTTGGGTAGCACCAGGCGTGTTTATCTCGCGGCGAGCCGTTTCGTTACAATATTTAGTGTAAAAATTTGCCGCCCCCAAAAGTGCCGCCCTGGGCCCCTACCAACCCCGCTAAACTACTTCGCTGACTATAGCATATATTAGAAAACGTATTGCTATTCGAAAAAAAAGTTGTACAATCCATTTATATTATTTATGTTTTATCAAGGTCTATTAAATATATATTTAATAAATATTCTGTGTGCATATCACAAAAAAACATACAATAAGCTAATGTTTTGGGAAAAATATACGGCTTTATTAAAGAAACGGACTCTTATAAGTAACCAATTTGGGGAACATTTAGATAGTTCCTAATTATTTTCAAGAATTTGCTTATTAAATTGCACTTGGCTTTATTATAAATATAGTTACTAAAAATCTAGACCAAGCTTCTTCCTATCCAACGCATTTACATTTGCGTATGAAGCACACACTCTTCACAGATTGTTAATTAGGACACATTTGAATTGGGGCCAGAAATAGTCAGATTTACCTGATACGAAAAAGGGACCATCCGAACTGGGGCCGAGACCCACTATAGGTTTTATTGCAATTTGTATAGGTATCTAGATTTTATATGAAAATAAGCGCGTAGTTGTCAGATGGAGATAAGTTTAGTAGGGCAAGGGCATTAAAATTTGTCAGTTTCTTATAAATCTTATGATATACCAACTACTTTCTCGTTAATATAAGTACCTATAGTGGTATATACTGTGGCTACTGTATACTTTGACTCAAAATTTACCACTTTAATATAACTTCTTAAATATAGTTCACTACAGAACGTTGTTGAATGTGGCAACGCTGATGTTATTTAATTTAAAAATTCATCATAATTTGCTGTAGAATGTGAAACATCATCAGCCCCAGTTCGGATGCCCTGCCGGCCCCTGTTCGGATGAAAAATAATCTACCTGGCCCGCTCGGGCTCCTGTTCGAATGCTTCGGTTAATTATTCCCCAAGAACTAAATTATAAGGTCAAAACAACTTTTCAAAAATTTACTCATTTAGGTAAGTATGTATATATTTCCGCCCCCAGGCTGCAGCCCCGATATCCAAGAATTTTAAATATATATACTAATTGAAATAGAAGAAATGGTTCAGGAGAATGTTTTTATATTTAAATTTATAATAAATTAAATCGACTGTTTTCAGGTCGCACATTATCTGAAAAAAAAAGATTAAAATGTGTGTAGTAAATTAATAATGTCTGACAAACATAAACATGAGGACGATAAGAATGTGTTAATAGAGTTATAAATGAAAAAGTTAACGAAAAATCGTGTTCATGGCACGTTTATTCATATTTTTAATCGTGTAAAATATAAATTCACTTCATTGTTTAAGCATGGCGATAGGTACCGTACGTGTTAATAGTGAATAGTGACTATTCGGGAAAGCAAATAAAGAACATTCCTGACCATGAATCAGATTGATTGTACTATAGGTATAATATTAATAATTGATTAGGTTTTATCAAATGAAAATATAAGAAACATAAAACTAGTGAAAGGACGGTGATTTCACATTGAAGATTCCTCATATTTTTTTTAAATATCTCGTCTTTAACGGCTTTAACGAATATCTTATCGTTGGTATTGCCAGGTAGATTTCGCTAACACATATCCGGGACCGTTTTCCATACAAAGGTCGTTGGGCTTTTTCTCTTTTAGTCCTATTATTTTCTTACCTAAAGCCAAAAATTTAGACTACCTGCACAACCGAGGGTACACTCCGTGAGAAAATCATTGGAATTTCCTGTTGAAGTGTTTTGAGTTATTATTCCACGAAAAGCTTTAATTGTCGGTTATCGTTCCGGATTCGTAGGTTTTAATTTGAATTTAATCATCGGAAATCGACGTACAAGATTGGTTGTTATTAATGCTTTGTTTTTGTAGAATTTTAGTATAAATCTCAGGGGCGTGGAAGATTTTAACTCCATCCAAATAAATGAAAGTAAGTCAACTTGTAATCTAGAGATCCAAAATTTTACTATCTAATGTAATTACCTAATTTTTTAATTTACAGTAAGCAATGACCATGTTAATGATATTTATTGTACAAATATAACATTGTAAACAACATAAAACTAGGCCAAGAGCAATTGAGAGTAATGGTCGATTTTGTGACATTGTTAATACAAATTTCTCGACGGTTTTATAGTTTTTATGATAGAAAACCAAATGGCATAAAATGCGTACAAAACTTCATTTGTCATTTGTAACAAAAACATTGTTTAAAAATCAAATTAAGTTGATTTTTAATAGCTCGAAAACTATATGTTGGACATAATTTCTCCAAACAGTAAAGTGGTAGCAAAGTGATTCGGCTTCGAAATAAATTTTAATTCCTATTAAATTGGTCCAGTTTTCTAAAAAATTATAAAAAGTCGACTTTTTGTCGAAATTTATAATCGTTTATACCTACCTTTTTTCGTTCTCATATAGCCCAGTCTGTGTAGATTTTTCACGACATTAATTCATAACCGGATGGCAGTGGGCAAATATTGTAGGCTCTGATTAGTTGATCATGCGTATATAGTTTTAAACATTCAAAAAGTGTGCATTAACAAATGGGAGGGGTCCAAAGTTAGCAAAAACAAGTTTGTTGATTCTACAAGCCAAAGTATGCATTTTGGCGAGAAAAGTTTCAAATATAAGTTGTAGAGAATTTAAAACCCTACAATTTGAGCTGCAGCACGATTAATTTTGTTAAATATTTATTGCAAAAATGACAAAAAACCACTGAAAATGGTCATTTTTTGCATATTGATTATTTATTGCAAAAATAATATGATTTAGGTTTTTACCACTTCAAAAGCTAGCTTTTAAAATTGCAAACCTAAGCAGCTTGTATAAAAGTGAATTGGTTCATTTGTTGCTGAGATATTGCTATTTGTTTATCCCAAGACGCATAATGTTCATTGCTGTTCAGTCTTTTTGGATAAACACTTAGAGGTGCACAAAAGCTTATTCTCTTCATAAATAACCAAATTTTCATATCCCGTTAAGAAAATATGATAAAAACAATTGTCAACCTCTTATTTATCGCTTTAAAAAAGGGGGTGATTTTTTTTTATAAACAAATAGACCTGGAGACATTTTCATAACTTGTACAAATTTCTGACATACAAATTCGGATAGCTGGATTGAAAGCGGAGAATTGAAAAGAAACAACAAGTTTTTTCGACCAATAGGAGCCGAGATAGGATTTTTTTTTAAATTCGCAGCCCTTTTATTTATGATAATTAAGAAATGAATTTTGCGCTATTCGATAGTTATATATCTATATTTTTTTAAATGTATATAAGAAAAGACAAAAAACCGATTCTTATTGTTAAAAAAGCTGTATGATGCAGTATATGCAGAATAAAGGTGTATAGGTACTTTCGGACTACGGGATAGTGCGAGTGGTGGGGCAATCGCTCGCGCTGAGACAACCGAATTGAAGCGTTTAAATCCGCAGAGCGCGGACAAAATATCCGTATCTCATCCTATCCATAAAAATCCTATCTCGGCTCCTAATGGTCGAAAAAAGTTGTTGTTTTTTTCCAATCCTCCGTTTTGAATCCAGCTATCTGAATTTGTAAGTCAGAAATTTGTACAAGTTATGAAAATGGCTACAGGTGACAAGAACGCGTCCTTGGATATTTCAGCAAGGTGCTCTCCAAACCGGAAAGGAATTACTGCGTCACCCGGCGTGAATTATTGGCCATCGTAAAGTCCATCGAACACTTTCATAAATACTTGTGTGGAAGGAGGTTCCTGATCCGGACCGATCATGCTGCCCTTAAATGGCTCCTCCAATTCAAGAACCCCGAAGGACAGATAGCTCGCTGGATCGAGAGGCTTCAGGAGTATGACTTTGTCATAGAACATCGACCAGGACAGAGTCATGGAAACGCAGACGCACTCTCGAGAAGACCATGCTTTGATGAGTGTCCTCATTGTCATAGAGCTGAGGAAAAGTCCGAGAAAGTCTACCGAACTACCATGGTCGTCGAGGAATGGACACCATCCTCGTTACGACAAGAGCAAGAAAAAGGCCCGGTTTTAAAAGAAATCCTGGGGTGGAAAGAGGGAGGACATCGCCCGGAGTGGCAGAAGGTATCACCTGGCTCGCCGAAACTCAAGAGCTACTGGGCACAGTGGGACTCGTTAGTAGTTGAGGATGGACTACTAAAACGCGTACTGGAGAGCCAAGACGGAACGGAGAAAATACGGCAGTTGGTAATACCCTCCAGTAAAATCCCTGAGGTCTTGCGGCACCTTCACGACGAACCATCTGGTGGACATTTAGGGATCAAGAAAACGCTGCAGAAGGTACGGGAGCGATTCTACTGGATAAATTGTTCAGACGACGTGAAGGACTGGTGTAAGAAATGTACTACCTGCTTCGCAAGTAATGGGCCACAAAGACGACCGAAAGCTCCCGTGAAACAATATAACGTCGGAAGCCCCTTCGAAAGGATCGCTATTGATATAGCAGGATCCTTCCCTGAGACCGAAAATGGGAATAAATACATCCTGGTCGTAATGGACTACTTTACGAAGTGGGTAGAAGCGTACGCTCTTCCTAATCAGGAGGCAGAGACCGTGGCCGATGTGCTAGTGAAGGAGATGATCTGCCGGTTTTGAGTACCCATGGAATTACACTCGGATCAAGGAAGAAATTTCGAGAGTAGTCTATTCCAGAGGATCTGTGAGAAGTTTGGGGTACGAAAAACAAGAACCACGGCCCTTCACCCTCAGTCTGACGACATGGTAGAACGAATGAATCGCACCCTCAACCGCTATCTGGCGAAAATGGTCTCGTCACATCAACGAGACTGGGACGAACACGTGCCGTTCTTCCTGATGGCCTATCGCTCGGCCGTTCATGAGTCGACAGGACAAACTCCAGCCAAAGTCCTGTTCGGGCGAGAACTTAAACTGCCCTGTGAAAACCCTGCCTTAAAACCCTGTGATCTAATCTTTGGCGCTAGACCGGCCGAGGACGTTTCAGGGGAAGATTACGTCTCCCGGATGCGGAAAAGGATGAACGAGATTAACGATCAAGTCCGGTACCAACTAAATATCGCCAGTGATCGCATTAAAGAACGTTACGACATCAACGCTAAAGAGGGTGGTTACCAAATGGGAGATCAAGTTTGGCTGTATAACCGACAGAAGAAACGTGGTTGGTCCCTAAATTGCAGACAAATTGGGAAGGCCCCTATGTCGTTAAGAAACGGATTAACGATGTGGTCTACCGGGTGTGCAAACTACCAAACGGCAAGCCGAGAGTGGTGGACTTCAATCGGTTGGCACCCTATGAGGGGTCGCACGATGAGGCGGAGGTTCCCCGGGTAAGAAACACGTTGGCGCAGGAGAACAAACTTTCGTTCGGAGAATTTATGAGCGCCTACGGGGGCACCGGAAGAGCACAGTATGGAGTAACCTGTGAAAAACAACAGGACTTGTTCAGCGTACCTGAAGAATACTCGTTGGCCCATTGTGTGTCCGCTGACCTGGTAATGTCACGAGGTATCGCCACAGTTTTCAAGAAGAAGTACGGGCGCTTGGAACAACTCAGAGCGCAACTCCCGGAAATTGGCAAAGTTCTGGAACTACGTGACAACGAAAGACATATCTTTTATCTGGTTACGAAGGAGATCGGGTCCCTTAAACCATGTTATCAGGATGTATGGCGAACCTTGCATAGGCTACGAGACCGATTGTTGGAGCTCGACATCAGGAAGCTAGCTGTCCCCAAGTTAGGTGCTGGACGAGATCAGCTGGACTGGAGGGTTGTCCGGAATATGCTGGAAGTAGTGTTGAAGGATACCGGAGTGGAAGTTTTATTCTGCTGTTTTGGGCCTGCACCATGTCAACTCGGGAAGACGGCCCCCTATTATTTTGATGCCACGTCCCGCTGTAAGCGGGGGGCTAACTGCAGATTCCTGCATGGGCCTACCAGGGATACGTTCCGGGACGAAACGTCTCTAAGGCGGGGGCAGTGTAACGCTAGTAGTAAACAGCAGTGCGAGACGTGTTTACTTTTGTCAGACCTAGTTGGCGTCTCAAAGGGACGGCGCTGCGCTTAATTGAATTCTATAAAAAAAGGACAGCTCCATGAATACTCCCGGATTATTATTTAAGGAAAGTAATTTATGACGTTCTGAACATTTTCTACGTAAACATTATTAAAAGAACAATCGAGCGCCTTCCGGAACTATGGAGCAAAGACTGGTAAATTCGAGAAAACATTACGGGGCGGCTATAAAAGTAACGCTGCCGACGAAGAGATTATTATTAGACGGAAGTCGCGAGAGTAAATAGCGAAATAGCGAGAGCGTTTGAAGTGAAATAAATTAACGGTTAAGAAGTGTGATATAAATTAATAATTAATTAATAATATAAGTTAGTTTAGTAATAGTGTAAATAAATTAAGTAGTGTCTAGTATTAGTAAATTAGTGTAAATAAATTAGTAAAATAAACGTTACATTATGTATTACAAAATTAAAACATTTTTGTACCATTTCGTGAAACTTGCGCTTAAAAAGCTTAAATTTTTTAATCACTTCCTATTGGAAATTTTCTGAACAATCCGAAAATGCTGTTGTCTCCTCTTCGAGGGTATGAAATAACAACGAGAAAGCAGTCGTATGCTTGAAACCGTCTTGACATTTAACTTTTTTTTAAGTATCAAAAGGTTCTGTTCTATTCAATTTTGTATTTAACCTTAACCTTGGTAAGAGCAATACTTGAAGGTATAAAAATGGACCGGCGGTCATTTCGTACGGAATTTTAATCCCCAAATCCGTCATTTCGTACAGCTCCTCTCAGGTAAATTTTTGAGTATAAAATGAGTATCGAGATGGTCATCGGTCCTGTTCGTTTTACTTTTTACTAAACCTCAATTGTTTATTCTTGCCCTTTAACAAGCGATAGCGAATAGAACGAAAAGAGTGTATCCCACTTCGGGAGGTAATATGTACTACCATTTCCGGAAGTTCGATACATTATTTTTTATAAAATCACACAGGTACGAATTTATCTATCTTGGGAGGCACACCCGTACAAGTTGACCTGTCTCGGTAAAGGTAAATTTCAGGTAAGGATTAAACCGTACGAAATGACGCGTGTCCTAAAAATATACCGGTACTCGTCATTTATCACACATTATCGAAATTGATGCTGTTGCTTAACAATATACACGTATATTATTTAAACAAAAAATTATACTTTTTTTATTAGTTTTAACATTTTTTTTCAAAAGTAAAGGGTCATTATAAAATATGTTCACTATTTTTCCTCAATGCGCATTCTTTTCGAAATACTCCTGCCTAATCTCTGTTGCTGTTTTCATATTTCTAAAATTTGTCATGAAACCAATTTTTACATTTTAGTGCACAAAAATTTCGATGTAAAAAACTGCAAGAGATTGCATAAAAAGTCAGATTCAATGTGTTTTTGCCACTTACTCTCTTTTTTGAGTATCAGAAATATTTTTAATAAAAAGCTGAGAAAATTCTGCATAAATTTGTCTGCTCAAAAATTTTTTTCAGTAAATCTTGTCTCTGAAAAAAATTTACTGCTTTGTCGAGTTGTCAAAAATTCAAATTTACGTATTTTGTTTCTCTTTTAGCCTATAACACATATTCTCAAAGTTTCAGCGAATTCACAGAACCCCAAAGCTAAAAATATGTTGAAAAAAAGGTTTATGACCTTATTAGGTCCTATATGAACTCAATATTTGGTCTGTATTTGTTTGTTTTGTTTTACTCCCAGTATTTTCCCAAACTGTCGTCCGTGGCACTTTCGTTTCGCCTTTAAAAAGCTTCAAAAAGAGATAATTTTAAGGTAAGTTCTATAAAAGGCAAAACCCTTTTTGTTGTCTTGAAACGTTTATTTTGCAAAGCATGGATAGATTACATGTTTTCCAAACACCATATACTCATTTAATAACAAATAGGTAATTTGGTCCTTAACTCACTTGGGTAATTTGCTTGATTTGGTGATTCTAGCAGTTCTGGTTAAGGTGGGGATACTGACAATATTTGAATTATTTGTCCAACGCCCTACCAAAACTGTTACCTACAGATTTACGGTTATTTCCAGTGATTATTTCTACCATCATCTAGTCATCGACGAGAAATTTTAACAATTTTCATTTGAATAACTGGAAATAACCGTTCTGTAACAGTTTTCCGTGAGGTGAGGTGGGGTGCTAATAATTATCAACTTCCATAAAACACTTATTGCATGAACCACTCTAATTGCGTTGTTATTTGAATGCACAAATATTTATAATCTTCCTTTACAATTGAAATTAAAGCCATAATGGAAATAATCGTTGCCACTGACCATTTTTATACGCATTCGACGCTATATAACTATAGTCTTTCAAGAGATATACCTTTGTAACGTTTATTTTCTAATTTATTTACATTAATTGTACACTAATTTATATAACACACTTAGCTACTTAGGGAAACACTTAGGGAAACACTAACACACTTAGGGAAATGTTCGGAAGGTCATAAATTACTTTCCGTAAACAACAATCCGGGAGAATTCATGGAGCTGTCTTTTAAGCGTCGCAGTAATTCCTTTGAAGCATCCCGCCGAGGTAAGACGGGAGTAAACACACTTCGCCCTGCGGCTGACATTTCGCGTTACACTGCCCCCGCCTTAGAGACGTTTCGTCCCGGAACGTATCCCTGGTAGGCCCATGCAGGAATCTGCAGTTAGCCCCCCGCTTACAACGGGACGTAACGTTAAAATAACAGGGGACCGTCTTCCCGAGTCGACATGGTGCAGGCCCAAAACAGCAGACTAAAACTTCCACTCCGGTATTCTTCAACACTACTTCCAGCATATTCCGGACAACCCTCCAGTCGAGCTGATCTCGTCCAGCACCTAACTTGGGGACAGCTAGCTTCCCGATGTCGAGCTCCAGCAGTCGGTCTCGTAGCCTATGCAAGGTTCGCCATACATCGTGATAACATGGTTTAAGGGACCCGATCTCCTTCGTAACCAGATAAAAGATGTGTCTTACGTTGTCACGTAGTTCCAGAACCTTGCCAATTTCCGGGAGTTGCGTTCTGAGTTGTTCCAAGCGCCCGTACTTCTTTTTGAAAACCGTGGCGATACCTCGTGACATTACCAGGTCGGCGGACACACAATGGGCCAACGAGTATTCTTCAGGTACGCTGAACAAATCCTGATGTTTTCACAGGTTACCCCATACCGTGTTTTCCGGTGCCCCCGTAGGCGCTCATAAATTCTCCGAACGAAAGTTTGTTCTCCTGCGCCAACGTGTTTCTTATCCGGGGAACCTCCGCCTCATCGTGCGACCCCTCATAGGGTGCCAACCGATTGAAGTGCACCACTCTCGGCTTGCCGTTTGGTAGTTTGCTTACCCGATAAACCACGTCATTGATTCGTTTCTTTACAACATAGGGACCTTCCCAATTGGTATGTAACTTAGGGGACAAACCACGTTTCTTCTTTCGGTTGTACAGCCAAACTCGATCTCTCATTTGGTAGCCACCCTCTTTAGCGTTGATGTCGTAACGCTCTTTGATGCGATCACTGGCGATATTTAGTTGGTGCCGGACTTGATCGTGAATCTCGTTCATCCTTTTCCGCATCCGGGAGACGTAATCTTCCCCTGAAACGTCCTCGGCCGGTCTAGCGCCAAAGATTAGATCACAGGGCAGTTTAAGTTCTCGCCGAACAGGACTTTGGCTGGAGTTTGTCCGGTCGACTCATGAACGGCCGAGCGGTAGGCCATCAGGAAGAACGGCACGAGTTCGTCCCAGTCTCGTTGATGTGACGAGACCATTTTCACCAGATAGCGGTTGAGGGTGCGATTCATTCGTTCTACCATGCCGTCAGACTGAGGGTGAAGGGCCGTGGTTCTTGTTTTTCGTACCCCAAACTTCTCACAGATCCTCCGGAATAGGCCACTCTCAAAGTTTCTTTCTTGATACGAGTGTAATTCCATGGGTATTCCAAACCGGCAGATCATCTCTTTCACTAGCACATCGTCCACTGTCTCTGCCTCCTGATTAGGGAGAGCGTACGCTTTTACCCACTTCGTAAAGTAGTCCATCACGACCAAGATGTATTTATTCCCCTTTTCGGTCTCAGGGAAGGGTCCTGCTATATCAATAGTGTAATGCGAGAAGTAAACAAAGCGACACATGTTTACTCCTTCAAAAGAATAACTAACGACGCATACAAGACAGGTGCATGAACATTTGCTGCGTAGGCTTCTAGAATGTAATAGAATGTTCTCGATCAGGGTTGGGGGTGTATATATAAGGGGGTTTGTGATCGAGGGAGTTAGTTAGAACTAGAGAAGCAGAAGTGAACGCGACATACGATCCGAAAGCGGAGCAGTACAAATAAATTATGTAGTGTCTAGTCTAGTGTACAAGTAGTTTAGTGTGTTAAATAAATTAGTGTTCAATTAATCTAAATAAATTATAAAATAAACGTTACATTGGTGTCAGAAGTGGGATCATGAAGAAGTTACGCGAACTAAAAGTGGCCGAGTTAAAAAAAGAACTCGAGGAACGGGAATTGGAAACAGGAGGGAGGAAGACCGAACTCCAGGACCGGCTCTCAGCATTTTTGAAAGAAAATGGCGAGGACCCGGAAGTTTTCGAGTTCGAAGACGATGACATCACGAAGCAAATCGCCGCCCAGAGGGAAGAAAGCGCCGCCCAGAGGGAAGACATCACTGCTCAAATCGCTGCCCAGAGGGAAGAAATCGCCGCCCAGAGGGAAGACATCACTGCTCAAATCGCCGCCCAGAGGGAAGAAAGCGCCGCCCAGAGGGAAGACATCACTGCTCAAATCGCCGCCCAGAGGGAAGAAATCGCTGCCCAGAGGGAAGAAATCGCCGATCAGAGGGAAGACATCACTGCTCAAATCGCCGCCCAGAGGGAAGATATCACTGCTCAAATCGCCGCCCAGAGGGAAGAAATCGCTGCCCAGAGGGAAGAAATCGCCGATCAGAGGGAAGACATCACTGCTCAAATCGCCGCCCAGAGGGAAGACATCACTGCTCAAATCGCCGGCCAGAGGGAAGACATAATTACTCATATTACTGCTCAAATCGCCGCCCAGAGGGAAGAGATATCCGACCAGATGGAGGCTCAGCGTAAGGAGATTGAAGAGAAGATCAAGCAGTTGGAAGAACGACTAGAACAAGTCAGTAGCGGCGAGGGGAAAGAAGACGAAATTAAACAGAAGACGAAGCAGTTGGAAGAACGACTAAGGCGAGTCAGTAGCGGCGAGACGAAGGAAGAAATAAAGGCGGTCGTTCAACAGAACTCGATATGCACCAATCGAGTGACGCCCCCAACGTTCGACGGAAAAATTCCGTGGGCCAGTTACAAGAAGCAGTTTGAGGCGGCAGCGGAGGCTAATGCTTGGTCCCCTCACGAGAAAGCTGTTTCCCTAACGGTAGCCTTACGTGGAGAGGCGTTGGAAGTTCTTCAGACGCTATCCACCGAGGAAGCCGGGAATTACAATGAGCTGTTGAGGCGACTGGAAATGCGGTTCGGCCAAACACATCTGGAGCAAGTCCATCAATCCCAGATGTCCAATCGCCGTCAGAGATCGAACGAGACCCTGCAGGAGTTCGAAGCGGACGTAGCCAGACTAGTGAGGTTGGCGTATCCCACGGCACCGGAACAGATGATGGAGTGCCTCGCAGTGCAGACGTTCGTGAGCGGGCTGCGGGACCAGGAACTGCAGAGGGCCCTGAGACTAGCTCGACCGAAAACATTAATGGACGCGCTCGCCATCGCACTGGAGCATGATGCAGCCATGGAAGCCTCCCGTGGTCACGGCCGTGTTCGAGCGGTTACAGAGGAAGTAGACACTGAAAAACTCGTCGAAAGGGTCCTACAGCAGATCATGGAGGTGCTGTCAGCGAAGAAGAAGGTAGTTCGCTGTTGGAACTGTGGCGAAGTGGGCCATGTGAAGAGTTCTTGCAAGCGGCCCAGAACAGCGGCGCCGGCAAAGGCCCAGGAAAACTAATGCGGGTCGACAAGAAAGGGGGAACGTCGACCCGTAGCAGTGGAAACCCCCGGGCCAGTATAGCCTCGTTTTCCCACCAATTGGGGAGCGCGTACGTCGATGGCACTATCGACGGGAGATCCCACGCCATGCTTGTGGACACGGGAGCTACGAAGACGATCGTACGCTCGGAAGTTGTGAGGGACCGTAGGAAGATTAGGCCAAGTAGGTGGCAATTAAGAACTGCCACTGGGGAGAAGGCAGTAATACACGGTGAAGCGACGGTTAGCATGACGTTGGGACGAGTAAAGTTTGACCACCCTGTTCTCATAGCCGAAATTGAGGAAGACGTCATACTGGGAATGGACGTCATGAGGAATCATGGATTCCAGTTGGATTTCGGACACCGAGTGCTGAGGATCGGTCAAGAAGAATTACTGCTACACAATCGTGACAACTTTGTGTTAGACGTAATAATGGCAGAAGATGTGATTCTCCCGGAACGAAGCGAAACGATCACCTCTACCTGTCTGAGGGGTCTTGTGGAAGAGGGAATTCCAGCCGTGATCGAACCAGAAAACGATGACAATCGACTGGCTCGGGGGGTACTGGTAGGAAAGGCGCTTGTTACTCTCTCAAGCGAAGTGCCTGTGCGGCTACTCAACATCAATCAGTACCCGGTCACCATCAAGAAGGGTACGAAGCTGGGCACATGTATAGCCGCATCGGCCATCGTAAGGGGCGTTAGTGAGGAAGAAAGGTCGAGACACACTCCGCAGGACTTGAAACAAATTCTTTCCCAGACCAGTGCGTTTCTCTCGCCCACACAGAAACAAAAGGCCCACGAATTAATAAATAAGTACCAGGACATATTTACCACCGAGAATGGAAAGCTGGGAAAGACCAAGGTCGTGACACATAAAATTGACACGGGCGAGACACGACCGACTCGACAAACAGCAAGACGACTACCCTTGGCCAAACGGGAAGAAGCCGAGAAAATCATCGGGGACCTAGAGCGGGACGGGGTCATCGAGCCGTCAAGCAGTCCATGGGCCTCGCCGGTAGTACTGGTGAAGAAAAAGGATGGGACTACTCGATTCTGTGTAGACTACCGGCAGGTGAACAGTGTCACCAAAAAGGACAGCTACCCGCTACCACGTATCGACGACACACTCGATACCCTTGCTGGATCCACGATATTTTCGACCTTGGATTTAAAAAGCGGCTATTGGCAAGTCGAAATGGACCCTGCCGATAAGGAAAAGACGGCATTTACCTTCGGTAACGGCCTGTGGCATTTTACAGTCATGCTATTCGGACTTTGTAATGCCCCAGCGACGTTTGAGAGGCTGATGGAGAGCGTGCTAATGGGTCTGACGTGG
Source organism: Cryptocephalus moraei (assembly GCA_946251905.1). Taxonomy (NCBI): domain Eukaryota; kingdom Metazoa; phylum Arthropoda; class Insecta; order Coleoptera; family Chrysomelidae; genus Cryptocephalus; species Cryptocephalus moraei. Next base: position 2,255,859 of record OX276452.1, read on the forward strand.
AAAACGTGCCTAGTCTATTTGGACGATGTCATCGTGATGGGCAAGACCTTCGAAGGACATCTGAAAAACTTAGAGGACGTCTTCCAGAGACTGCAAGGTGCGGGGCTGAAACTGAACCCGAAGAAATGTCAACTCTTCAGAAGGAAGGTCTCGTACTTAGGGCACGTAGTGAGCAGAGAGGGCGTCGCCGTTGATCCGGACAAGACAAGTACGGTGAAGGAGTGGCCAATACCGGTAGATAAACACCAGTTGAGGAGTTTTCTGGGCCTCTGCACGTACTACCGACGATATGTCCGGATGTTCTCCGACGTCGCTAAGCCGTTGACAAGGCTCACGGAAGAAGGACGAAACTTCTGTTGGGATGAGGAATGCCAGTCTGCCTTCGACGAGCTGAAGAGGAAGTTGACCAGCGCCCCAGTGTTGAGTTTTCCTCTGCCAGAAGGACAGTTCATCCTGGACACCGACGCGAGCAATGTGGGAATTGGAAGTGTTCTATCGCAGCGTCAGGAGGGACAAGAACGTGTCCTTGGATACTTCAGCAAGGTACTCTCCAAACCAGAAAGGAATTACTGCGTCACCCGACGTGAATTATTGGCCATCGTCAAGTCCATCGAGCACTTTCATAAATATTTGTGTGGAAGGAGGTTTTTGATCCGGACCGATCATGCTGCTCTTAAATGGCTCCTCCAGTTTAAGAATCCCGAAGGACAGATTGCTCGCTGGATCGAGAGACTCCAGGAGTATGACTTTGTCATAGAACATCGGCCAGGACAGAGTCATGGAAACGCAGACGCACTCTCGAGAAGACCATGCCCTGATGAGTGTCCTCATTGTCATAGAGCTGAGGAAAAGTCCGAGAAAGTCTATCGAACGACCGTGGTCGCCGAGGAATGGACACCATCCTCGTTACGACAAGAGCAAGGAAAAGACCCGGTTCTCAAAGAAATCCTGGTTTGGAAAGAGGGAGGAGAGCGTCCTGAGTGGCAAAAGGTATCACCCGGCTCGCCAAAACTCAAGAGCTATTGGGCACAGTGGGACTCGCTAGTGGTTGAGGATGGACTACTAAAACGCGTACTGGAGAGCCAAGACGGGACGGAGGAAAGACGGCAGTTGGTAATTCCCTCCAGTAAAATCCCGGAGGTCTTGCGGCACCTTCACGACGAGTCGTCTGGTGGACATTTAGGGATCAAGAAAACCCTGCAGAAAGTACGAGAGCGATTCTACTGGATCAATTGTTCAGACGACGTGAAGGACTGGTGCAAGAAATGTACTACATGTTTCGCAAGTAATGGGCCACAAAGACGACCGAAAGCTCCCATGAAACAATATAACGTCGGGAGCCCCTTCGAAAGGATCGCTATTGATATAGCAGGACCCTTCCCTGAGGCCGAAAAGGGGAATAAATACATCCTGGTCGTAATGGACTATTTTACGAAGTGGGTAGAAGCGTACGCTCTCCCTAATCAGGAGGCAGAGACAGTGGCTGATGTGCTCGCGAAGGAGCTGATCTGCCGGTTTGGAGTACCCATGGAATTACACTCGGATCAAGGAAGAAACTTTGAGAGTGGCCTATTCCGGAGGATCTGTGAAAAGTTTGGGGTACGAAAAACAAGAACCACGGCCCTTCACCCTCAGTCTGACGGCATGGTAGAACGGATGAATCGCACCCTCAACCGCTATCTGGCGAAAATGGTCTCGTCACATCAACGAGACTGGGACGAACACGTGCCGTTCTTCCTGATGGCCTACCGCTCGGCCGTTCATGAGTCGACAGGACAAACTCCAGCCAAAGTCCTGTTCGGGCGAGAACTTAAACTGCCCTGTGATCTAATCTTTGGCGCTAGACCGGACGAGGACGTTTCGGGGGAAGATTACGTCTCCAGGATGCGGCAAAGGATGAACGAGATTCACGATCAAGTCCGATACCAACTAAATATCGCCAGTGATCGCATCAAAGAGCGTTACGACATCAACGCTAAAGAGGGTGGCTACCAAATGGGAGATCGAGTTTGGCTGTACAACCCACAGAAGAAACGTGGTTTGTCCCCTAAGTTACAGACCAATTGGGAAGGTCCCTATGTTGTGAAGAAACGAATCAATGACGTGGTCTACCGGGTAAGCAAACTACCAAATGGCAAGCCGAGAGTGGTGCACTTCAATCGGTTGGCACCCTATGAGGGGTCGCACGATGAGGCGGAGGTTCCCCGAGTAAGAAACACGTTGGCGCAGGAGAACGAATTTTCGTTCGAAGAATTTATGAGCGCCTACGGGGGTACCGGAAAAGCACGGTATGGGGTAACCTGTGAAAAACAACAGGATTTGTTCAGCGTACCTGAAGAATACTCGTTGGCCCATTGTGTGTCCACCGACCTGGTAATGTCACGAGGTATCGCCACGGTTTTCAAGAAGAAGTACGGGCGCTTGGAACAACTCAGAGCGCAACTCCCGGAAATTGGCAAGGTTCTGGAACTACGTGACAACGTAAGACACATCTTTTATCTGGTTACGAAGGAGATCGGGTCCCTTAAACCATGTTATCACGATGTATGGCGAACCTTGCATAGGCTACGAGACCGACTGCTGGAGCTCGACATCAGGAAGCTAGCTGTCCCCAAGTTAGGTGCTGGACGAGATCAGCTGGACTGGAGGGTTGTCCGGAACATGCTGGAAGTAGTGTTGAAGAATACCGGAGTGGAAGTTTTAGTCTGCTGTTTTGGGCCTGCACCATGTCGACTCGGGAAGACGGTCCCCTGTTATTTTGACGCCACGTCTCGCTGTAAGCGGGGGGCTAACTGCAGGTTCCTGCATGGGCCTACCAGGGATACGTTCCGAGACGAAACGTCTCTAAGGCGGGGGCAGTGTAATGCGAGAAGTAAACAAAGCGACACATGTTTACTCCTTCAAAAGAATAACTAACGACGCATACAAGACAGGTGCATGAACATTTGCTGCGTAGGCTTCTAGAATGTAATAGAATGTTCTCGATCAGGGTTGGGGGTGTATATATAAGGGGGTTTGTGATCGAGGGAGTTAGTTAGAACTAGAGAAGCAGAAGTGAACGCGACATACGATCCGAAAGCGGAGCAGTACAAATAAATTATGTAGTGTCTAGTCTAGTGTACAAGTAGTTTAGTGTGTTAAATAAATTAGTGTTCAATTAATCTAAATAAATTATAAAATAAACGTTACAATAGCGATCCTTTCGAAGGGGCTTCCGACGTTATATTGTTTCATGTGAGCTTTCGGTCGTCTTTGTGGCCCATTACATGCGAAGCATGTAGTACATTTCTTGCACCAGTCCTTCACGTCGTCTGAACAATTGATCCAGTAGAATAGAATCGCTCCCGTACCTTCTGCAGCGTTTTCTTGATCCCTAAATGTCCACCAGACGATTCGTGGTGAAGGTGGCGCAAGACCTCTGGGATTTTACTGGAGGGAATTACCAACTGCCGTCTTTCCTCCGTCCCGTCTTGGCTCTCCAGTACGCGTTTTAGTAGTCCATCCTCAACCACTAACGAGTCCCACTGTGCCCAATAGCTCTTGAGTTTTGGCGAGCCAGGTGATACCTTTTGCCACTCAAGACGCTCTCCTCCCTCTTTCCAAACCAGGATTTCTTTGAGAACCGGGTCTTTTTCTTGCTCTTGTCGTAAAGAGGATGGTGTCCATTCCTCGGCAACCACGCTCGTTCGATAGACTTTCTCGGACTTTTCCTCAGCTCTATGACAATGAGGACACTCATCAGGGCATGGTCTTCTCGAGAGTGCGTCTACGTTTCCATGACTCTGTCCTGGCCGATGTTCTATGACAAAGTCATACTCCAGGAGCCTCTCGCTCCAGCGAGCGATCTGTCCTTCGGGATTCTTAAACTGGAGGAGCCATTTAAGAGCAGCATGATCGGTCCGGATCAAAAAACTTCCATCCACACAAGTATTTATGGAAGTGCTCGATGGACTTGACGATTGCCAATAATTCACGCCGGGTGACGCAGTAATTCCTTTCCGGTTTGGAGAGTACCTTGCTGAAGTATCCAAGGACACGTTCTTGTCCCTCCTGACGCTGCGACAGAACACTTCCAATTCCCACATTGCTCTCGTCGGTCTCCAGGATGAACTGTCCTTCTGGCAGAGGAAAACTCAGCGCTGGGGCACTGGTCAACTTCTTCTTCAGCTCGTCGAAGGCAGACTGGCATTCCTCATCCCAACAGAAGTTTCGTCCTTCTTCCGTGAGCCTTGTCAACGGCTTAGCGACGTCGGAGAACATCCGGACATAGCGTCGGTAGTACGTGCAGAGTCCCAGAAAACTCCTCAACTGGTGTTTATCTGCCGGTATTGGCCACTCCTTCACCGTACTTGTCTTGTCCGGATCAACGGCGACGCCCTCTCTGCTCACTACGTGCCCTAAGTAAGAGACCTTCCTTCTGAAGAGCTGACATTTCTTCGGGTTCAGTTTCAGCCCCGCACCTCGCAGTCTCTGAAAGACGTCCTCTAAGTTTTTCAGATGTCCTTCGAAGGTCTTACCCATCACGATGACATCGTCCAAATAGACTAGGCTCGTTTTCCACGTCAAACCCATTAGCACGCTCTCCATCAGCCTCTCAAACGTCGCTGGGGCATTACAAAGTCCGAATGGCATGACTGTAAAATGCCACAGGCCGTTACCGAATTTAAATGCCGTCTTTTCCTTATCGGCAGGGTCCATTTCGACTTGCCAATAGCCGCTTTTTAAATCCAAGGTCGAAAATATCGTGGGTCCAGCAAGGGTATCGAGTGTGTCGTCATACGTGGTAGCGGGTAGCTGTTCTTTTTGGTGACACTGTTCACCTGCCGGTAGTCTACACAGAATCGAGTAGTCCCATCCTTTTTCTCCACCAGTACTACCGGCGAGGCCCATGGACTGCTTGACGGCTCGATGACCCCGTCCCGCTCTAGGTCCCAAATGATTTTCTCGGCTTCCTCCCATTTGGCCAAGGGTAGTCGTCTTGCTGTTTGTCGAATCGGTCGTGTCTCGCCCGTGTCAATTTCATGTGTCACGACCTTAGTCTTTCCCAGCTTCCCATTTTCGGTGGTAAATATGTCCTGGTACTTATTTATTAATTCGTGGGCCTTTTGTTTCTGTGTGGGCGAGAGAAACGCACTGGTCTGGGAAAGAATTTGTTTCAAGTCCTGCGGAGTGTTTCTGGACCTTTCTTCCTCACTAACGCCCCTTACGATGGCCGAAGCGGCTATACATGTGCCCAGCTTCGTACCCTTCTTGATAATGACCGGGTACTGATTGATGTTGAGTAGCCGCACAGGCACTTCGCTTGAGAGAGTAACGAGCTCCTTTCCTACCAGTACCCCCCGAGCCAGTCGATTGTCATCGTTTTCTGGTTCGATCACGGCTGGAATCCCCTCTTCCACAACACCCCTCAGACAGGTAGAGGTGATCGTTTCGCTTCGTTCCGGGAGAATCACATCTTCTGCCATTATTACGTCTAACACAAAGTTGTCACGATTGTGTAGCAGTAATTCTTCTTGATCGATCCTCAACACTCGGTGTCCGAAATCCAACTGGAATCCATGATTCCTCATGACGTCCATCCCCAGTATGACGTCTTCCTTAATTTCGGCTATGAGAACAGGATGGTCAAACTTTACTCGTCCCAACGTCATGCTAACCGTTGCTTCACCGTGTATTACTGCCCTCTCCCCAGTGTCAGTTCTTAATTGCCACCTACTTGGCCTAATCTTCCTACGGTCCCTCACAACTTCCGGGCGTACGATCGTCTTCGTAGCTCCCGTGTCCACAAGCATGGCGTGGGATCTCCCGTCGATAGTGCCATCGACGTACGCGCTTCCCAATTGGTGGGAAAACAAGGCTATACTGGCCCGGGGGTTTCCACATGCTACGGGTCGACGTTCCCCCTTTCTTATCGACCCGCATTAGTTTTCCTGGGCCTTTGCCGGCGCCGCTGTTCTGGGCCGCTTGCAAAAACTCTTCACATGGCCTACTTCGCCACAGTTCCAACAGCGAACTACCTTCTTCTTCGCCGACAGCACCTCCATGATCTGCTGTAGGACCCTTTCCACGAGTGTCTACTTCCTCGGTAACAGCTCGTACTGGGCCGTGACTGCGGGAGGCTTCCATGGCTGCATCATGCTCCAGTGCGATGGCGAGCGCGTCCATTAATGTTTTCAGTCGAGCTAGTCTCAGGGCCCTTTGCAGTTCCTGGTCCCGCAGCCCGCTCACGAACGTCTGCACTGCGAGGCACTCCATCATCTGCTCCGGTGCCGTGGGATACGCCAACCTCACTAGTCTGGCTACGTCCGCTTCGAACTCCTGCAGGGTCTCGTTCGATCTCTGACGGCGATTGGACATCTGGGATTGATGGACTTGCTCCAGATGTGTTTGGCCGAACCGCATTTCCAGTCGCCTCAGCAGCTCCTTGTAATTCCCGGCTTCCTCGGTGGATAGTGTCTGAAGAACTTCCAACGCCTCTCCACGTAGGGCTACCGTTAGGGAAACAGCTTTCTCGTGAGGGGACCAAGCATTAGCCTCCGCTGCTGCCTCAAACTGCTTCTTGTAGCTGGCCCACGGAATTTTTCCGTCGAACGTTGGGGGCGTCACTCGATTGGTGGATATCGAGTTCTGTTGAACGACTGCCTTTATTTCTTCCTTCGTCTCGCCGCTACTGACTCGCTTTAGTCGTTCTTCCAACTGCTTCATCTTCTGTTCAATTTCGTCTTCTTTCCCCTCGCCGCTACTGAGTTGTTCTAGTCGTTCTTCCAACTGCTTGATCTTCTCTTCAATCTCCTTACGCTGAGCCTCAATCTGGTCGGTTATCTGTGCAGTAATATCTTCCCTCTGGGCGGCGATTTGAGCAGTAATATCTTCCCTCTGGGCGGCGATTTGAGCAGTGATGTCTTCCCTCTGGGCGGCGATTTCTTCCCTCTGGGCAGCGATTTCTTCCCTCTGGGCAGAGATTCGGGCAGTGATATCTTCCCTCTGGGCGGCGATTTTAGCAGAAATATCTTCCCTCTGGGCGACGATTTGTGCGGTAATATCTACCTTCTGAGCGGCGATTTGCTTCGTGATGTCATCGTCTTCGAACTCGAAAACTTCCGGGTCCTGGCCATTTTCTTTCAAAAATGCCGAGAGTCGGTCCTGGAGTTCGGTCTTCTTCCCTCCTGTTTCCAATTCTCGTTCCTCGAGTTCTTTTTTTAACTCGGCCACTTTTAATTCGCGTAACTTCTTCATGATCCGCTCTTCTGACACCAGTGTAACGTTTATTTTCTAATTTATTTACATTAATTGTACACTAATTTATATAACACACTTAGCTACTTGTACACTAGACTAGACACTATTTAATTTATTTACACTGCTCCGCTTTAGGATCGTTTACTATATGTCGTGTTCACATCTACTTATCTACTTGCTTCTCCGATGTCAAGCCCGCTTATATATACACCTTGGTTGTGATCGAGAACCTTCTCGTATATTCCGGAAGGTACTTGATTGCTCTTTTAATAATGTTTACGTGGGAAATGTTCAGAAGGTCATAAATTACTTTCCGTAAACAACAATCCGGGAGAATTCATGGAGCTGTCTTTTAAGCGTCGCAGTAATTCCTTTGAAGCATCCCGCCGAGGTAAGACGGGAGTAAACACACTTCGCCCTGCGGCTGACATTTCGCGTTACACCTTGTTTATGATTTTAACTCTTCAAGTGGATTGCGGTTTTTCGTCGTAAACAGTAATAAATAAAGATTGGACTCCTCACTGGCGTGTGCCGACAAAAAACGACCGTACTTAGGATATTTAAAATGTATTGTATGTATCATGGATATTAATACATAGTTTCATAGTTATAGATATTATTTTATATCCATTTTCGTATCTACATTGTTATAACACGATAATTAGATAAAATGTAAGCCATTACTTTGCATTTGATTTAATAAAATAATTGATAAAATTGATAAAATGATTTCGCTTTAATGTTTGTTTCAATTTTCCGAATACGGTCCGTTCGAAACAGGCTATCTTCACCTGCAACGAGGGTTTCCGGAACAATTTTAATTCTGTTTATTGACATTCGCAACGGGGATGCTATAAACAGCTTGATTAAGTCAAAGTCAAACACGGTATATCTCTTGAAAGACTATACTTCATTAACAATTATAAAACATACAATAATTCATAACACTATTTAACTAAGTACTAACTTAATACACTGAACTATACTAAATCTAAAAACTTACTAAAATAGAGCTATAAATTACAATTTAAACTAAATCTTAATACTACAAATAAGAAGCAAAAGACTGTTCAGAGAAATATTAATAATGCTTGCTAAAAATGATAGGTATTGGTCAGTGAGCTGGTAATGTTCATTTTCCCCTTAATAACATTTGTGTCACTATCAACAAAGTTATCTGATTTGTCCAAGAATAGAAATTTCTGAGAAAAATTTTACGATCGATTGCAAGGTGCTGAAGTACAGAATTCTTTGAAATACGAGCTTTATCAAAATATAATTTTTCCCACTTTTAGCCAAATTAAATACAAAATTAATATACTCACTAACAATTCCAAGCTATAAATCTAGCTATAATCCTGGGTAACCGGAAAAAAAGCCGCCCGGAAAAAAAGACCGCGGCATCTATAATATAATATCTATAATACCTGTCAATAGATAAATTTATAGGTATATTTAGGTGTCTAATATTAATTATCAGTTTAATTATTGTGAAATTTATAACTCATAAGAGTCATAAGGGTTCACTCACAAGTAATACATACACATACATAATATATATCTGTGAAACGTTGTGATAAGCTGATCGGTTTACAATAACTCTGAATAATAAAGCTTACTGAAATAATTCCTTAGAAACGTCCCAAATCATAATTACATACCTCATTTATGAAACATTAGGATTTCCGTGAATTTCACCAGATCTAGATCTTACCTGATACTTTTGTAAACTTGCGCTTGGCATTCATTATTGAATGTGCAATTATTTCTATAAGTTGTGATTTGTTTAGTGCTGTGTTTAGATAGTTTCACCATGGAACTTATTCCAAGCAACAAAGGAAAACATCAAAAATTATGTTTTGGATTGGTCTACCCGGTGCTATTCGACTGCCGTCCGCGGTCAGGTCTGTCCTAATCCCTTGCTTCAACTGCCGTCCGAAATTTTTAAATGGTTAAAGGGACTCTAATCCTATGCTCAACTGCCGTCCGGCTTGATTTTACCTCGCCCTTATTATCAAATTAAACTTCATATTTTATTTCAATTTATTTTAATATTATAATGAAAACGCCGGCACAAACCTAACCAAACCTAACGTAACCTTTTTTTATTTATTTATTAATATCACCCGCCTGTTAGGCTCAGTGACAACGTGTATTATCCTGGGCCTCTCGCGAGTATGTACAGGGTGTTAGGGATATGACTGCCTTTTTTTAATAGGTGATAGTATTCATCAAAACAAACAAAAAACCTTATATAACAGGTGTTCTAGCAACAGTTTTCGAGAAAAGTCGAGTTATTTTATCAAGGTACTTCACCACAACTTGGCAATACTTGGCATACGTGTATATTGTTAAGCAACAGCATCAATTTGTGCCACCTGTGCCAGAGTACACACAGGAAGGTCCAAGAGCTGGGAATGCAAAGAGAATATCTCCAACGTGAAAGATTTAGTAATTTTGTTCGTATGATACCTAGATGGACTAGCGTTCCTGCCATTGGACAAAGTCGCAGATGGCATGGAGTTCCTTAGAAACCACCCGGATGGAGTTGAATACGCAGATATATTGGATTATATCGTACAAACCTACGTATCTGGGACCTTCAGAAGGGTATAGGCAGTGGCGTAGCGACGTGGCAGCGGGCCTGTGTGCGAAAATTTTGACCGGGCCCCAAAGTTAAATAATATCATAATTCATAATGGATATATGTGTGTCAGGATAACTGTTTAATTGTAGGTAGGTAGGTAGGTATAAAAAATGAGCAAAGGTCGTTTGCAAATATTAAACATTTATTTTCTCAGATTAAAAATTATTTACCAAACATAAAGCAAAAACAATATACCAATTCATGTAACAAAAAAAAACCCGGAAAATAATCTTAAGATTAACATAGTTTAAAAAATAATATAACAAAATAAAAACAACTAAAAAGGCATCTTAAATATTTTTATAGCACTAATAAAAACTTAGTTTTCTTGCTTTTGAATGCGCAAAAGTTGGTGCAGCGACGGGTTTCTTGCATCATAATACCCTTTATCGGTTTTTAAAACTTCTAAATCCCCTGTCTTAGCACTATCAGCGGTAATATTATCTTCAAAGTTTTTACTTTCGTCAACTTGAACATTTTCACTAACACTGTCACTAGCAGTCTCGGAGCCCAATCCTGGTTCTGGAGTACTACGTCCTTCAGGTGGAGTATCATCTTCCTCAATTTCATCTAAAAGAAATAAAACTGAAACACACAATTTAAATTTTATTATCTCCACTTACTTTGATTACTACTAGAAGCCTTCGGACCAAAAAAAGCAGTAATTTTTGGGAGCTTCCTCTTTTTACCTTCTGCCTTTTCAAGCTCTTTGTGTTTTTGAGCACCGGATTTATGTTTATACTGTAACGTTTATTTCAAATTTATTTACACTGTCCTAAAATTATACACTACACACTACTTAATTTATCTTAACTATTACCTAACTAATTAATTTAAATCACTCTTAAATGTTAATTTACTTCACTGGTCCGTTTTTCGCCTTGTTTATTCACTCGCGGCTTCACATCTAATCTAATCTCTCCGACCGCAAGCCCGCTTATATACACCTCAATTGTATTCGCGATAGTCCCAGGTCATTCCTTTCTCAAATAATGTTTACTTAGAAACGTCCAGAAAGGTCATAAATCATTCTTTCCCTAATAAGATGTTGCGGGAACGCTCGGGACGGTTTTTATTGCTCGCCGCTGCGCTTATTAAGCGTAGCGGCATTCCTTTGAGGTAAGCGGCCGTCCGATAAGGGTAAACACGTTTCGCGCTGCTGTTTACATTTCGCGTTACAATATGTACTATAACTATTAATTCTAGATATTTTAAATCAATATGCAAGGTAGAAATTTTTAAAATGACTAGCCAAGCAAACACAAAGTATAACAAAGTACTAACACTAGGTAATCTAATGACTTTAAATTAATACTCGAATGGATTTGCTGTTTTACATTTTAAAAATTTCATGTGTCTTCGGTGTCCAGCACACGGGCACGACTGACAATTCTTACAAAATAAATATGTAGACGTAGACTGTAGCAATCATTCCTATAGTAAAATCCACTGAGAAGAAAACTTCCATGAAACACAAACGTCGAAATTCAATGCGCGCGACCAGCTAGCGAATAAGTACAGGGTCGCATTAAGAATGATCGCCTTGACTATAATTTATCTTTTACAAAGGTTTTACTAAGGATGTTCATTTCTTTCTTTTCTGTATACATTTAAAATAATGGTTTTCTCCCCGCAGCTTAAGTATGTTCCAGGTCTCTTTTTGGGAGGCGAGCAGGGAAGGTGTCTTTCCATAATTGCAATAGATCACAGAAATATGTTCATACAAATTTATATCAAAAACCTGAATAACAATAGCGATACGTTAAAATAAACCATCAATTAAAAGTCCACCGTCAACGACTTACCTGAACGCTTGTAAACAGACAACCATAGATCAGACAACTAAACTCTTTAATTTTACTGAACCGACTCTGTACATCAACAATTCCCGCCAAAAGTTTCATGACTTTTCCACCAATAGCAAACGACGTCTATTAGGTGTTGTCTAACTTTACTACCCTTTCTCGTTTCGTGGGTGTTTTCTTCTCAGTGGATTTACTATAGTAAGACTATATATAACATCAACCTAAAAACTTTTTAAAAGAAATGCCGCGAAGGCGGCGGCGTTTGATTCGAATGATTCGTAGAAGGCTTCACCAACAATAAAATTGCACTATCTGTTTGAGATTAATTTGGGAGCCGCACAACAAAATAACGCTATCCACATAGCCCTTGTGATAAGAATGCTAAATAAAAAAACAATTAATTTTTTTGTCTGTGATCCCGGTTCCCGGGCCCCTTTTGACGCCGGGCCCGTGTGCTTCGCACACATGGCACACTCGGTAGATACGCCACTGGGTATAGGTAATCAAGAAGGAGGCGCCCGCTTAAGGAAGATTTCGGTTATATTTCCAGCATAAACATGAAATGTTCATTATGCTGTGATCACTGGAAATGATAAGACTAATAAACGAATAACAGTACAGAAGGTTAGTATAATTGTAATTCTAATATGCATTCGACATTACATACCTATATTTAGAGTGAAAACTACTTTAAACATGTAACATTTTAAATTGTATTTTTATTTGAGGTTGGAATAATAGAGTCAGTCATTTAGTAGGAATAAAGCATTCATCATTCTGGGTGCTTATTCAGAAAATGAGGCCAGAACTTGCAGTGGACTATACCAAGATTGAACATTTGCAAACTAGCCCACTACCAACTCCCAAGAAGAGGCCAACCTACGACAGAATGCAATTGAGACTGAAAACTCTTTGTATAGAATTTGTGGAAAACATACGAAATGTGGAAATGTTTTTAACAGCCATTAGCCACAACATAAGGATGCGCCTAAATTAAATAGTATAGCATGTTGTGTTAATAAATATAAATAATAAGATGCTTATTAGTTATTACATTATTATATTCCGTATAGAGATAAGTTAGCTTCAGTTTTTAGATTTTGGTTTAACCGTTAGTATTTTTTTAAATTGTAGTTTAGAGCTTTTTTCTTGTTTTTTGTCTTGTACCTAAATATTACTCAATAAAAATGTATGAAAATGAAATTAATGTATTTATTACAATTTCATTTCACCTTTTTAATCTGAAATAGTTCTAAGTTACACATTTCGGCGGCTTTTATTCCGGCGGCGTATTTTCCGGAGGGCTTTTTTTCCGGCGGCTTTTTTTCCATCCTCACTACTGATGTATCAGTTTTACGATAACAAAAAGGATCGTTCGAGTACCTATTGCAGTATCTCTAATTTCCATATTGAATAAATATCGATGTGAACAAGGTTTCAAATTGTACCTAGCCTAGAATCGACCGCTTCCGATATCCACAACAGGCTGTGACAAATCTGTTGATAGTCTAACGTAATTGCGATGCTATTGAAGGGCTATTAGCTATTAGATGGAATTGTCTTGTTTTTGTAATAAGTTATAGCCCGTAATCCATTAATGAATAAGTGCAATGAATTATTAGATAATTCATTTCATTACACTGTTGCAATTAATAAATAAGGAGATACTTAAAGTTCTTGTTTTCTGCCCGGCGAATTACTCTTCATTAGAAATCCGTTAGGTTCGGTTGAAAATTAACATCAGTTACGCCCCTGCCGGGTGTCAGTTAGACGCCAGGGAATTTTTGTCTGGCAGTGTACCGAGAGGGGGGCTCCGATTAGAAAGCAGGCCGACCTACCCTAATAACAAACAAAAGAAACCCGCTTCCCGCGCAAATCTACCCGACGAGCACAGTCGACGTTGCCGGCATTCGTTAAATTCAAGGAGGTTCAGATCTGAGAGTTCTATCAGACTGGAAAAATCGTAAAGTGAAAAAGGGAGAGGGAAGGATGGTTCTGGGAAACGTGCTTGGGTTAGTCGTCGACATGGAAACGTTCAGAAAAAAAATGGATTTATATCTACTTTCGCTTCAATTTTTTATCTAAAATACGAATTAACGTCTATCTGAAATTACCTCTTTACATAACGGAACGCAATCTAATATTTGTAACTGTACTAACTGAACTCGTTAGCCGTTGATTATTACTACTTGCCGTTGCTAACTTTTAATAAGTAAGTACCATGCATTATGGAAAGCATGACATATGTAAAAAAGATTATAAAGTTTTTGTTTAGTGTTAAGTTACTTTTTAACTTTCACTTTTATTTTCATTTTTAATTAATCACATCACATCATTCCTCCTACGAACTTCAAACTTTACTGCACTATTTTGTCAATCGGGATCTGCGTAACAAAACGTGGGCGAATGAACTACTTGGAAAATTGGAAAGGTACAATTTATCACATTCAACCAATTCATCCGAGGATTCGTGAAAACTTCACGGTTCGATTGCTATAAAATTATTCCTCCTAGGAAGTTTAAATTTATAACATTTTGTTCATCAAATCATGAATAATTAAAGCGTTTGATTCTTTCTATGTGACAAAACTATAAAGTTTTTCACAATAAACGTGAAACGACTAAAGCATCACGGTTAAATAGCTATGTAATTCAGTACGAAATTCATTCTTTTACATATTTGTTCAAGACGGCACTAGTAACAAAACTTTGAAAAGGTTTGTGCAGTAAAAATATAATCAATTTTTATAAGAAACTAAACCAATCGTCATGAACTTTTCACCGTTCCATAGCTTTAGAACTATCCGTTCAACGAACTTCAAACTTGTACCATTTTGATTACCAGAAAATTAATATTGAGAAGAGTGCAATTTTTGATTGGCCTGAGTTTCTGAGCATTTCACGGTTCCAACTATTTGTCTTGTAAATTTAAAAATTGTAACATGTTTAAAATAAGTATACTCTGAACCGATCAACATGAGACATCGTTAAAGCAACTTTTTGCCCTTAACCCCCCAAGAAGTTATAGGTACATTCATGTGTCATAATGGTTAAAATGGTTAAAATTAGTATCTGAAAATAAAAACGGTGTATTAGATTCCCTTTAATTTTACAAGAGTGGTTATTCCGAACAGTTAAACAAAAGCTCTCAAATAATAATGGATAATTATGGTAATATTAGATATGTAAAATCGATTATATTAATCGATATTTGGAAATGGAATAAACGGAAATTTCTATTTATTTCAGTTGTTTCTCTGAAAAAAAAAATGTATCATGAGAAAACAGTTTGATAATGATCGACGTCTGCTGTAAAAGTAATATGTTTATTAGTTTAACAAGAGGAAAAATAATTTAGTAATGAACCAAATATTTCAAACGTAATTCATTCAGTACCTACACATTGTTGATGTTAACTGGTAGCGATTAAAATAACAATATCGATGTTTAACAGAAAACGTCTCGGCACGCCATCAAATTATATAATCTTTCGTTCTTAAATACCAGTTATATTACTGTTTGACCACCAGATATGAACATATCAATTTTTTGAAATCTATCTGACTGCTACTGGATTTTTATTGGAGTGTTTTTCTTGAGGTATATATAGTATATGCATCTTTTAAATTTGTATTTAACATTTTTTATCTAATCCAGCCATTCTTGTATTCGTGTACGTATATGATTGTAAACGGAATTGTACGTTTATGTGTAAATGTGAATACTTGTAAAAATGCCATTCACTAGTGATTTTACAAAAATCGATATCTTTTTGCATCGTATATTTCTTAATTAAATGAGAAGCAGCTAAAGGCGCTAAAAACAAGGTGGGAAGTAAAACATATTGATAAATATTTTTGTGAGGACATGTAAGTAAATGTCTCGTGGATCGTGAGGATTCCTCAGTTAGCACCGAGAGATTATCACATACCCCTATTTATATTTCTTGTATCCTTTTAAAAGAAATTTACTTTTACGAGATTTGATTTTGCCAGGTTCATCGTTTATGTTATTTACGTTTCCACTATATTACACTGATGAACTTGTTTCAGCATTGGTTTATAAACATGTTCCGAACTTTTCTCGTAAACGGAACGAATGTAATTCGTCACTTCACTAGTTTGACGATAGAAAACAAAGCATTTCACTGGATGTAACTAATTTTGTGTGTATGGAACAAATTTAATTTAAAATTATTTAATTTTTTCGGTTACAGTAACCATACGGCCTACCCTGAATTTACTATCGATAGACGGTTGGCAACGCTGTGCGCACGCCCGCTGCCATTTTCCTTCCCGCCATCTGCGATTACGTGTGCGGCACGTCCATTTTTTTTCCGCACTCGAACGTTCTCGTTCTCATCGCCTTCAACGCTCCGCCACGAGGTAAGTTCGTTGAGTGTTCAAGCCCGTTCTAATTCATATTGTGTCGTTTGTATTGCCGTTTGTATGTATTACCGTTTAATTTTGTCCGCTTGAAGCCAGCTCGTATGCCTAGATGAACGTTAACCTCCTCTAGCTTTCCGGTGTTGGCTTGTGTTCCGTCTAGCGTTGCAGTTGCTTCTTTCGCTAGTGACTAGATCGAACACTCGCCTACAACGGCGAGAGCCCCCTCGTGTTCTCACGCCTCTCATCCCAGCGGAGCACCCGCCCCCCTCTGCACTATAGTCGGATATATTGTTCTTTGGTGATCTAGTTGTATGAGTGTTCTATATTTCATAAAGCTGGTTCAGCAAAGCACAATGCTTTCGAATTATCATCGAGGGATCCGCCACAGAGCCTCACGCCGTCTCTCCCGTGCCGCCGTGCGTTCAGAGGATCTGGATTGAAGGAACTTCTGGTGTGATATGTTTTCATTTGTATCATATCACAGCCAGTAGTTACTGCGAAATAGATTCCCTTCACGGCTTGGGGGGCGCGGGGGGCAGGAGCGAAGGTCTGCACTGTTGAAGATCGGAGTAAATCAACCCAGTTCGAAGGAACTTCTGGGGTGATATGGGTTTTTCCTTGCATATCACAGCCAGCAGTTCACTGAAGTGGGTTGGTGTTATCGTCGAGGAGAACCAACCAAATTGCTTACTAACCTGTTGATTATTTATAATTTGTCATTGTGAGGGTCAGTTTAATTTCCTAGGAGGTAGTGTTAAAATCTCACACTAACAGTGAATTGTGGGTCTTATATATTTTCTTTCACATTTCACATCATTATCTGTTTTTCTTGTTTTGTATATATCTGATATCTGCATGTTTTATATACTTATTGCATCACTGTGGAGTTAATAGTCGAAGTTGATTCAAAATTGATGGTACGGCTTCAGTTTTAAATTATATAAATTACTCAAAATCTTTTCAAAAGTCACTGGTATCTCACATTACATAATTTTCCCTGCATTTTTAGTTACATTTATTTTTCTTTTTATGAAAGTATTACATTGAAATCAACTTTTTGGAATTGGATGTTTCTTGTATTGGGCCAATTTTGGGTGCCGTTATAGTATGCGGTCTACCTACGGCGCGCGGTCTCCGAAGAGTTTAATTGTCAATCCTGAAGAAAATGAGGGGTGTTCCACTAAATCTTTTCCAGTCTCATTTAAACCACTACTGTTGGAAGGTGTTAAGAGCAGTACCCAATAATAATTTGTTTGAAACCTTTTTGAATGACATTAGAGATGTACACAGATAGATAGAATGTGAAATATAGCTTCTTGAATATATTTTGTGAAAGAACTTAACTTTTTTTAACTTTCTTAAATACCATTGAAATGAAAATGTTCATCATTCTATAGATTTAATCGTAATTAGACTAATAGAATTTCGTATTATATTAATGATCGTTATAATAAAAATTAGAATTTGAATTAATCATCTAGTTATTTTATTTTTAAGTAAGGTATAAGAAATACATCAATTATTATTAAACGTTTACATGCATTACTCGTTAAACCAAGATAGACCGCATATTAGCAGAGTGATTTCTTAGGTAGACCACATACTACAACGGAAACAGACAGGTAGACCGCATACTATAACGGAAACAGGCAGGTAGACCACATACTATAACGGCACCCAATTTTGTTCTTTAAAAAATTGATTTTTATTGCTATTTACAAAAGCTTGTGTGGAATATTAGCATTTTCTATTTTTAGAAGTAAAAAGCCTAGGGCTGGTACTCTTGGTTCTGAATAAACATCAGGTTAAGTTAATTCCTGATAAAACAGCCAACCAGCTAAAGTATAGCTACTTTTGTCCATTACATATAAATACGATTCGGTTAGCTGGCTGTTTTAATTGGGAATTAACTTAATCAGAAGCGAAAGTTACAGCCCTTATTATTTTACTAGAGTTGATAAAATCTAGTCATCTCAGTAGGTAAAGTGAATTTTGTTGACATTCTTTAAAGCTTTGTATTGCAAGAGAATGAAAATTTTCCGTTTCTTGTGTTGGCCTTGTATGTATTAGCACTCTTGCAATGTAAGTTTAGTTCAATGATCCATGGCACCCTTTATTGTTAATTTGCAGATGTAATGCTTGCCTTCATGGGTCAGTCCTGAATTTTAATGATTTGTATAAGGCACCAAGTCTTTAATAAAAAAAATTATGTATAACTACAAATTAAAAAATATCCTTTTCTGAAACTCGTTTTCTAAACAGGAATTTTAATTGTTTTACCGTTTTTGGGTTCACATTTTTTCAAACAAATTTTATTATTACTGAAGTATATATTTTGTAATTGTTTTAAATTTAAATCTTCAATTGTCGATCATAAATGTGAATACAAATGTTATGTAAGAAGTACAACTCCTAGCTGGGGGAGTAAGAACGAAGAGGGGTAGGTATCAAAATAAAATCGACATTGACAACTCTTAATGATTTGAGAAACCTAGGAAATTTTTGGTAGACTATCCACATTGATACTTTCGTCTCCGATGTGATGATTCATGACTGAAAGAGACCGTTTCCGTAAATATAAGATCACTTAATATTGTTTCAGCTTCATTTGGTAGGAACATTTTCTCTTCAGTAAGAGTATTGTTGTATCATTCGTTTATGGAAACTTTGTTTGAAATTATTTATTCATATCTGTATTAATCCAATATTACTGTGAAAAATTTGTTTTTAAGTATAGGTTATATCAAACGTTACTTGTTTTTACCAACCTCAAATTTATTAGGTAATACAAAGAAATTTAAAAGATGAGATGTTCATGCAAGACAACAAAATTTGACATGTAGAAAAGTATGTTTTATCTACAACCAATGAATTCATGTGATATTAGTCTAGTCATAGAATCTAGTTTAATTATAGGATCAATCAGTTTTTTCATTCGATGCATTTGAATGTCTTGCAGTTTCATCCCTTCTAGAAACTACAAGTGTTGAGCGTGTTTTCTCTCTGGCAATCTCCAAAGAATCTTTCTTTATCAGAGTGGCGATAGGTGGCCCTATGTGTTTGACTTCCTTCGTGCTGATATCGTTCAGCATATTTTTGGTATCCTGGACTTCAAATACCGGTATTTTTAGTATAGACACACCTCTTTGGCGGACTGTTGATCTCGTATGTGTTGGAGCTGGAAATAATTTGAATGTTAAATAAGTAGTATTAAGAAAATGTTATCAGTACGTACTTAGGTACAGTTTTTCATCTTGTTCAATGAATACTACTTCTTGTTCTGCACCATCAGTACTAGATCCATTTGACTCTTCTAAAAAAAAAAGATTAAAACAAGTTTAAGGCCTGCATTTACAAAGCTTCACATATCTTGATAAAACCAGAATAAGGGCCTATCATTAATCAGGATGATGGTCAAATTACATATTATGATGGAGATTTGTGATGATTGTGGGCATGAATGTACCAAAGATTTGAAACCTAAAACTGATTAGTTATTAAAATTAACGTGCCTTTAGATTTCGGTAAAGATGATGGTCCTGTTTCTTGTTCACGTTGAAGTGCAACATCGCTCCTGTAGATTTTGGAGCTAATTTTTCCCTTTTCAATTTTTTCATCTATTAATTGATGAGGGCTCAATCTCAATTGATCCTAAAAGGTGTAAATATATAAATTTTGTTAAGTTGAAAGTAATACTATTAAATTCTACAGGAATGTTAACCGGATTTTCTTCCTCACAGAGTATATTAACAGATATTTTATCTTCACTTGAAACTGATGGTTTCATAATGGAAATATATGACTGCTTCTTGCAGTAACAGTTTTCCTGTTCACAGCCACATTTCATGTCTTGTTCTCTCCAGCGTGAATAATAACTCTCCTTTTTTCTTTCGTCAATAACATTAACAAATTCATACTTTGATGTGAGTATAGTTTTCTCATCAGCAGTGTTTTTTACATCTTCTGTTGTATTTTCTACGATAAAAAGAAGACAATAATAACAAATAAGAAACTTGACTTTTAACAGTAAAAAGAAACTTTGTCGTAACTTACCTTAAGGTTATGTACCTTAGTCTATAATGAGAAGTATTTATTTTGTTAAGAGCATTTTGTTGACTTCGAACTATTTTGTGACATCTATGCAATATACACACTAAATACTTACTTTCATCCTTTTCGTAAAGCTGATGAACTGAAGATGATTTTTTCTGGCAGTTTAACTCTTTAATGTCCTTGATCTCAGTCTCATTTTCTTTGTATGAATGACATTTCGGTGGATAAAATCCGCTGCAAAACATACATTTCCTATTACCGATCAACTAAAAATAAAAGGATTATCAAAGGTTGAGGTGAGACCAATTTTTTCTCACTTTTAATTCGTCCAATTTTCGTTTCTTCACCTCCTGCAACATATTCGACCATAACTCTTTGTACTGCAAGTGTACCTGTTCTATTGCTTTTTCTATTTCTTTTTTACATTTGTTCGAGTCTTCTGTTGAAATTTCATCTTTCTTCACTTTCTCTATGATTGAACATTTGATCGGTTCTAACTTTTTCTTAATAACGCCCTCCCAGAAGGTTTTGCATTTGTCGATTTCTGCTCCGTTGACGCATTGGTTAAACACGAAAGTCTTAAATAGAGATTGAAAAGATTGAGTTAAGTTATGGTTTTGTTTGCAGTTTTACTTTGAAGAGAGACTCTCCTGAATGAATCTTCTCAGACTGGGTTTCGGAAACAACACTTGTGAAAGTGAAAATTTCTGGTACAGTGGCGATGTTTTCACTCTTTGGATTTTGAATGTTTTTCCCTATGTTGGGAAAGTTTTCACCAAAATGACCTAAGGACATGGTAAACGAATTGACTAAAAAAAAAAAAAAAAAAACTAGCTGAATCTATAATGATACGTACACGCTCATGTCAAATTTGACTTCCTGTATTAAACAATTTACTTCATTCCACATGTGTTTCTATAGCATTCTTACATAGTTAAGTTCACGAATTCAAAACATGTTCGATTGCGTTCCATCAAATATCTTTATAACCTATATTTTTAAACTTGGCGGGTATTAAACTGGATAGAATGGAGCACTTCATAATCTTACCACGTGACCAATCTGGCATCCTTATAAATAAGAACAAGAACCCTTGTGAAGATCATGGATGATCAGCGATAGGTACTCGTTGCTGAAGCTGAAGCCGAGAAAGAGAGAAGCCTAGAATCTAGATATAGAGAGAGCATACTTGCACGGCACCAATGAAAATACATTATTATTTCGATCATGCGCACATTCCAATTCCAGGTGCAAGTATGCTATCGCTATTCACCTCTGTTTATGTCATATTCACAAGTCTCACTAATTTCGTAATTTCCAGTGGTAATTTCACTTTAACTCCTACGGTATCGCACTGAATGTACTATAGCGAAAGCGAGTGATGCAGTGATGGCTGGTCCAGAAGTTCTGTGTTCTGTGGTCGAGAAATACTAACTAAAGTCGTGCTAAAGTCTGCGTCCTGCGACGTCTGCGTGTAATATAATATGTTTTGTGAAGGCAGTGTGTAGTGTGAAGGACACAACCTAACCTCAATAACCATAAAAAGATGAACTTTGCTAGGAAATTATTACCAATAAACCAAATAAAAGGTAACGTTCAACCCATATTAAAGAAAATCTCGCTTCATATTAATATCATGTTTTTAACACAGGAATTGCGTATTCATCTAGATTTTTACACGTAGAAAATAAAGTCAACAATGTTCCTCCTGCAATTATCAGTTTAAACGCCAACAACCACTGGATATGGCGGAAAAATAACCAGATAGGCCTGCCAATAGTACCAATAAGTAAAATAGAGGTGCCTAACTTGTCACGGTGGGTTCTCCCTTTAATTGAACCCGAGACTAAGGATCCCTTAGAGGCACCTTCGATTATAAGTAGAGATGGCAGAATGGAAGCAGCGAGGATGCTTATCATCAGAAGAAAAAAAATGAAGAAACACAAGTTGAAGAAGTTGAGGAAAAAGATGAAATTTGTGTGGGCAAAGGTAGAGCGTTGTAGTTATCAAGTTTTTATGATATTGATGATAACATTTTTGAAGGTAAGACAAAGGCGTGAGTGGAAGAAAGAAAAACTGTTTCAATCGTTACTGATACAGCAATGCAAAGAAGCTGAAGCATTTTCTGCCGAGGCTTACATCCAGGAAAGGATTAATAAGTGGAAAGCAGCGACAAGTCCTCCAGTGGTGCAGAAAAAGAAGCGATCATATTTACTGAACTTACCACCTATGGGTAATACTAATTAGCATTGGTTAGTCACAAATTGATGATTTTAATAAAGTGTTTGAATATTGAATTGAAGCTATAAATACATTGACCCTTTAGGTATATACTACTTGTTCTTTTATAACTATTGTGAGAATCAAGTATCATGTAACCTTAGAACTTTTTAAAAATTTGTAAAACTATTAGATTCTAAAAATGTTTCAATTTTGAAAAGTTTGTTCCTTATACTCGGTCAACACTTTTAATATCGCCACAATGTGACAGACCACTAAATGCTCACGATGTATTGTCATAACAAAAATTATTCAATTCCTGGATTAAATCTACGGAGCTTTTCTATTGAAACGCGTGTCCCGAAATCAACAAGAGCAAAAGAGAAACTTATGGTAGTTCGTTAGTATGACAGAGAAGGATGTTTTGCAACGTTGCAGGCCGAGCAGGCAGTCGAAGTCAACTCGTATCATGGTCGCGTATCGCTTTACACTTTCGGATGTATGCGGAGCGGATGACTGTGATGTTTCGCCAGCTAGCAACATCGCAAAAGTTCGTACTCTGTTTAGCCAATGAGAAATATATGGCCTCTCTTTCGCTCTTATGTTTATAGCATCCTGCGACTCTGTAGAAACGGTCTGTATGTATATTTTAAATGTAACTCTGTGAGATCATATAAGACATCTCTGGGATGGATTTTAGTCTGTGCGATATTGTGTCAACTGGGTATTAAATTTTAACACCTTTAAAATGTATTTGCCGAAATTATTTATTTTATCATCTCCTACAGGCTGTGAATGTTCTTAACAGTTCTGGACAATCTTTCATCAAGCGTATCATTGAATGTATCCTATCCGCAGTGAATTCATTAACATCTTGTAAATGTTCTTTAGCTGCAGAGTCTCCCACTATTTTAATGACACGCGGTGGTGGCAAACATTTGCGTTTGATAACCCTTTTCTTTTGATCTGAAAAAAAAACATCAATTTGTTATTACTGACTTTGTAATGCAACTTGTAAATGTGTACCTTGTGTGGATTTCTTTGTTTTGTATATTGCAGCCAATTTATCAGGTACCATATGTTCCATTTGAGCCATTACAGTTGGGACGTCCTCAAAGCTGACAACTTTGGCATCATCTGTAGATATGACTATAGTGGATACCCTGACGTGTCCTGAGCCATTCTCCTTTAAATCTGTGCAGGGCCTAAAAGTATATAGAAATTATGATTGCAAATATTTAAGGATGCATCAGAAGGAAAATTTATTTGAACTTGTGTTTATTCATTTATATCCATAAATAATTTATGTGTCTTTACTTTTGACATATATCTGCACACACTTGCTCCTCTATCTCCACTTTCTCCTTAGATTTCATATGTTTCAACTTGGAAAGTGAGCTATGTAAAGTTGAACTCTTCTCTCTGGTTAGTATCAAAGAATCTCGCGGAGTAATCTTATTCTCAGCATCGCAGGTGGATATTTCTTCTTGGCCAGTTTCATTAGTAACAGTTGGAATTAGCTGACTTGATTTTGCTAGTGCTCGTTTCATTACAAACAGGGAATCTTGCACTTCAAGTACTATATTCGATTCTCTGATTACCTCGGTAGGGGTTTCTGTCTTGATTTCATCCACTTAAAATAACGCAAAATCATTGATATCAATAAACATGTTATAGATATTAATAGTCCATTTAAAATAACGGTAGAAGGTCGGGAAACGCTGGAATTGACGAGACCACTTGTCCATTATGTATTTTGGTGCGCTGAGTACGAAAATGGGGGTTGGAACTTGCAGCAATGATTGGATCACCCTCAAAATTACAAAAAAAACCCTGAATAGGGGTGTTTTGTTTTTTGGGTCGCCGATTTCGAAAATCGGGGCGTCGAGACTGGAAAATTTGTGTAACATCCCCCACATGCAAGAAACACCCCTCCCAAGGGGTGGATTTTGTTGGAAAATGAAATATAAAATTCTAAATCTAAAAATGGAATATATTTTTATTAATAGATATGAATGCAAGAAATATAGATGGTAATATAGAGAGGAAACCTGAATCCACGGCCTTGTATTCGCACGCCCTCTGGAGTCCCCTAGTGCTTCCAACGCGGCATATTAACTAAACAGGAATTTTAATTCATAGCAATATTGATTTTTTTTTTCGGGTAATTCTTGTTTTCGGAAGATCACTTTCAATAAAGACTAAAAGAAAAATACGAGCATCAGAAAGATCTTCATACTTTTTGTTCAAAAATTAGAGTTAATTTGGAGTGTACTGGAAGGGGTGTTTCTTGATTTTGGGAGTTGTAACTCAAATTTAAAGGGCCGGGAGGCCGATTTTCGAGTCCAGCGACCCAAAAAACATATAAGATGGCTTAGTTTGCGAAACGGCATAACTGGTCAATTCTTTCCAAAACTCACCCTTTGGGAGGGGTGTTTCTTGCATGTGGGGGATGTAACATAAATTTTCCAGTCTCGACACCCCAATTTTCGAGTCCAGCGACCCAAAAAACAAGATGGCTTAGTTTTGCGAAATGGAATAACTGGTCAATTTTTCCAAAACCCAACCTTTGGGAGGGGTGTTTCTTGCATGTGGGGGATGTTATACAAATTTTCCAGTCTTGATACCCAGATTTTCAAAATCAGCGACCCAAAAACAAAACACCCCTATTTAGGGGTGTTTTTTGCACTTTTAGGGCTGTTCCAAGCATTGCTGCAATTTCCAACCCCCATTTTCGTAACCAGCGCACCAAAATACATAAGGGACAAGTGGTCTCGTCAAGTCCAGCGTTTCCCGACCTCTTACAGTTATTTTAAATGGACTATAAAAGCAGAATTAGATTATATGCATAACAAATGGCGATGTGAAACATCGTAAGACTTTCTCATATGGCCGGAAAAAATATTCATGGCAACATTATTACCGTTCTATAAAATAAATTTAGTACTGAATATTATTTTCTTGTATTAGTAAATATTTGTCTTGGTTGTTTGTTAGATGACAAAGGTTTACAAAAAAATACTTTTTAATACAACTAACTTTATCGAAACGATAAATAAATTTACCTATGTAATATAACAACAACAAATTCCAGTGTCCATACTTCGAAATAAGAATCCAATCATCGACGTGGAATTAATAAAAACAATTTTACTTGATGGAGACGTATCAGTTAGACTGACAAATTACTCTACAAACCGATGCACTTAAGGAAGTACTACCCTTCAGGACAATTTTAGGAAAAAATGGGCACACAGGATTTCATTCACACCACATCCTCTTAAGGCTCGAATAAAAATAGGCTACCTTCAACAAGGACAGCTTTATAGGCAGCAAACTTAAGTTACGATATTTGGTATATATCACCAAAACCGTTTTAAAGAAAATTGTACAACAAAATAAAAATTTTTAATGGTATCATTAAAAGTGCCCTTTAGGGCAATTTTGGATAAAAAAGTTTCAAATAAAAGGTATTAGGCATTACAAAATAACTTGAGCTGAGATTTGATATAAATCACTAAAACCTTTTAAGGAAAATTGTACTGTAACGCGAAATGTAAACAGCAGAGCGAAATGTGTTTACTCTTGTTGGACCTCGTCGGCTTACCTCAAAGGAACGGCGCTACGCTTAATTGAACCTGCCGCCAACATCTTATTAAAGAGAGAATCATTCCCGACCTCTCTAGACCTTTCTACATAAAAAAGAACGTTCGACTAATTTCAGGCACTATCGCGAACACAATTGAAATGTATATAAGCGGGCGTGCGGTCGGAGAAGGGAATGAGAATTAGACGTGAAGCGCGACATAGTAAACAAGGTGAAAGCCGAGAGCGTATAAATAAATTACATTTAAGAGTGATATAAATTAATTAATTAGGAAGTATAGTTAAGTGTGTTATATAAATTAGTTCAGTAATAGCCTAAGATAAATTAAGTAGTGTGTAGTGAATAATTAGGATAGTGTAAATAAATTAGAAAATAAACGTTACATTGGTGTCAGAAGAGCGGATCATGAAGAAGTTACGCGAATTAAAAGTTGCAGAGTTAAAAAAAGAACTCGAGGAACGAGATATGGAAGCGGGAGGGAAGAAGCAAGAACTCCAGCACCGATTGGCGGCGTTCTTGAAAGAAAATGGCCAGGACCCGGAAGTTTTCGAGTTTGAAGATGACGAGATATCGAAGCATATATTACTGCTCAAATCGCCGCTCAGAAGGAAGATATCACTGCTCAAATCGCCGGCCAGAGGGAAGACATAATTACTCATATTACTGCTCAAATCGCCGCCCAAAGGGAAAGATATCACTGCTCAAATCGCCGCCCAGAGGGAAGATATTACTGCGAAAATAACCGACCAGATTGAGGCTCATCGTAATGAGATTGAACAGCGAATTAGGCAGTTAGAAGAACGACTAGAAAAGGTCAGTAGCGGCGAGGGGAAAGAAGATGAGATTGAACAGAAGGTGAAACAGTTGGAAGAACGACTAGAAACTGGAACAGGTCAGTAGCGGGGAGACAAAGGAAGGAGTAAAGGCGGCCGTTCAACAGAACTCGATATCCACTAATCGAGTGACACCCCCAACATTCGACGGAAAGATCCCGTGGGCCAGCTACAAGAAGCAGTTTGAGGCAGCAGCGGAGGCTAACGCTTGGTCCCCTCACGAGAAAGCTGTATCCCTAACGGTAACCTTGCGTGGAGAAGCGTTGGAAGTTCTTCAGAGGCTATCCACCGAGAAAGCCGGGAATTACGAGGAGCTGCTGAGGCGACTGGAAATGCGGTTCGGCCAAACACATCTGGAGCAAGTTCATCAATCCCAGATGTCCAATCGTCGTCAGAAATCAAACGAGACCCTGCAAGAGTTCGAAGCGAACGTACCCAGACTAGTGAGGTTAGCGTATCCCGGAGAAGATGATGGAGTGCCTCGCAGTACAGACGTTCGTGAGCGGGCTGCGGGACCAGGAACTGCAGAGGGAACCGAGACTAACTCGACCGAAGACGCTGATGGATGCGCTCGCCATCGCATTGGAGCATGACGCAGCAATGGAAGCCTCCCGCAGTCACGGCCGTGCTCTAGCGCTTGCAGAGAAAGTAGACACAGAAAAACTCGTGGAGAAGGTCCTTCAGCAGATCATGGAGGTGCTGTCGGCGAAGAAGAAGGTAGTTCGCTGCTGGAATTGTAGCGAAGTAGGCCATGTAAAGAGTTCGTGTAAGCGGCCCAAAACGCCGGCAAAGGCCCAGGAAAACTAATGCGGGTCGATAAGAGGGGGGGGGGGGGTGGGGGACGTCGACCCGTAGCAGTGGAAACCCCCGGGCCATTATACCCTCGTTTTCCCACCAACTGGGGAGCGCGTACGTCGATGGCACCATCGACGGGAGACCCCACGCCATGCTTGTTGACACGGGAGCTACGAAGACGATCGAACGCCCGGAAGTTGTGAGGGACCGAAGAAAGATTAGGCCAAGTAGGTGGCAATTGAAAACTGCCACAGGGGAGAGGACAGTGATACACGGTGAAGCAGCGGTTAGTATGACATTGGGACGAGTAAATTTTGACCATCCAGTCATCATTGCCGAAATTGAAGAAGACGTCATACTGGGGATGGACGTCATGAGGAGTCGTGGATTCCAGTTGGATTTCGGTTAGCGAGTGTTGAGGATCGGTCAAGAAGAATTACTGCTACACAATCGTGACAATTTTGTGCTGGACGTAATACTGGCGGAAGATGTGATTCTCCTAGAACGAAGCAAAACGATCACCGTTACTTGTCTGAGGGGTGTTGTGGAAGAGGGAATTTCAGCCGTAATCGAACCAGAAAACGATGACAATCGACTGGCTCGGGGGGTACTGGAAGGGAAGGCCCTCGTTACTCTCTCAAGCGAGGTGCCTGTGCGGATACTCAACATCAATCAGTACCCGGTTACCATCAAGCAGGGGCGAAGCTGGGCACGTGTATAGCCGCCTCGGCCATCGTAAGGGGCGTTGGTGATGAAGACAGACACACTCCGCAGGACCTGAAACAAATTCTTTCCCAGACCAGTGCGTTTCTCTCGCCCACACAGAAACAGAAGGCCAACGAATTAATAAATAAGTACCAGGACATATTTACCACCGAGAATAGGAAGCTGGGAAAGACTAAGGTCATGACACATAAAATTGACAGGGCGAGACACGACCGATTAGACGAACAGCGAGACGACTACCCTTGGCCAAACGGGAGGAAGCCGAGAAAATTATCAGGGACCTAGAGCGGGACGGGGTCATCGAGCCGTCAAGCAGTCCATGGGCCTCGCCGGTAGTACTAGTGAAGAAAAAGGATGGGACCACTCGATTCTGCGTAGACTACCGGCTGGTGAACAGTGTCACCAAAAAGGACAGCTACCCGCTACCACGTATCGACGACACCCAGACCCTGGATTTAAAAAGCGGTTATTGGCAAGTCGAAATGGACCCTGCCGATAAGGAAAAGACGGCATTTACCCTCGGTAACGGCCTGTGGCATTTTACAGTAATGCCATTCGGACTTTGTAATGCCCCAGCGACGTTCGAGAGGCTGATGGAGAGCGTGCTAATGGGTTTGACGTGGAAAACGTGCCTAGTTTATTTGGACGATGTCATCGTGATGGGCAAGACCTTCGAAGGACATCTGAAAAACTTAGAGGACGTCTTCCAGAGACTGCGAGGTGCGGGGCTGAAACTGAACCCTAAGAAATGTCAGCTCTTCAGAAGGAAGGTCTCGTACTTAGGGCACGTAGTGAGCAGAGAGGGCGTCGCCGTTGATCCGGACAAGATAAGTGCGGTGAAGGAGTGGCCAATACCGGCAGACAAACACCAGTTGAGGAGTTTTCTGGGACTCTGCGTACTACCGACGCTATGTCCGGATGTTCTCCGACGTCACCAAGCCGTTGACAAGGCTCACAGAAAAAGGACGAAACTTCTGTTGGGATGAGGAATGCTAGTCTGCCTTCGACGAAGAGCTGAAGAAGAAGTAGACCAGTTCCCCAGTGTTGAGTTTCCCTTTGCCGGAAGGACAGTTCATCCTGGACACCGACACGAGCAATGTGGGAATTGGAAGTGTTCTGTCGCAGCGTCAGGAGGGACAAGAACGCGTCCTTGGATACTTTAGCAAGGTACTTTCCAAACCGGAGAGGAATTACTGCGTCACCCGGCGTGAATTATTGGCCATCGTCAAGTCCATCGAACACTTCCATAAATACTTGTTTGGAAAGAGGTTTCTGATCCGGACCGATCATTCTGCCCTTAAATGGCTCCTGCAATTCAAGAATTCCGAAGGACACATAGCTCGCTGGATCGAGAGGCTTCAGGTGTATGACTTTGTCATCGGCCAGGACAGAGTCATGGAAACGCAGACGCACTCTCGAGAAGACGATGAGTGTCCTCACTGTTATAGAGCCGAGGGAAAGTCGGAGAAAGTCCACCGAATTACCGTGGTCGCCGAGGAATGGATACCATCCTCGTTACGACAAGAGCAAGAAAAAGACCCGGTTTTATAAGAAATCCTGAGATGGAAAGAGGGAGAACAGCGTTCGGAGTGGCAAAAGGTATCACCTGGCTCGCCAAAACTCAAGAGCTACTGGGCACAGTGGGACTCGTTAGTAGTTGAGGATGGACTACTAAAACGCGTACTGGAGAGCCAAGACGGAACGGAGGAAAGACGGCAGTTGGTAATTCCCTCCAGTAAAATCCCGGAGGTCTTGCGCCACCTTCACGACGAATCGTCTGGTGGAGATTTAGGGATCAAGAAAACGCTGCAGAAAGTACGGGAGCGATTCTACTGGATAAATTGTTCAGACGACGTGAAGGACTGGCGTAAGAAATGTACTACATGTTTCGCAACTAATGAGCCACAAAGACGACCGAAAGCTCCCATGAAACAATATAACGTCGGAAGCCCTTCGAAAGGATCGCTATTGATATAGCAGGACCCTTCCCTGAGACCGAAAATGGGAATAAATTCATCCTGGTTGTAATGGACTATTTTACAAAGTTGGTAGAAGCGTACGCCCTCCCTAATCAGGAGGCAGAGGGGGTAGCTGATGTGCTTGTGAAGGAGATGATCTGCCGTTTTGGAGTACCCATGGAATTACACTCGGATCATGGAAGAAACTTCGAAAGTGGTCTTCTCCGGAGTATCTGTGAACCACGGCCCTTCACCCTCAGTCTGACGGGATGGTAGAACGGATGAATCGCACCCTCAACCACTATCTGGCGAAAATGGTCTCGTCATATCAACCAGACTGGGACGAACACGTGCCGTTCTTCTGATGACCTACCGCTCGGCCGTTCACGTGTCGACAGGACAAACTCCAGCCAAAGTCCTGTTCGGACGAGAACTTAAGCTGCCCTGTGATCTAATCTTTGGCGCTAGACCAGACGAAGACATTTTGGGGGAAGATTACGTCTCCAGGATGCAGAAAAGGATGAACGACATTCACAATCAAGTCCGGTGTCAACTAAATATAGCCAGTGATCGCATCAAAGAGCGTTACGACATCAACGCTAAGGGGGGTGGCTACCAAATGTGAGATCGAGTTTGGCTGTACAACCCACAGAAGAAACGTGGTTTGTCCCCTAAGTTGCAGACTAATTGGGAAGGTCCCTATGTCGAAAAGAAACGGATTAACGACGTGGTCTACCGGGTGAGCAAACTACCAAACGGCAACCCGGTAAACACACGACATCCAATGGACGTCCACTACAGGTCCATTAAACGTACAAACGTTCATAGACCTGCAGAGGACGTGCAATGTATGTCCCTTTTCCACCAAGAGTTGGACGTTCGTGACAGGCTATGAAATGTACGTCCAATGCACATCCATGGTGCAGCATCAATTGGACGTCCTTAAAAGACGACGAAATGGACGTCCAATGTACATCCCTATTTCAGCATGAGTTGGACGTCCTCAAACGACTATGAATTGGACATCCAATGTACATCCATGTTGAAGTATCAATTGGACGTCCTTAAAAGACTATGAAATGGATTAGTCCCTTGAGTTTACCTGGATTTAATCCCCAGTTCTATCTACCTGGTGTATTTAATTAAATCGTTTCACTTAAAATATACTATTGACTAGCATTCATATTAAATTCCATTAACTTTTAATAAAACGTAGAGAATAGGGAATTTCTCTCAAACAAAAATTCGGGTTCTCATCAGGTAGAAAAACGTTTTTAAACGAAAGGTATCGATTCAGGATTCAGGTATCCACTATTTACAATAGGTACACCGGATGAAACTCATTATATATGCAAAATAAACAAAATTCATGATTTTTTTACTTTTTGCTCTGCATTCACTTGAAAGTTTAACGTCTAAGGGAGTGGTTAAGCCGAGAGTGGTGCATTTCAGTCGTTTGGCACCCTATAAGGGGTCGCAAGATGAGGCGGAGGTTCCCCTGGTAAGAAACACGGTGACCCGGGAGAACGAACTTACGTTCGAAGTGTTTATGTACGCCTACGGGGGTACCGGCAAAGCACGATATGGGGTAACCTGTGAAAAACAACAGGATTTGTTCAGCGTACCTGAAGAATACTAGTTGGCCCATTGTGTATCCGCCGACCTGGTAATGTCACGAGGTATCGCCACAGCTTTCAAGAAGAAGTACGGGCGCTTGGAACAACTCAGAGAGCATTGAGAGCAACTCCCGGAAATTGGCAAGGTTCTGGAACTACGTGACCACGAAAGACACATCTTTTATCTGGTTACAATGGAGATCGGGTTCCATAAACCATGTTATCACGATGTATGGCGAGCATTGCATAGGCTACGAGACCGATTACTGGAGCTTGACATCAGGAAGCTAGCTATCCCCAAGTTAGGTGCTGGACGAGGTCAGCTGGACTGGAGGGTTGTTCGGAATATGCTGGAAGTAGTGCTAAAGGATAGGAAGACGATCCCCTGTTATTTTGACGCCACGTCACTCTGTAAGCGGGGGACTAACTGCAGGTTCCTGCATGGGCCTACCAGGGATACGTTCCGGGACGAAACGTTTCTAAGGCGGGTGCAGTGTAACGCAAAACCAGCGTAAGCGTACTCCTTCTTATAGGACAAGGCGGCCCGCCTCAAAGGGAGGCTGCTTCGCTAATTGGATCATAAAAACTCTTCCAGTCCAATCGTCGGAATACATTATGGAGGGCTATAAAAGCGAAAGCTGCGGACGAAGAGCAGATTAGACGAGAAGCCGCCGACTAGTGAAAAAGTGCGATGAACCGACAAGTGGGAATTGTACAAATAACTTAAACGTTAAGTGTGTTATATAAAGTAATTACTTAAGTATAGTCTAAATAAATTAGGTAGTGTACTGTGCAATTAAGAACAGTGTAAATAAATTAGAATAAACGTTACAATACTTATGTAATATAACAACAACAAATTTCTATGTCCATACTTCCAAATAAGAATCCAATCATCGAGTTAGAATAAATAAAAACAATTTTCTTTAATAGAACAATTACTCTACAAACCTTACATACATTTAGGGAAGTGCTCTTTAAGGCAAATTTAGATAAAAATATTTTAAATAAACGGTATAGGCATTAAACAGCTAACTTAATTTGTGGTATTTGGTACAAATCACTAAAACCGTTTTCAAGAAAATTGTTCAACAAAATGAAAATCCTTAAGAATGTAGTGCCTTTTAGGACAGTTAAAAAAATATCTATATATATATATATATATATATATATATATATATATATATATATATATATATATATATATATATAAATGGATGTATGTTTGTATGTTCCGCATAGGCTCCTATACCATTCGTCCGATTGCAACGAAACTTTGGTGAGTTGTAGGGCGCATGTCCGTGAAGGTTCCTGAAATGGTTCCGCGTCGAAAAAAGAGCCAGGTGGCCGAAACGGCTTAAGTATATAAAATGCTACAGTTCGATTGGCCGTATATGCATGACAGGCAATATGTCATTTTTTTTGGGCAGACGAGTGAATGACAGATGGCGGCATCTCGCAGCGAAAAGGTATCTTTTAAATGTCGAACAGTTTGACAGCGCTTTGAGGATCGAATTGCTCAAAATCATTCTGTTAAAAGTAGAAATATTTCTGAACGTGTGTGAGTGCTAGTGGTGTTATTTGTGAACTTTGGACATTGGACAATAGAAAACACGCGCATTTATTTTATACTTTCGTTGTGAATTATGCCTCCAAAAGAAAAGCGATTGGCAGATCCATATGTAAAGCAAAAAAATAAGACTTTACGAGCTTCAGAAAATGACGAGCAAAGGGAAGATAGACTAAGAAACCCTCAGATTAAGAAATGCTCAAGCCCGTTTATTTGAAAAAGACGACTAAAGGGAAGATAGACTAGAAACCGTAAGATTAAGAAATGCTCAAGCCCGTTTATCTGAAACAGAGCAGCAAAAGGAAGATAGACTAGAAACCCTCAGATTAAGAAATGCTCCAGCCCGTTTATCTGAAACAGACGAGCGAAGGGAAGATAGACTAGAAACTCTCAGATTAAGATATGTTCAGGCCCTCTTATCTGAAACAGACGAGCAAAAAGAAGCAAGATTTGAAATCGAAGGAGGTACAAATTGCTCGAGCCCGTTCGTCTGAAACAGACGAGCAAAGGAAAGCGAGCTTGGAAATAGCCCAAGTACGCATTGCTCGATCCAGACGAATAACGCACGCTAATTTTCATGGAGTGTAGAAAAAGTAATTTTCATAACATTCATAACCACAGCAATGCAATGCATGATATTAAAATAAATTATGTGTTTTCTCGGTAAATCTATATTCGCTAGATTACCTAATTTTATTTAATTGCTCATTTATTTCATATCAAACTGAGCCACAGCAAAGCGTGGCAGGGTCACGGCTAGTTTGGAATAAAAATTGTATACATTTAATGTGTTAATTCAAATATAAAGTTTAGTGAAAACATTCAAAGCCTTTTTGTAAAAAAAATTTTAAGAAATTGAAAATGTTCAGAAGTGCCCTTTATGGGGGTTTCAGAAAAAAAAATGTTTCAAATAAAAGTTGTAGTTATTAGTTAGGTCAGTTTAAATCTAAAATTTAATAAGAATCGGTAGAGCCGTTTTAAAGAAAACATAAAAATTGAAAATTCCCAAAAGTAGAGGGCCTTCGCAGATCAATCAAGACAGATAACGGCAATCAATAAGGATTGAATAGGAAAGTAAATATACGAAGTTCAAAGAAAAACATTGGACCAGTTTTTGGGATAATTAAAAAAAAACTGAAAATTACGAGTAAAATGCCCTTTGCCCTTGACTGCTTCTGATGAAATTTATGTGGTCTCGAGTTTTCAGGGGATCCAGCCTAATACAAAATTTCAACCTTTCACTATTTATAGTTTCTGGAAAACGAAAAATACCACGCGATAATGGCTGATGACTGGACTACATACGGAGCTTTTCTATCGAAACGCATGGTGGGAAATCAACAAGAGCAAACGAGAAACTTATAGTAGTTCGTTAGTATGACAGAGAACGATGTTTTGCAACGTTGCCGGCCGAGCAGGCAGTCCAAGTCAACGCGTATCGCGGTCGCGTATCGCTTTACACTTTCGGATGTGTGCGGAGCGGATAAATGTGATGTTTCGCGAGCTAGCAACATCGCAAAAGTTCTTTCTCTGTTAAGCAGTAGAAACGATCTGTATATTATTATAACCTCAACTTAAAAGACGTATTAATGTGTCAAATCTGTCAAATGCCGATAATACACTTTTCTGCATTATCGGCAATCACACCGAATATCATACAGAAATAGAAACGGTTCTATTTTATCAAACAACTTGTGACTGAATGTGATTTGGCTTGTGACAGACCTGTATGATAAATCACATAGTGTAAATACTAAAAATTTAGTTGTGATCAAATCACATGACAAAATCATATGAAAAATCACATAGTGTAATTAACTCGAAACGGTGTAACGGATATATGTACTTACTAGTTTGTTTCGTTTTGGCCTTCATGTTCTTATCGTCCTTCAAGTTCTCGGCCTTCAAAGTCTCCAATTCTCTGTTACTCTTCATGGATATTTTCTCTTTCAGAAGTTCAATGGAACTCCTCGTCGCTAATAAGTATGGGTTATTTTCTACCTTCGACAGTTGAGTGTAATCCACGACGCTCAACTCCGGAGTCCTAGATGGCTTCAACGATCCCATCCTCGAAAAGATCTTAGGTGATGTTACACCAGCTTGTTCGTCTAGTGAGACCCTCCTAGAAACGCTAGGTGCGTATTTGGTAGGTGTTGTAGAAAGATTAACAGCTTGCGCTGATTTGTCGACAGGTTTGGTGTCTGAAGCTAAGGTCGAAACGGATTTCTTTAGGGTTTTCATAAGGATGTCAACATCTTCGCTCCACAACTCGTTACTGGGAGATATCGCCAAGTTCTGAGAGATCATGTTGCGGAAGTCCTCGCGGACATACAGCTTGTCCTTGTAATAGAATGCCGGCAAGAAACGTTCGGATGCCGCTTTCGGCGGCCACAGTTCGTTCAGGCAGTCGTGATAGTCTTTGATTTCCAGGGTAGTTTGTTCTGGACTGTTTTGTGGCTTCCTCCATCTCATAAGGTTTCTGCATGGTTTTGATTTGAGATGCGACGATTTAGGGATAGTGTCCATCAGTTCGAAAAGCATCATTTTCTCCGTCGACAGGAGGAACTCCGCCTGCGTTGGCGCCGCTTTTAGGGCGTAATTGATGAACTTTTGGAACTCCTTTATGATCTGCATGATGCACGACTCCCTAAGGTTCACCTTAGCTTTCTCATTCTCAACTTCTGACTTCAGTATGTTGATCCTTTTTAGTGTTTTGTTAGACGTATCTTCCATTTCTTTTAATTTTTCTTCGTAACTCTTTTGTAACGCTTCTTTTTCCTCCATGCATTTCCTCCTTTCCATGCATATCAGGTACATCATGTTGGCAAGATGCTTACACTCCAGCTCGTGCCGCATGTGGTTGATTTGTTCTTTGCATTTATATTGTTCGAGGTTCACGTAGAATTGCTTATTGTGGCTCGCTTTACTGTAAAACAAGAAAAAAATGGGAGGACTGTGTCGGGACACGGTCGGTGGTTTAACGTGAAACGTCTTTGGCAGCGAGTCATAGCAGTTTTTAGTTTCAGAGTCGATACACAAGATTGGCATTGACATATTGACATTATGTACTATGATTAGCATGTGGTATGAATAATAATGCTAAAGTCATACTATCTTTAAAGCGTCTTTCCAAAATTCAGGCATCGGGCGGCCACTATTGATTTAAGTGACTTGGTATCCTCGCACCTCGCACATCTGTCAATGCAAAGTATACACCGAAACGATTGCCTATACTATTAATTGTTTACAATTAAAGGTATAAAGGGTTGTTAAAGATTTACATAGAACTTCGTGTCTGAGGTTAATAGGGAATTATTAAGGCGAGTCGATATAGACCTTTTTATTAGAATCCTATTTATATCCTGGTATTGTCTGCACACTCTCTATCTGTAGCTGTTTGATTTTAAAGACGTTTCGCGTTAAAAATATATAATGGTTTGTACGGTTTTTTAATTTTATGATAAAACTCCAGTCACGCCATGACCGAAGTATGCCTTCGAGAATGCCTCGATAATTTCAGCCTGCATCGATGAAAGAGTCAAAATCAATAAGAATAGCTGGCTAGTCAGACTAACATGATTGAATTGATTGGAAAATGCAATAATAGGTAATAGTGTATCGTAATCTTCAAGGTTTTACTTTACTTACATTTGTTCAAATTTCAGTAGCCTGTGGAATACTTCCACCTGCTTGTTAATCTCTTGCAGAAACTGCTCGGTCATGGATTTGACCGTATTGTCAACCTCTTTCTTTAGAAGATGCTGCCATTCTGTCTGCATGTTCGCCTTCTGTCCTTGGATTATCTCCTCATATTGACTTGTAAGACGTTGCTCGAGCTCGTTCAGCTCATTCTCAAGTCTAGTTTCGAACTCTTCCGTTAATTTTTCGATTTCCCTATGGCAGTTCGCGCGCTCCCTCGCCTCAACATCTTTTACCTCCTCCCTGATAATGTCATTAAAGGATTCCAGCATGGCCCTCTTCTGGTATGCCAGTTGAGACTCATGTTTCATTTTTTCCAAGTAGAGAAATTTATTCTCGATTTCAGCGCCAATTTCTAGAATCATATCATTAGATCATCCACGAAAAACTCACAATCCTCACGCACTTAATATCCCCCAGTGAGTCAAAGCCTGGATGTGTTTTCTGGTAAGTGGAGGCTTCAAAGCGACCTTTCCGATCAGCAGGTCGCTCGGGGAAGTCCACATATCTCCCCGGTAGCCCTTAAGAGGGGGCTCCAGTCCCAACTCTTCCTTCAAGTCTTCAATACACTGATCGAACACGATATTAGAGAGATCTTTTCCGAGGATACTAGTCACTTCGGATAAAGTTGGGACGGTGAGTGTTTTCATTAATGTATTCCTTTGAGTCTCATACTGACTCAGTTTCAATTGAAAATCGTATTCTGAAAAAAATTACTAAACCTTTGGAGGAATTGGGGAAAGTGACGAAAATGTTTCTGAGAAAAATCTTACAGTAAATTAAATTTTTCGAAGACGAAATTGAGAATCATTGAATTGAAAAAAATATTTACTTCTTTTTTATTCATTTGCGTAATTTTAGATGAGAGATGTG
Organism: Cryptocephalus moraei; assembly: GCA_946251905.1. Taxonomy (NCBI): domain Eukaryota; kingdom Metazoa; phylum Arthropoda; class Insecta; order Coleoptera; family Chrysomelidae; genus Cryptocephalus; species Cryptocephalus moraei. The sequence goes on from OX276452.1 coordinate 2,293,888, forward strand.
TTTGGTAAGAAATGGATGGAAATTAAATGGAAAAAGACGCACAAACATGAAACACAGAAAAGCGGAGCAGTTACATTTAGATTGTTACGAACCTGCCATTGCGAATTTTAATCTTGGCTCTGAAGAAATTCCGACTCCAAATTTAAAATTACGACTGACCAAGAAAATCTAAATTGGCTGACAAAAATTTTAAAACTGACAGTACCAAATTTTCGTCAAATTCTTTGAAAAATGTCAAAATGTAGCATTTAAATTGTTGGAAAACATAATAAAGCAATTGCAATTTAAAATCTAAAGAACTGCATATTTTTTTCTTCAACGTTCCTACGTAATTCGCAATGTAAAATTTGAACACAACTTGTTTGTTGTTTCATAAAATTGATATATTTCTGTGTCTATCTCAGTATTTCTGTGCGTGTGGACGAGTTCTTTTATTTCAGCGATAATGCTAGATTTTAACCGATTAGTTGACGTGACTGAAGTTTTAATGTAATTTAAGATTTTAAGTAGTTATTGACACATATAACATTAATTCAAAATAAAACTATCCAAAAATTTTAGTTTTGTTTTTTATTTATTGTTTTATCGTTGCTGAAATTCAGCATTATATTTTCAAAATCGTAACTGTCATATGGAGCAATAGCGATTTTGAAGACTTTATTAACAGGAAATTCTGATCCAAACTCTGAAAATGGTTATAGAACTAAATCTGAAACAGAGGATTCTTAAGAAAGATGCTGGTATTAATAAAGTACAAAACAAAAATTATTCAGTTACCATTCAGTTAGTTATGAGAAAGCGATTCTTAATACACGTTACCACAAATGTCATGAGCATTAGTGAGGTGCAGTGCATTTTGACATAGTAAGTTTTTGTGTGTATTAAATTTATTTTATTCAATTTTTCCATATAAACTGACGTTTATTGACGTCAAATTGAACCTATAAAGTCACTGTTTATTTTGTTTATTTAGGCAGCGGATTAAAATGTTTTAATTCGCTGCCTATTCAACTGTGCCGTATAAAGTGACGTTTTATATGTGTAAAATTGTTTTCGTTGTTGTCAAGGTTGCGGCACTGAAGTTGTCATCGTTGTCATCTTGTCAAATTAAGTTAAGTCAAAGTTAATATATTAAACATATATACATGTGACATGTGTTTCTTATTAAGAGATTCAACTTCACCCTTAAGTAGATTTGTTATACCTTTATTTTAGGATATGTCCCTTAATAGGGCAACAAAAATTATTCAGTTAGAAAATTCAGTAGTTTTGGAGCACTTATGCAACACATAACTGTTTGGTAGATTAAAACGATTGTATATAAAGCTGACATACTTAATGCCTAAATTAATTATGCCAACATACTGCATACCTACATATACTCATACCTACTATTTTTCGTAATATGAAATACATATGATAATAGTGTTTGTAAAATAAAAAAAAAAAATATGATGCATGGCTATGTCCTGTGTGCGTGAAGTAAATTTGACATTTGAGTTTGACGATTTTTGACCAGGAGTTTTTGACCTATCCTATGTCAATGTGTTTTGTGTTTGACATTTGTCAGATATAAAATGAAAAGTATTTTTTTGCACTTCTGATTTGTTCAATTTACATTAAAAAATGTCGAATAAATCGAAAAATGAGCCCGTAATCGCTTACAGTGAGTCCGCGATCAGAAATAACCTCTCAATAGTGGAATATTGCAGGACGTCTTTGGCCGCTGTTGCAGGTTGCACTGCAGGTACTAATCGTAATTATTTGTTAATATTGAATATTCATTAATTCATCTGCAGGTGTGTTAGGATTAACCAGCCTCTATGGCGCATTATTCTTCATAATAGCCGTCACTGTGTTCTGGTTCATGTTACTCTTCAAAGCTGGGATAGACTCTTGGAAGAAATATTTCATCTCGCGTAAATCATTGTTAGTAAACGGACTCTTCGGACATTTTTTCACCTACATCCTGTGCTGGACGTTCATATACGGAATGGTGCACGTTTATTAGAATAATTTATTAATTCATCAATAAAAACATGTTACAAAGATTTTTTTGTTTATTTGTGTTCTGTGTTTGTGTTAGTTGCCATACTGGTAATCTGGTAATAGTGGTAATCATGTCTGCTGACAAAAGAAACTTCAGGTCTGCTTATTACGAGAAAGTTGGGTTTAGGAGTGTAGAAGAGAAGAAGTCTCTTGAAATTTTACTAAAGGACAAACCTCTGGACAGGGGGAAGTTAAAGCAGTTCTGCCTGTGGTTTTCTGTACCTGCAACTTACAGGAATTTATTATGGAAACTTTTACTTGGTAAGTATATTCCTTGTGTTTGACATGGTTTCGCTTAGCACACTATTCGTCAGGTGTGATACCCGTTCACGAGGAATGCCACAGTTTCATAATGGACCAGAGACGGCAAGAGTACAATGACTTACATCGTGCACTAAACGTACTCAGAGTAGTAGACCAGAACACTCCGAAATGCCACATATTCCTTGACATGTGGCTCTTACAGACAGGAAATTACACTCACAATATTCAGTCAGTTAATGATCGAGGTTTCCTAGCAATCGTTCAAGCGTTCATGCAGTTTTTCAAAGATGATACAGATGTTTATTGGTTAGCAAGGAAGTTTTATGACAATGTACAGAAATTTCAACTGGAGGTCCCTAAGATGGTCGAGAGAACTTTCATTCTACTGGAAAAGGAAGATCCTCTATATTACAGAAATTTGCAGAAGAGTGGTATTTTGGATAAGGTGCCATTAGTGAAATGGTACAATTGCTGTTTCGCTGGTGTTTTACGTGACACATCCCTAGCAAAGTAAGTTTTTCCCAATTCTCTATGATTTTATTACAAAGAAAAGATATTGTATCTTTTTAGGTTTACCTATGTAACTTTTATTTGTAGAATATGGGACAAGCTGTGTGGAGGAGCATACAAAATCTTGGTGTTTGTTGCTGTATCTTTAATCATTGTGCTGAAAGATGCTATTTTAATGTGTGCAAACATCCCTGCTGTTTCACAATGTATATCTAATGTAAGGTACTATAACATTTATCTATAGTTGTTTAATTTATCTATTTTAGTTATCTGAAGAAAATGCCGACATAATTGCTAGTAAGGCTGTTGAAATGTGGCAACACCATGGAAGCCCTGTAACCATTCATGATAAACCAAAACCATAAGAAGTGTAGTATATTCACGTAATGACTGAAAAACTGTAATACTTATTAAAAGTTAATTTTTAGTCATGTATTTCTGGTTGCCACTTTATAGCGATATTTCAGAACCTGCAGTTCGTGGTTTATGGTCTCCGCGAATTGTCAAAATTAACCTTAACCTCACTTTTTTGTTATCATTCTTCAATAATCTGTGCATTCAATCCATGCAAATAATTGTGTATCTTTTATCCAAAATGTAAATATAACGTGTCTTGTTATCTCTATCACTATTGTCGAGATGACGTCAGTTGCTTCGTGTTCTTAAAATTTATCGTATCCATTATGACCACTGAAAATACCACCCTCCTCAGGAAATATGTTGTCATTTTCCTGGTGGTGAGTGGTTATTGGTAAGTTACAGCATTCATTAAAACATTTTTTTTCCTACAGACAAGTTTTTAGGGTTGTGTCCATCTCAACAGTATTCGTCAATAAAACTTTATTGAGTGAGATAAACCTCGATGCCCCAATGTTCATAGCCCTCTCACAGACAGTTATAACTGCCAGTATATGTTTCACCAAGAAAAAGCTTAGTGAATTATATCCGAACAAGTTTGATTTTCCCGAGATCGACATATGGAGCTCACAGAATTTGAAATTGGTAAGAAGCAGTTTTAATTCAAGAAATTTTACTAAAACTGTTGTTTTGTAGATATTACCTTTGTCAGCATTATTTACCACAATGATAACAACAAATAATTTATGCCTGAAATATGCATCCGTAGCTTACTATTATATTGGACGGTCATTAACGACAATATTTAACGTAGTTTTTACCTACATAATATTAGGCGAGAAGACATCGTTGAGATGTGTAACCTGCTGTGCCGTTATTATTCTTGGTTTCTGGTTAGGAGTCGATCAAGAAAGTATAGCGGGTAAGAAAAAGCATTTATTGAAGATGTACCTAATTTCGATTTGACTAACCCCTATATTTTCTCTAAGCTTCTTGTTTACAAAATAACTCTGCTTTTTCCCCCATTTAAAGTTCCATACTTAGAACTTGACTTCTGTCTGATTTGAAGGTTTTATTTTTGTATTATTGGAAAGAAAGTCTGGAAAGTCCAGAAAGGTTTTTTCCCTTAGGCTCTCAACTCGGCTAGTTGGCATCAACAAAATTGTATAAAAGTGACCCCAAAGCAGAAATAGTACTTTTAATCAGTTATTTAATAAGAAAGCGAAATTTATTATCTCTATATTTAAAATTTCGACAGGTGACTTAAATAGCATTTTTATTGGTATAACCTAAGACTCTATTGGTGTAAACACTAAAGAGGACTGCTTCATGTACCTGAAGTCACCACAGGAAATAAGCTTTAAAGCCCAGCCATACCAAATAAAGTTAGAAATAGATTTTGTAACACTCTACAGAATGCCTCTAAAGAAATTGCAGGTTTTCTTGAGATCATCTTTTGATGTAGGTAGTGTAACTCCCTCAAGTGTTTCATATTCTGAAAATTACCAAGGGCTATCAACAAATATTGAAGTCTTAATAATAATAACAACAGGAATGGAGAATGCTTCAACTTTCTTCCTAAAAAATGGTGATAATAGAAATGGACCTAAGGCTCAACTCTTTGTGATGCCAGCAGCGGTTTTGGATGTGTTAGACATCTTTGTACATTTGTTGATACTTTAGAATTCAACTTGATGTGAGTTAATAATTTGAACTTACAATTGTCTTTTTTTTTTGTTGGAACTGTTATATTTCCTCTTTCAACATCCTGTCTGGAAAACAATAATTGTAGTCTCCCCATACTCCTCCAATAATTTCTTGCACTTTGAAGTAGATGAGTTATTTTCTTTAGTATGATTAATATAAGTAAATGATGTTTTCTTATGTACTTATGTAAGTCAATAACAAGTTTATTTGAACTTAAACTGGTTTTGCCATACTGCAATGGTGTTTGCTAAATATTAACTTTATATGTATTTTCAGGAAGTCTTTCCAAAGCCGGGTTTATTTTCGGCATCTTAGGTTCTTTGTCCCTGTCCCTGTTTTCAATATTTACAAAAAAAATCCTACCAAAAATAAATAATGAGGTTTGGGCTCTATCCTATGCCAATAATGTGTATGCTTCTATTCTCCTTATCCCCATGATGGTTTTAAACGGAGAATTACCAAATTTGTTTAACTACGAACGATTTGGCGAGTTGTACTTCTGGATAATAATGACAATCGGTGGAATTTGTGGGTTCACAATTGGATTCTTCACTACTCTTCAAATTAAAGTAAGGACAGTTTTGTTTTTTAGATAAACCTTAGCTCCCAATGAAATGTTATAATGAGTACATTTTCCGTGATACCTTTTCAATATAGTGTTATAATTTTATTTCAGTATACTTCAGCATTAACGCACAATATCTCAGGTACAGCTAAAGCATGTGCGCAGACAGTTTTGGCAACTTATTGGTATCAAGAAACAAAGTCGTTCTTATGGTGGTGTTCTAATATGATCATACTGATTGGTAGTGGATTTTATACCTGGGTCAAACAACAAGACATGGAGAAGAAGCACAGAATGGAGAATGTCGCTTATCAAAAAGTATAAAATATATAAACTCTGAAACTATAAGAAACATTTGTACACAAAACTATTTGATATCATATTTCGGGCACCGGAAAAGATTTTGATAGCTGTAGCTGTTAAGATTGTAATATTTGAAGACTTGTTTATTCATTTTGTTAGAAAGAATCTGTTATGAGGAAAATCAGCATCACCAGTTGATTGATTGAACATGGATGATCTACATATCTTTAATTTATTTGTTATTTAAAAGTATCCTTACTGTAGATAATAGGTTTAAATTGAACTCCAAGAAATAATTTTTAAAAGCTGTGTTTTCAGAGTGTAGCAACTTTGCAATTGCAAAACCAAAGATTGCATTTTTGTATCCTTTTTACTATCGTTCTTATATGAAATGTGATAATTGCTGTATTATTTTTATGCAATAAAAATATATTGAACGTTTTAATAACGTACCTATAAACATACATTAGGGACAAAACAAATAAGTGGATCTTTTGTTAAGGTTTATTGTTTTTTAAGCAGGGGAAACCTTTGTGGATGCCAGATGAGATAAACGGCATCTCAGAAACAGAACAAAGTAAATTCCAACTAGGATGGATCGCATATTATTGCTCGAAAGAGCTTTGATTATAAAAGTCATTTGATGGGTTTTCTAAAGGTATGTGGGATATTTCTTATTGAAACTTGTAGATGAGTGATAATAGTTTTTGGTGCATGTTTATTTCTTGACCCCCATTCTTTTTTCCCAAAAAAGGGCATACTCAAGAATTTATCAGGTTACAGCATTGGGTCTACCCAGCATTGTATAGATTTGTTTTGTATAATAAAAAAAGTTCAAATCCCTAGAAAGTTAGGCAAAAGACATTTGTAAAACATCGACACTTTATTTAAATTATCTTATTTCCTAAAGTATCACAGAAATTTTCCAATAGTTCTGAGCACCCACTTAAATGATTTGATTCGCATCCGTGTTGATCCTTACTACGGGCCTGATGAGCTGTTTCTGCTGCTCCACAACAACCAGCACATTCTTCCTTTTTCTTCGGTTGTAACACAGCCATATCATGAAAGGTACTAAGACCAACGCGACCGGTATCAGAAACAGCAAAGAGAAAGACTCTCCCTGTTCCCTCAATTTGCTCCTTGGTACCATTATCGTCACGTTCTGAGAATTCTCTCCATACTGAGTAATTGCCAGGCAAGCATACACACCACTGTCAACATCTCTGGCGTTGAATATAGATAACTTGCTCAGGTACACGTTTCCCAGGCTATAAGTCGGGATGGAGTTGTTTATGTGACAGTAGCAGAGTTTGTTGTACCGGATATCACATTTGTTGCCATAACAGCTTTTGAACCAGATTATTGTCGGGGGGATCTCGCTGGTTACATTACACTGAATGGTGAATTCCATATTTGCCTGGTCGGTGAGATTGGAGGTGCGTAAGGGCGCTACATGGGGAGGGGGACCGTCATAACCCGGGGCTGGAATATAAAGAAATTAGCTAATCACAGACTTTGTTTGATTTCAATTAAGATGAAACGAGGCAATAATTATTTTTTAAAATTAGAGTGTGAGAAGTGAGTAGAAAATAACGAACGTTTGCTTCTGAATTAGCTTTACGATAATATTCGATTCATTGAGTTGATGTATTAATTTTCTGACTTACGGATAACGTCCACGATGAAAACCTTCTTCACCGAAGACCGATCGCAGCACCTGTAGATCCCCGTAAGGTTCTTCTCTGCAGAGTCGAAAGTCAGCCGGCTTCTGGTCAGATTTAGTCTTCTCCACGGACTCGACTTGTCCTGGGACTCGCACATGCCAAAGGAGTTCGACTGGCATGGCTGTAAGAAATAAAATGACGATGTGTCCATTGAATTATTTCTTCATATCTTATAAATAGAATAACTATTCAATGGTTAAAAAATTCTTGGAATGGATTTCGAGAAAATTAAAAAAAAAAGGGAAATGACAAAAATAAGTGTACCTAAACTGCAGGGAAGATTTAGCCAAAACTGTTAATAAACTTTATTACATATATACCCGAATTAATATTAAAAGTTGAAAAGAATCTTGAAACAAATTTTGAAGATATCTCCAAAAACCAAAAAATATCAAGAGTAAACTATCCCCTATTCAGGCAGAGTTCAATGAAAAGCTTATTGGGAGGTTCTGAAGTCTAAATTCAAAGCTGGAACCGTTTGTGAAAAATAAGTTCCTGGGTTCTTGAGACAATAATGTTCTCCAAGGTAGATGTATGGAAATAAGAAAAGCTTATAGAACCTACACGTACCTACTGGTGTAAACGTAACAGCCACTTTCAGTAGTCAAAATGAGAAAATTAAGAATCACTATACAATAGGATGGTAGATTTATCTAGTATTGCATTCGTTAAAGAAGTCGAAAAAAGAGGAATTAAAATGCGGTTTTCAGTTTTTTGGTCTCTAGAGATCATAGTTAATGATTTCTCAAAAGTTTATATATATGCATATATCTGCATTATATATAATATATTATAATATCCGATATAAACGAAATTTGTCGGCAAGCTACAGGTCGCATTTTTAAAGAATCACAACGAAATTTGGTACAAAAATCAGTTGGCCGAAAATCTCGGTCGAGTTCGTTAATGGGCCAAATAGGTCCAGCGGTTTCAAAATGGCGGCTTGTTATTTTCAAAAAAAATCAAAAAACCTTAATTTCGCGTCTGAGAGAAAAATGTTACTTAGGTTTTTTGTTGATCTTATAGAGGCGAACGACTTTTGTATAGAATATTTTTTTCGAGAAATGTACGGAATGTTATTTCTTTAAAAAAAAAAAATCTAAAATGTTTTATTTCGTGTCTGAGAGAAAAATGATACTGAGGTTTTTTGTTGCCCTTATACAACTTTTGTATAAAACATATCTTTGAGAAATGTTCAGAAAAAAATAATTATTGTTTGTATTTTCTCCACACCTCGTATACATTTTTTTGACACATCGTGTCTGTTATATTACTCTATATCCTACCCATAAATCTACCTTTCGGCCTGGCATGCCATGGGGTTTTTTTAAGGGTTTTATCCACAAACTGAAATATTATGTAGAAAACAATTAGGTAGGTAGGGTACTACCTTATAACTTTTAGCATTCGAGTGCGGAAATGATATTTACAGGGCAGATAGCAATTGTCACCAGAAAACAAATACTGGATTACTTCACTTACTTCCCACCCGTCGAAGATGGTGAAACTACCCCTATAATTCCAAAATTATAACTAAATTTAAATGAACGACTTGCCATTTCAGTGCCGGAATATATTTACAATAAGGTAGACAGCAATTATCTCTGCAAAACCATTACAGATTATCTCATATAATTACCTGCAGTCGAAGTGGGTGAAACTGTCCTGAGGGGTCTAGGACGTTTGGCCGCCGCCGTTTGGCCGTCGCCGTTTGGAGGTAGGGACGTTTGGACGTCGGGACATTTGGCCGTGGCAAATTTGGTCGTTTATTGCAAACACCTTAAACACTATATGTTAAGGGGTAAGGGTAAGGGTAACACTTTTTCGTGAATTCTGTTTATAATTAAATGACAATTATTATATCTCACAATACAGTTGGTTTTACCTATATTATTTAACCCACAAATATGAATATAAAAATGTTACGTTTTCTCCAAAAAGTATGTAATAGTTATTTAATTCAATTTTATCATTTATGCATTTTTATACATGTTTTAATTTTGGGGTGATGTATTTTGCTTACTGGAAATCAAGAGAACAAACAACAAAAGTATTAGAAATTATAATTATTTATAATTATCCTAATTTGACATTCTGGGAATCATTTTTCTAGTTTACCTACGTCTCATTTATACTGTGATATCATTTACGATTTATTAAGTATAGAAACCTTCATTTTCTGCAAAATATGTATTTTTAATACATACTCATTATGTATATCGAAAATATATATTTCTAATAATGAGAAAGCCTTTTATATGAAATCCTAACTCTAATAATAATATTTATTAGTTTGGTGAGTATCTATTTATTACGGATTATTTTATTTTATGTTTTTATTTATAAAATACATTTATGTAATTTATTTTATTCTTTAAGTAATCCATTTTATTACCCACCGGTAAAATTTGCAAACCTACGTTAAATAGGTATGGGTAGGTCCCTACGTCCAAACGTCCCTACGTCCAAACAGCGACGGCCAAACGTCCGTTCTTAGTAAACCACAATGGCCAGAAAGCGACGTGTGCAAACGAAATGCTCCACAATGCAAAACAAAGGCGCGTGGAACGTTATTTCGCGTCATGGGTAGCATAGTTTACCCACAACGCGTTGTGGGTAATTCGTTCTACCCACTGTTCGGAAAAAACGTTTCCATTCGCGTCGTGGGTAAACTAATACTATACCCACAACGCGTTGTGGGTAAAAATTTCGGGCAGTGGCCGATTTCGGCTATTGCGAATAACATATACACTAAATACCTACTCCTGTTATCTTTGACTGTTGGATAGTAGAAATGATGCCGCTTACTACCGCCAAAAACATTGGCCTGAACGTACTAAGTACGAAGTAGGAAAATGCAATATTAAGAAATGGGAAGCAATTGTCGATCCTAAAAATATATTAATGCCACCAATGCATATTAAATTGGGCCTTATTAAACAATTTGTAATGGCTCTTAATCGTGAGTTCGAGGCTTTCAAATATTTGAAGAGTTTTTTTTCTAATGCTTTTAGAAGCGAAAATTAAAGCTGGAATCTTTGTAGACCCTCAAATAAAAAACAATATGGATTGTAATATTCTCCCGCGGTTACTTAGCACTGATGAGAAAAAAGCCTGAAACAGTTTTAAGGCAGTAGTTCATGGTTTCCTTGGAAACCACATAGCTGAAAATTATGACGAGCTGATTACTGACATGATTTAGAATTTTTGCATCATCGGATGTAGACTGTTTCTAGAGATGCACATGTTATATTATTCTGATTTGGATAAATATAAGGATAATAATATATGGAAGCTTATCCAGAAGAACATGGGGAGAACGCTTCCATCAGCACATAATAAAATTTAAGAGACGTACCAAGGCCAGTACACTGCAAGCATGATTGGTGATTATATTTGGGGGTTGATAAGAGAACCTTCTGTTGAACATGACAAGAAACGCAAAACTGTTAATTTTTAAACAATTGGGATTCTATTTTAAGACAAATAATTCATAAATGGAAGTTCGTTATCTTTTAATAAATCATTAATATGTACAAATTTTATGTATTTTTATTGAGTTTGTTTTTGCATTTTTTCACACAAAATCAAATGCAGAACTACCTATTTCTTATTTTTATTTGTAGCTATAAAAGCAATAAAAAATAAGGTATATATATGTCCCTTGCGCAAAAATGCTGTAGACCGGTATAATTCATCATTGTTGAAGAAGAGGAGAAATATAGAAAAACTATTGGAAAAACGAAAATAGGAACACACTATCAGAAAACATTGAAAAGTTAAATTCGGTAAAAATTTATTACAAACAGGTCCATGAGGAGCGACCAGGCAAAAACAAAAACAAAAGGCTGCCAACAAACTTTGATAGCGACAGTGAATCTGAGATGAATATATGAGAATATTATACGTATGAAGGTGGGTGCCGGTAAATTAATCGAGCACAATTCATCGAAAACAATTTATCGACCACAATTCATCGAAAATCAATTATTCGAAAACTCGATTGATCGAAGACACTTTTCATCGACGCACAATTCATCGAAGGTCAATTAATCGAATGCTCAATTTAGCGAAAACATGATTTATCGAAAATTGGGTTAGGTTAATAATAAAAATATTTATTTACTAAAAATATGTCTTATTGATTTAACGCCTGAAATAGTTATAGAGAATTAAGTGGAACTATTTACAGTAGTGCAAGTACGTTACACAAAATATTATTATATAGGTAGTCATAGTGTATGCTATTTATGAATATATTTACAGAATAGTATACAATTAAAAGATTAAAATTGTGGGATAAGCCCCTCAAATATTCTAAAATGTTTTCGGGATCAAAAGAGTCTACGAGGAGTCGTATCCTTTCGTTGCAGTCTTTATACTTCTTCTTTTTCCGGGTAGGCTCCTGTCCTGCGAGGTACTGCTCGATTTTAAGGTTGTTGAGGCCTTGCTCTCTCTTGATCGCTTCTAAAAATTTCCAAATAGTCGAGTGGCTTGCGAATAACTGGCTCTCGAAACTTCTGTGCCAACCTTCCACTGAATTGCTGGTTTTTACCCAGACCGTTGAGGACGCTACTATGGCAGTTTCAAACTTCATGGGCAATTTGAGGGGCTTTTCGAAGTTTCCTCGTGGGTCGCTCAATCCAGGTGTCCTCAAAGTAGTCAATGACGGATTGGGCTTCATCTGGCAAAATGTCACTGTCATAAAGAATCTCAAATGCTTTTCCTCCTTTTTGGTGATAGCTCTTGATCTGCAGCACATTTTCTGCTGTTGCTCACATTTCCAATAAATTTTGTTTTTCGATGAACCTTGTTTCGGAGAATTGTATTGTCGATGAAAAATTATTTCGATAAATTGCGTTTCGACAAATTGTATTTTCGGCGAAAAAATACTTAGATGAATTGAATTTTGACAAACTGTTTTCGATTAATTGTGTTCGATGAATTGCATTCGATGAATTCACCTAGACCCTATGAAGGTATTGAGCATTGAGAATGAGTATGATAAAATGGTGATCGAGTGCTACTTTGTCATTTCAAGACATCCAACTGATTTCTCGGTTATTCAGATATGGCCAAGAAAGAAACAACGATATTATTCACTTAAAAGGCCAATAAATTACAATTAGAAGCTAAATAATATACAAAATGAAGAAAGAAAGAATTGGAAAAATGAAAAGAAACAACGGAAAACTAAAATTGAAGATGGAGCAAAGGCAAGTTACAGCAAGAAGAAAAAAAATAATGGAAGAGGCGACCGATCCATGCTTTATATGAAATAAAATGTAATTAAATTTAGTAAATATTGAAAAAAAAAAGATAATGAGTGATGGGTAACAACTCCTTGTGAACACAATTTTATATCATTCAGAATGTGCAGTCGTTGAAATTTCCCGGATGTATACATAGGTATATGCCATATTTCTAACTCATAATTTTGTGTAATTCTATTTTTGTTTCTGTTGTCAATTTGAGTTTATTTACATAATTATTAAACACATCATTTTATTTTTTTACAATATATGCAATCAAAGGTTTAAATTTGCACGATTTTCACATTTTGAAACCGATTTCTTTGTCTTTTAGATGGCTTTGCTAAACTCTAAGTACCTATACAAAAAGGATCGCAGCTTGAAATTGCAATGGTTATTAAAATCACTTTTTCTTAACAAAATAGCTAATTTTAATGAAGCATAACAGTTTCTTGTTAGGTTACATTTTTTTATTATTTAATTTTTTTCTTACTCTGAATTCCCAGGAAGCAGATCCTTTGTGGCATTTCAAGGCAAGAGGAGTCCCCGTCTTCACCCTGAGCCTGTGTACGTGTCTCTCGTTAGGAACCTCATCGTAGAATGAAATGTTAGCGGAAACACCTGGAAAAATTGTATGTTTTTCTTACAATTATTGTAACAATTTTTATTTTTGTAATTATTGTAAATTATTGTAACAATTGTTACAATTTCTGTAAGTAGGTAATTGTAACTTTTAATACAATAGTAAATTCCTACAATTACATTTTTATGGGAGCAGTGAGTCGCCATCTCTGGGGAAGGGGAGAAAAAAAAATCGACCTTTTTATCGTAAGTACAATTTCACAAACTTAATTATTAAGATAATGCGCTATCGCTCCAATATTTCCACTCGTTAATTGTTTATAAAAAACTTTTTAATCGTGGTTAAACAAAGAACAAACATTAAATTCGCGATAAAGCGTTTATTGGGGTCTTAACATCCCATCCGACCTTTCGACACATCCGATAAAATTTCAGTATTTACTTCATAAATCAACGCGCAATTACATGTTTTAATTCCATTTTGACGGAATTATAGCTTTACGATCCGGTAATGTGTTAAATAATATCTTTAAAAGGGTCGCATTTGAAAATTGAGTGTCAGGAAAAGATTTACTTTTCTTGTAAGTTTTCTGATTACCTATAAATTGAAAACAGGTTTCGTATTTCATTGCCACATTGCCATATTTTTTTTCGAGTGCTTTGTGTACTTACATTTCTGAAAATTTTTATTGCTAGAAAGTTCGGGGTTAAGTACCAAAGATCTTATCTTGACATTTCGTCACTTTCTGTGTGGGATAAGTGCTCTATTTTACTCAACTTTACCTTCTTATTAATATTTTTCTGCCGTTATCTAAATCCACACTCGACGAAATTATGAATCAAACGTCTGAGATTAGATTTTTTCTTGTCTGTTTTCTTTTTGATCGATCACTTCACTATAAGATAAACATTGTAGGCACTTCATATATTTGTTACAAAACATCTAGTTCATAATGGTTTACACACACTGTTTGGCTACCTTATGCAAACAAAATTATTTGTTCAGTTTGGAAAATGAATGGCATCGCAAGTTATCGAGAAGGAGAAAGATCAAAGCAGCGTGGGTCTAATATTTGTCAATATATCGTCCAAAATATTTAGATACTAACCATTCCTCTTATTAATGGTCTGTTTTTAGTTAAAAACCTGAAATACTTCCATTCACTGTTTTATGTTCAGCTTAATTGCGTTTACGCATTGGGTTTTTTATTTTATAAACACGATAAATCAATAGATTTGTTATTTTTATCCAGAGATTTCTTCCAGTAAAATCGACATTTTTTTTAAATCTTTAATACTCGAGATCCCCGCGAAAAACGTCATAGCGAACCGTCAAGGGATAGAATTGAAATAACTCTAGTCAAATTGTTTATTGAAAACTGTAATCCGGGAATATTTACGGGAAAGTAGATTGAAGTTTGAATCGTCCAACGAAAATCACGAGTTTAATCACGCGAACGGTTGGATAAATTATATTCATTGACATGCACCGTATAATATTTGGGATATTAACTTAGGCACCTCAAGTGGTAGAAAGTCGCGGTGTGTAAAGTGTGTAGGTTGGAGTCTCTACTTTGGTGTGTTAATTTTTTGGGACCAAAAATGCATTTCAATTATGGTGATTATTAAAGAGTTAACCCAAATTATCTCCATATAAATGCGTCATTAGTATATATCAAAAGCATCATCTTATCTTTGAATTGTTTGAATAATAAATAAGGAAGAAAAACACTATAGCTCATATTCAAAAAGGTATTGTTATTTTAAAATGGCTGTAGTAGGTTTATGGATAAGTCAGATGTATTTTTTTATCGCGTTTTATTAAATATCTTTTTAATAAGTATGTCGTGCATACTTTATGAATACATACTTGGATCACAGGAAAATAAAAGGATATGCTGAAATGGAAAATTAGAGGAATTTGTTGGAAAAACGGACTCGTGTTGGAAACGGACTATATATATATAATATTTAGTAGTGAAATTAACGACGGAATAAATGTACAAGAGAAAATTCACGACTTACCCGTCTAATTCCGTTAAGAAACGGTAACCACCGACACGTGTTTTTTTTTTCGTGAATTTTCTCTGGTACATTTGTTCCGTCGTTAATTTCACTGCTAAATTTTTTTACTCACAAAAGATTCGTGACAGTTGGCTATAGCTAGCCTCCGCGTCACAGACGGATTGTTGCCCTCGAATGGAGGGTTTTCCTATGTTAGGCGCAAATGTGCTTTGCTGCCTACTGTTTGCGTTTTTTTTTTGAGTTGTATAATTTTTTTTCCAAGTGTCAAACATCGTTGTCATTTAAAACTTGGTTATACCACCCTGAAGAAGCTAACAAGCAGAAACACGTGTCGGTGGTTACCGTTTCTTAACGGAATTAGACGGGTAAGTCGTGAATTTTCTTTTATATATATATATATATATATATATATATATATATATATATATAGAAAAGGAAATTATGGGTAGAACCGCAGGAAGTGTGAAAAGACAATCGTAGACACGTGTTTCTGACTGATGGTCGTCATCAGTATGGTGCAGCCTGTTCCAAAGGGTTTGGAACAAGCGATGGAACAACAAACAAGGACACCACACAAGGGGCAAACCGCACATTTGCGGCATCGGCCAGACAGCCAAGGATTGTCGGCTTGTCACAGCGTCACCGCGGAGGCAGTTTTAGCCAACCAAGGTGATGAATACTCATCACCTCATGTCCTCATTGTTTGTTTTCCATCGCTTGTTCCAAACCCTTTCGAACAGGCTGTACCGTACTGATGACGACCAACAGTCAGAACACGTGTCTACGGTTGCCCTTCTACACTCCTGCGGTTTTATCCATAATTTCCTTGTCCATTTATTTCGCCGCATGATATATATGTATATGGTACGTTCCATGCCGAATTTTGAATTTTTTTTTAGATGTGGCACAAAATGAAGAAAAATGGTCCTCTTGGGCCCCCGAAACTCCGACTCCGACTCCGAAACTTCATCCGACATGGTTCACTGTTGACAGGTATCCCATTAGTCGTCAGGCTGCCAAATAAAACGTCATCAGCGTTTCTAACCAAAAAAATCTGGAGCGTAGCTGGATTCGATACAAAACTTTTGAGCCCAAACAGAAGTTAGCCAGACCTAAGGGCTCCGAGAAAAAAAAATGGTTTTAGGTTCGGCTCCAAAACTAAAAATTTTCAACCATCCATAACTTGCACAAATACCCATTTTTATGAAAAAAGTTTCAAACAAAAGTTGTTTGAAATGCTTTAAACTTTTGGAAACTGCTAAAAAAAAGTTCATCCAGCACGGTTCACTGTTGACGGGTCTGGGCGCCATTATTCGTCAGGCCGCAAAAAAAAACATATTCAGCGTTTCTGACCAAAAAAATCTGGAGCGTAGGTGGATCCGATACAAAACTTTTGAGCCCAAACAGAAGTTAGCCAGACCTAAGGGCTCCGAGAAAAAAAAATGGTTTTAGGTTCGGCTCCAAAACTAAAAATTTTCAACCATCCATAACTTGTAAAAACACCCATTTTTATGAAAATAGTTTCAAACAAAAGTTGTAATACTTTAAACTTTTGGCAACTGCTAAGTAAAGTCCATCCGACATGGTTCACTGTTGATGGATCTGGGCCCGTCTGAGCAATAACTCAGCCCTTATTAGGTTTATAGAGATCATTCAAAAACGCATCTCTTTGTTTTTTTTATTAGCTACATTTTTGTATTGATTATTTTTTCCGATAAAATGAGACATCTTCAAGTTATTGGTGAAAAATGGTTAAAAAACATTCGCTTTTTCAATGAAACATGTGTAGCTTCAATCGTGAATAACTCGAAAAATATCAACTTTACAAAGAACTTTATGAAACCAAAGTTACGTAGAATTGGCCAGTCTATCGATTTCCCGGCTTATTTTGATTAAAAAACTTCTTACCCCTTTTCCCTAGGGGTTTCCACCCCTAGGGAAGAAGCACACTTCGGCACAAGCCCAACTTTGAATAACGTTATAAATACTACATAAATCCCAATTTTCAAAGAAATCGACATTGTTTCCCAATATTCCACGCGAAAATGGCTGATGACTGGACTATTACACTGAAAAAAGTCCATAGAAAAAGATCTGTGTAGCCCACCGAGCTATGCAAAGATCAACGCTAGGTATATCACTAAGAGACAATATACCCAATACAGTAATAAAACAACATACAAGAATAATAGATGCTATCTATATATTTACTTAAAAAACTTAAATGGGACTGGTCTGGGCATATTGCCAGAAGAACGGATGATAGATGGACCAAGCGAATACTAGAATGGCGGCCAAGACGGGATGTTTTCAGAAGCAGGGACAGACCTCCGACAAGATTGTCAGACGACTTGAAGAGATTTAAAGAAAATTGGGTCCAAATGGCACAGGACCGAGAAGGGCGGAAAGATTTGCAGGAAGCCTACGTCCAGCAGAGGACACTTCAGGCTGGTTGTTGATGATGATGACATAGTAATATAAATTACGTAATAATTACCCCGTAAACCGTACAAATCCTAAAAACTCATAACTTTTAAACGAAGCAAAGTTTCCAAAAACAAAAAAAAAAGATATTTAGACAATGTAATACAGCATCCTGAGGAATATTTTCACCATTTTTGGTCTGACGGTTAAAGAAAAAAAGGGGAAGAACCGTCGCTCGTGACGTTTAATGGCGTTACAACCCGGTTAATATAACAAATAGGTATTCCCTGCTTTCCAGTTTCTGTTTTTGCAGATTTATTAAGCAAAGGAGAGGTTAGAAACTACAGAATATTTGTTCACCGATAAAGCATGTTTTACAAGAAGAGGGGCATCGGGACGTTTCGCCCCTGAACCTTTCACCCCCAAAATAAAAAATTAAGATAGGTACCCAGTTAATATTTTATTAATCGCAACAGACAAGATGGTTATTAATTATAACTTAAAATTAAAATGAATTAGTACATTAAAAATGAAAATTTATCAATATCAAAATTCAAAATTTTTGAGCCATTTTGTCGTCAAGTCAAATAATCGTTAATTTCTATATCTATCATTGTATCTTTCTACAATAATCTTAACTCTTGTGGCAATTGTTAAATATTTTGTTTTTAATGGGTTGTTCACCCTTCAATAAATTTATTGGGAAATTTCGTAACGATTCATGGATTGTTGTTTTTTGAGGGCACAAGGCACAAATAAATTAAAATATGTTTCCGCATTTCCGATATACCTACGTATATATTTCAAAGAAAAATATAGACATATGTAAATTTTGTTAAGAGCTGGATGATATTAATTTAACAGAAGTCCTAGGAAACACCAAAGTTAATTTGAAACAAAATAATTAGATACTTTCTAAGTCCCATTCGAGTCTGAAGAATCCACTTGCATGACCTCAATACGAACTGAGATCATCTGATAAGAAATAACATATTTTCAGGGATGAGGGCGAAACGGTCAGGGGCATAACGGCCTGGGGGGGCGAAACGGTCGGGGCGAGACCTCATACACCCAAGAAGAGGAATAACTAATTTCCACAATGAACAAGTTTATTCTGACACAAATCCTGATGTAAAACTTTCAACATGAATTTGGAGTAAATGTGTGGGCTGGAATGGTACTATGATTGTTCTGTTGTGGGCTGGAATCATCGGTAATACTATATTGAGACCAGTTTGTTGGTTAATCGTATGTCGTATGTCCAAAATTTTTTGTAGATCAGTTAAGTAGTAGATTTGCCTTTACAATTACCAACGCTGAATTATATGTGGTTCGTGCGTGAAATAAAAAATATTTTGTTAAAAAAGTTCTTTTTTAGACAAAACACCCTAAATTTCATTCTTTATTATCCAAACATTAAAAAATTTAACGTTTAAAACAAATAGCGGCGTCACGATGCACTTTTGGACAACGATAAGTTGGGTTAAATCGTCATAATTTGATCTCAGGAGTATGCACTATCTTTTGTACAGTGTTCACAGTCACACCCTGTATATATTAACAAAGTGGTTATTAGATATTAGTTACTATTCTTAAATCTGAAATTGAAATCAGTTTATACCGTGATATCAAAAATTATCTTGGTCAAGGGTTGCCATGGAATGTAAAAACGGTTGTCTTAGCTCATAGATTAACATAGGTTAATAACTCGATATATTCTTTTGTCACTTCTGTTCTCTTATCTGCTACCGTTGGCGATAAAGGGTGGCACAACTATTATAAACAAATAACAAAACATCATCTAATCCAATCGGCATTATTTTTATCGTCGTTTAACTGGGAGACCCATCACCATATTTATTAGTTTATACCGATTATAAACATAAATTATTTGAAAAGACAGTTTAACTGCGATAAAATGTTTATTTGGCGCGGCAATAAAATTCAAACAGATAAACTAACTAGGTCGTAAATTAGCCAAAAAGTTACAACCGGAAAGGTTTATAGATGATGTGTGGTTTGTGTATGTGTGTGTATGTTGTGTGTTTCGTCTTACCTCCGTCTAGATTTTTGTGACCTAAGCAGGACCAGAACAGGACACTCACAATCAAAAAAACGTAGTTCGGGGGTGGCGTCATGACGCTTTTGTCCGTCCCGTTGTCTTGGTGGTTTCGAACGCACCGAATATTTCCAATAGAATAATTGGTTTTATTTTAAAATCCAGAAGCGAAAGTCTGCGTTCGATCAGACTATTCTAAACATTTACGCTGAGACGTCACAACAAGCTCTCGATATTTATAATTTCGATAGTGTTAACATTGGGGAGCGACGACAGAAAAATGGTGTTTAAAAATTTTTTTAATCGCGCAACATCCAACATCAAACATATACACGCAATGCACGCGGGCCGGTGGTGGAGGCGGCGGCCGCCGCGACGTCCCGATCTAGGCCCCGTTGGGCGCGCTCTTTTATTTTTTCGCGAAACTCGTTAACTCAACGGTAATGGTGGTGCCTCTCGACTACCGTTTCCGATGCGCCGCCTCGTTTTCACATACTTTGTATAAATAAAATGTTATCGGTAGGTGCTATAAACGGGGGAGCAGATAAATACTATTAGCTTATATTTGCCAGAGACGTACAGATCGGTTTTTACCGATAATTGATTGTGGAACAATACTAAATGTGAAGTTTAGAGTAACCTTAAAGTTTCTCTACTATCAGCACAGTATAGTAATTTATCCATTTCTTCTTTTCATCGCCTCCTTTACAACTTAAAAGCTCAAAATGGAATTCCTCTCTATTTTTAAAATTTTAGTTAAAATGAGGTTACCAATGACAACCTGCGGTAATATTTATGTAAGACCTGCCCAGTGTTACACAGCTATGAAATTATTTTCCAGCTGTAGCTTTCATGCCCACAGTTTAAATGATCTTTACAGCTCATTGAATGCAAAAAAGCAATTCTAATGACTCGAGGTTGAGTTACAAACGCCAGTGATATTTATTTGAAATTACGAAATAGAAAAACAGTTACAAAATTGTTTTGATTTGCTATTTTTTTTTAAATGTCACTGAGGTTTATTAAAACTTACCAACTAATAGAAAATATTGAGTCATTGGGATTGGATTTATTCTTTTTCTGAAATTCACCTAACTCCAGCGTTCCTGCACCTCTCATCACTAGAAAGTAATGAAATTCTCTTTTTTTTTTTGAAAATATTGAAACTATTTTCTGAAATCAAAATACATGAGTTTTCATTCAAAACCTGTCACCTGTTAACCTTTCATAAAATCTAGAAGTAAGCCTAAAATCGAAGCAATATTTGTTTAAGTCTTATAATTATTGGATACTTACATTTTATGAAATTCAAGTATGTATGAGTCCAACCGCCACTTAAATTCTGTCAATTAATGAAAAGTTGTAATGTTTCACTGATATTCTCATCATTTTATGAAATTCAACTCTATAACGGCTAATCGTTTAATTTTCACAATATATTTATTTCAACATAATGAAATTTCCAATATAGCAGGTACCTTCTAAATTTGTCCCATATGAACAGTAGAATTTTAATTAGTCCTTAGAAATGCATATTAGTTTTGTTTTTAAATTAATTATTGAATTTTTAGTGTCACTGCTCTCCAAGGTTATCAGTCCTCAGTTGTCAAACACCACACCACTGGAAAATATATGTAGCATTCTAGAGATAACAGCTTTCCAAACAAGGCTAACAAACGTGTATGTATGGGTGTATGTGTGTGCTACGCCTGTGTGTATACACACACATACACACACATAATCGAATCGATTGCCCATTCTTATCAGTCAGAATAATGATATTAATCTGAAGAAAATATTTTCTAACTACCGGTTTTACGATTGGAAGGACTTAAAAAAATAGGCGCATTATAATTTGCCGAATTTTGTAGAATTAAGGACTGTCTAATAATCTTTAGGAACTGGTGAAAATTGTAATACAAATTGTTTAACAATCCCGTTTTTTAATATCAGATCAATTTTTACAGCACATCATTTGTAACTGAAGAAATAATTGTCCTTATCCTACAAGTGAACCTTTTCCACATCAATTTATTCTTATTTATGAGTAGACTTGAAATATTCTTGGGATCCCTTAGGATCTGGTTTAATGGTTTTGTCGCCTTTCTTCCAGTTAGCAGGACATACTACAAAAATGGAAAATGCGAATATTTTAGAAATTGAATGTTTTAATTTTTACCTTCTCCGTGTTGCTCAACAAACTGTAAGGCTTCAACGATTCGCAGTATTTCATCCACAGATCTCCCGATAGGTAGATCGTTTACTGTAATATGCCTTAACACACCATTGCGATCTATTATGAACATGCCTCTTAAAGCGATTCCTTCATCTTCTAATAGAACATCATAATCTCTTGAGATTTCTTTTTTTATATCAGACAGCAGAGGGTAATTTATTTTACCTAAACCACCATTCTACAAAATAAAAAATCATTACATGTTTTAAATGTGTTAAACTATTACTGTATAGGCCAAGCATAAAACTTTCAATGTAACTCAATGTCACCTTGTTACCCAAAGTTTTCAAAGAAGTTGAATACAAATAACCTTAACTTTACTTTTCATATGAACAAAAATGCACATATTCAGTAATCGATTCACAGGTAATTTACAAATAACATTGGTGAACTTAACAGGTTTACCAATTTTATTTAAAGTTATTTGCATTTTGTACACTGTACATATATTGTATTTAAGGTAAGCTATAAAGTTAAAATGGATGAGCGAGCTTGTGAACAAGATCAGCTGTTTAGTAAGTGTGACAGATCCAGGACGGTAATGGCGACGGCGCTCTTGGTCGCCAATATAAAAATGCGCGCGAATTTGCATCTTCACATAACTGCACACTCCCTACAGTTAGTATATAAATGAAGCCACCTGCTTATGCGCATCGAAAGTTACTGTACTTTTCCTATACACTTACATTTCTTGGAGTATTAATCCAGGCTAAGTGCGAGAACTGCGAGTCGATAGAAACGCCGATAACTTCAGTGTTAAGCTGCTTAAAGTCTTCTATTCTCTCATTAAGGGCGACCAGTTCCGTGGGGCAAACGAATGTGCTAAAAAAGTTAGGCAACTATATCGAGTCTGATATGCAGCAATTCACTTACAAATCTAATGGGTAGAAGAATAGGACAAGATATTTGCCCTTAAAGTCATCTAATTCGATGGTTTTGAAACTACCATCAATTACTGCTGTTCCACAGAAATCTGGTGCCTGCTCTTGAACACGAGGTTTAAACAAGGTCGGAGCTAGAAGTAAATAAATGTTTATCAATAGTGAAGAGCCGAGTTTTACTTGATAAAAGTAACGATATATAATAAGACATTTTTGGAAGCATAGCTTTCTTATCGCGGATCTCGCTTGGAGCGCTGGATCGCCGAGAAGTATGAACGCCAACAAAACGAACGACCATAACGATCTACGATTCGTTCCTTTATATATTGTATACAGTTAACCTCGCCTATAATTGACCACCAGTTATAACTGACCACCGGTTATGATTGACCTTTTTTTTTGTGGTCTGGAATATAAGAATAGGGCAATCAATGTAAATATTTTCGGTTATTATTGACTCGGTTAAAATTGACTTTCGGATATTATTGATCAATTATTCCAAGAAGTTCACTGTAACTGAATATGTGATAATGAAGTTTTAGTAAATACGGAATAAAAAGCCATCTCCCATCTCTTTTAAAACCAATGAAACAGAAATCGTCGTTATTTTTAAATTAGAAGGTAGGTAAGTAGGTAGTAATCAGGTCCTTAAAGAAATTTTCAACGAAATGTGATCGATTTATCAATCTCTAATCCTTGTTATAAATTGCGATTTAGAAAAACAACTGGGTTTTGCGAATTAGGGATGCAATGCATGTGGTTTTTATACCTGCTTGGAAAGAATTTGAAAGATATGAGGACATACGTAGCTATTAGCAAATCGCTGTTGCTTTAAGACGGAAGATGTGTTTTCATCCCAACATTAACTATATTAGGCCAGCATGTTCTCCCAATCTCAGCACTTATCGAGGTATTTCCATTTCAACATTCAAATGTACAAGTTTTCTAAAAGCGGATCTTCAGGCGATGTTTGTGGTAATATTAATATTACTGAGTTTTAGTTACAAATACATTGATCTGTAGTGCCCATTCTCCGCTGGTGGTTCTAAAGCATTGAAAGTATGTATTAAGTCTCTAGTCCTTACCACTAAATCAATATCAGCATATGCGAGAATCTGTATGTAGTCTCAAACGACTTTGATATGCCATTTTCAACTTCGACCTTTGACTTTCAGCCTTTGAGAATGTAGCTTTACTGACCCTTAGGATGGGTCGCAGATGTGCAGTTCAATGTACCAGTTTCAAATTGAAGTTATGTGGAATATGTTGTGAACATCATATATGTGAAAACGGATCTGTAATACTAGAAGCATTAACTGATGACGAAAATTTCCTCGAGTTTGTAGTAGGTGTTCAAATTCGACATCCAAGAAAGCCTTCCATGACAGGCCCAGTCACTTTGAAATGTGAAAATTGAATTCAAGGCACGGACTAAGTTGGAAAATAAAATAATTCGTTTTGTAATCGATGAAATTGCAGAGATGACTGCAATTAAAGTTGAGATGTTGAATAATTTCATGGGATTTCTTTAATATGTGCAGATTTTCCAGATACATGGGCGCATTGAATTGCACCCATACAAGGATCCTATCAAGCGGAAAATTTTTAAAATAACAAGTTTTTTTTTCCTATTACTATGAAGTATACAATATATTATGTGCCATTGTCTGGGATTAGCACGTGATGCCAATATTTTAAAAAAACTTAAATGTTGCAATAAGAATTGAAAATGTAGAGTTATATTATTTGTTGCTCAGAGACAGAGGAGGAGGAGGAGGAGTTGGAGACAGAGTTGCTACGGAGGGAAACCCTACCTCATAACGCGTCATAACACTATTAGGCATTCCTGTTACTGCAGCCAAACACCTTTTCAGTGGACTATGCAACACACATTGGACAAAAAATGGACAAAGTGGAAAGAGTTGTGGCCTCGGCAGTATCTTCCTGTTAACCATGGGATGATTGATAGAATGATGGAGGCTAGTTGAAAATCTAGATTTAGTTAATGCTGTTGAAGTCAACAGTTATTTTGTAAATTTGCTGTATCTTTGTAATTTATTAATTGCCCAACTTATAAATAAAATTTTCTCGTTTACTGTAAAAAAATACTGTTATTGTAAAAATGTGTTCCTTATATACAGGGTGTTTTAATTACATTGACAAACATTTATAGGTGAGTGGCCTATTAAAAGTGTATAAAAACATTACAAAAAACGTAGGTCCGAAATTGTTTTATTAGGTCTTTATATTACCAGTACATATTATATTACACATTAAAGTTGAACGAAAATAACCCTCATCATGATTACAAAATTATTTATAGGGTAGTAGTTTTTGGGGTGTCTAGACCCTATTAACCCTACTAATTGCTGATTAAGGCGCCACTGACCTTCACTTGTAAAAAAATGAATTTGTTGTGGTTTTTAAGGTGTTTATCACTTGTACTTTTTTAGTATCTGCTTTGGATCCCGGATCTTTGTCAAAGTGATATTTAACCAAACTATGTATAGATCAAAACAAATTTCAATTAAGAATTAGGTAATTTTGTTTTGTTAATGTTAAGGGTTAAGACACCTTTTCCATATGCCACAGTCACATACTTTTCCACATGGTTTCTTGTCCAAATTTGGGATAAGAAACCCTCAAAAGGGTCAACATGTTCGGGTGGAGTAATCCATGGGTGGAATAGGCACACCTAATGATGATATGACATAGGATTTCAATCCTTACTCTTTGAATAACAAATAATGTTCCAACTCTTCATTTTTAAAGCTTTTATTATAACATTGAAAGTTCTAAAAATATTAGCATCATGTGTCCTACCTTTAGACAATGGTACAAACAGAAAATGAAAAAGAAAAATGTTACAAACAAGAAGCACATTTCATATACTTCACAGTGAATCATATATCAAATGTACATTATATGAAAAAACCGTGTGCTATTTAAAAAAAATTCTGCTTGAGGTAGCCCGGAGGATACAATCCTTATGTAGGTGCAATCCAAAACTATTAAAGAAAATACAATGGCCGTGTTTTTAAAGTGTACCAGCTGCTCGAACAGTCAACAGAACACTCGAGCACTTGCTTGATCAGTGACATTTAAAAACGGTACCTATGCAAGTCTAAGGTACAAGTTGCAATGTTTTGACTTCTAACGATTTGTATACATCATACATCTTAAAAACATACAAAACAAAGTGTTAAATCCTTATTTAATTACTCTTAATGTATTTGGATTTGATTAATATGAATTTTTTACTCAAGAACTCCAGTTTTACACTTACTATTTAAGAAAACATTTCCTTAATTTGGTCACTTCCAAAATTTTTGTTTCTTTTGACCTATAATTTTTAGTTTAAATTACAAAACATTCAATTCGATGTCCCATTTTCTATCTATTCCTTGTTCTGTCGTTTCATACACCGATGCACCGTCTCACGACCCGGTGCATGAAAATTGTGTTCGAGCAGGTGTTCGAGCAAGTTTGTTAATTTTAAAACGCTCGACTGTTTGCTCGAACTGCATTTTAAAACGCGATTTTCCTGTTCGAGTACTCGAACAGGTGTTCGAACACTTTAAAAACACGGCCAATGTGTTTCAAAATGATTGTAATCTAGTTGGCGTTGGAATTTCTGTGCATGTAATTTTTGATGTGCCGCGCTCTATTGATTTGTACCTATCTAATTCTGACAACAAGTGACACTTCGAACATTTATTGTGAAACTGGCAATCAGTACTACTGCTGGTAATTAACGGCCCTTTTCAGGGCCAAAACAAATGCTACAAATAGACAAATACTCAGAATTCGTTTTCTTTTGACAGAGAAAAACCAGAAGTTAAAACAGATTAAGTAGGTTATTTTGAGGTTATGTGTAGCTAGTAGAAACTCCTATTTTCGCAAGGCGTTTTTTTTTTTAAATTTTACATGGGAATTCCACAGCCGACTAGATGACAATCATTTTGAAACACATTGTATATGTACCTACATATAACATCTGTAGTATATTTCATACTTACTTCCTAACTTTAAATGTAATCATCTATGCAATTTCATCAATATTATAAAGCGAACTGTTTAATTTTCCAATTAATATTGCATTGAAATCAATATCCCGTCACATTTCGAAGGGGGCGGCCCTATTTATGGAAGGTCTGAGGCATTCTCACATATCAAACTCAAACAGCTACTGCAAACACTACTCGACAAAATTTTCATCATCAGTTCTCTCAAAGTATCAACAGACTGATTTTGAGAAACACATTTCACATAATCTAAGTTGCCGGTAAAGTTGCCAAACACCGAAAATAAATAAAAACGAAAAATACAAATGACTTTTCCTTCGAACATAAATCTATTTCTATGTTCTAAACTACGAACCGAGTTCACCGTCACTGAACTGTAGTCGTCTGGTGTTTAGGTTTAAGGCAATTTTAATGAGTTTCAGTTACTTGTACAATGACAAATTTGAGTTAAACTTGGTTCAATTTTGAACTGACAAACCCCACATCTACAACCTTTATAACCTAATGAACGGACGCTGACAGAAATTTTGTGATCGTAACATAACTGTTTGCCACTCCAAGCTCACTTCTTTTCTATGGGATCGAAGCTTGGACGGGATATGACTAGGAGTGACAGAAGCTCTTCATTTGTTGAACTCGTCGTTCTTTTAACGTTTATATGCCCAGTCCTTTAGGTTATGTGATCTATGAAATCGTAAATTCAAGCCAGCTAATAGTAAGTGCACATCTGTAATAGAGGATGGGGAAATAATGGAGAAAAATGATACTACTATAGGAGTAAGTCTGCTTAGGAGAAGTTATACTGAGATGAATTTAAACTCATACCTATCGATAAGCTCCTTATGGGAATGTTTCTAATCGCAGCAGTCCTGTTTAGTATTTGTGGAGCCTAAAATCAGATGACCTTATCAGCCGACTTAACCTCATCTTTTTCATTTTGTTTACCTTACGAATAAATGTCCTCAAGACGTTTGCCATGTTACTATTTTGGTAATTTGCCGCCAACAAATGATATCTTCGTGGTCTATTACCTTCTTTTAAATTAAAATTAATTTATAACCAAATCATAGGATAATGACTCGTTGTCACATATGAAAATGAAACGTTAAATTTGGATTGATTTGGAATATTTGGATTGGAAATGAAAAGTGAACGGAGACGGAGTGAACCATAGGACACAGGACACAGATATTCAGAAAGAATAGAAATCCAAAATCATATATGTCACAGAAATGCTGTAAAATCGTGAAAATACCATATGGAAAAGGGATCGGAACCTATGGCAACTATTTCTACACATATTTTTTCTTATGGGAATTAACACGGGAAACATTTTCGAGTAGCTGGCAATCTATGTAAAAGAATTTCTTAAACTATCACAGCTGTGTGTAACAGAAAGTACTAAAGTATGTAGTTTTCTTGTATGTAAAAAAATGGATGATACGTTATGGAGAAAGGAAGAAAATAGTTATTTAAGTAACAAGGAATGTAAAGATGTGTTAACGTTCAAGGCAAATATGTACGAGCCGAGGCGAAGCCGAGGCTTGTCATTCGCCAAGGATGTTAACAGTCGATACATTCCGTGTTACTTATTACATTTTTCCCGCTGCCGTTGAAAATTTTCTCAAAATTCCTCAAAAAATGAAAAGTTTGCTTTAGTTCGGACGGTCGTCACTCTCTCATCTAAGTTGAGTGTATGTGCGTAACTAGGGTTACGCACCCTACCCTACTGTCATTTACACTCCTAGGAATGTCATTTACATTCATAGGAAATGACAATATTAGGGCGGGTTGTATCGCAATGAGTTAAACACTCGATGATCCACGGATCAATTGACAAGCCGATCAAATTTGACAATTGATCAACGAACGATGCGTTGTAAGGTCAAAACTTGACAGTCGATTAGTTGACCAAAGATAGTACACTGTTGCCGGCTCTTGCGGCATCATTTTTATTGTTCCGTGGATGAATTCCCGCGATTATTTGATTTTGTTTGCGCACAGATTTGGCTTGATTACTTTCGTTTGGTATCCGTTTAGTGTAGCGTTGAATGATTTCAGTTTGTTTCAATTTGTGTGTCATTTATTTTTTAGTTGTTATAGTACGTATTAGTTCATTTTGTGTGTGTATTTCGTTATAGCCTTAGTTCTTAGTTGTATATAATAGGTATAGTAAAGTATAAAATTCTAGTAGAATATTTCTTTTGCCTAGTACTGTAGATAGTGCGCAACGCTCTACTGCAATTTACAATGAATGACCTGAGGAAGTCTGGTCAGTGGAAAAAACTGTGAAATATATTTTCTCATAGGTACCCTTGAATTTCAGAAGAAAGCAATAGGACTCCGAGCTTTACCCTGTCCGAAGAGTCCCTGTTAGTAAGCTTAGTGAGGAAGTTTGCTAATGTCTTAGAAGAAAAGATGACTTATACCCAAACTAATAAGAAAAAAGCAGAAGCTTGGGCTCACCTTGCAGAAGATTTCAAATCAACATCGGGCGAAGTATGCAGAACTCCTAATATTTTTTAGAAATAAATATGTCAACCTTAAAAGAAGGAGTAAAGAAGGAATATCTCTGCAATATTTCCTCCAGGTGATAAAATTTTAACATGTGTACAATCAATGGCCCTGATGCATTTTGGAAAATTGTCTATTTCAAAAAAATCTTTCTTCAATTTATTAACATCATTCGGAGTATCGAGTAGATTTATGTAATGGGGTCCCATTCTCGCCAAACATCTTAGGACTAAGGTGATGACACGGCTTGTTGTGGATTTATCGATGCCACTGAAATCACCAAGGATCTGAAGGATACAGCCCGTAGCCAAATAGCGTAATGCGATTAGGTAGCAGCCTTTCCTCTGGCGTTAGGGATGTATTCCTGAAGAAAAGGAAAATATTTGTATATAAATATATCCACATTCAGCTATTAGTGAGATAGTGAATTAATGAAATAAAAATTTAACATTAGGTATAACCACGATATGGAAGTCATGGGTATACTTTGAGGAAATAGTTTTAATTCAATCATGTACGTTACTACCATATGAAAATTTGAGATTAAAGTTATTTAGATAAATGACCAAGCATGGGAATTCACACTGTTGATTTAACACGGTGTTTTGAATGCTGGTAATACAATTCAGAAACTAACACACTCCTTCAACAAGATAACTTATCTCTAATGGTTTCAACTAGAAAGTGAACAGTTCCTTTCGTGAAACGAAACTTGTCCTGGAATTCTCTTTCGTTCCATTTCAGGATAGTCAGTCGTTGGACGAAACTGTCTTACAGCCCTCGGGAAAGCTTCCATCATAATGAGTTCTCTGAAGTCTTCATCATCAGTCAACTCTTCTTATTCTTCAAGTAAATTACCTATAGCAAAGGTATCATTTGTAATTTCAGAAGGGATCAAAAATCATTTTACTAATATTTTCCACAAAAAAACTGCAACTCAAAACTTACCCATGTGTTTTTATAAAAATATCGGTGTACCAAAATAGCTCCTTAATTCACTTATGTATATGAATTCACAATAAAAATAAATATAAAAGAAAAACGCATTAAACCCCACTATCTAACCTAAAAAACCAGTTTCAAATAATCGTTATAAGACCACAGATCACCGACTTTCTTTCATTTCTGTGCTTGATCCTTTGTTAACTTGCCGAAATCGGTGAATCAGTTTTTCGCATGTTGACAGACTGTCGATCCGAGAGTTAACTCGCCGATCGATGCGATACAACGCAGTTTTCGGACTTGATCCGTGATCAGCGGCCTCGATCAATGATCAGTTGGTTAACTCACTGCGGTACAACCCGCCCCTACATTCCGTCGTCTAGGAAAAATAATACACGAATGATATTTGCCATTTTCATGTTTTGTATGTTACCGACAGCGGGAAATAGTTATTTAAGTTACAAGAAATTTGCCCTACGGACACGGGGTGGGCAACGAAACACCAGGCAATGAGCAGCGGACATGAAACGGATACTACCCCAACTTCTGACGGAGAGGACCTTACCAAGAGAACGTGCTAGGGAGACAAGCAGGTCAAAAGACGAGGCGGTCCCCCTCGGCAGAGAAGAAACGAAAAGAGGAACGAAAACGAGCCAAAGAGCAAAGAGATAAGGAGATAGCAAGAATCCGGGAAGAGGAGAAAAGAAGTGGAGAAGAAAGACAAAGAAGGGAAAAAGAGGAACAAAAAAAGGCGGAAGAGGAGACCTTATATAGAAGCTTATCGCAGGAGTACTGGCAAGACAGCGAGATCTCCCCCCGACGCGCTCGCATGGGGAGGGCTAAAACACACTCTAGGAAACCACCCAAAAGGAGGGATACCTCTCCCCAGCCCTTGGGGTGAGCTGTAAGAGAACGGAGGGGAGGGCAGATAGTGAAAGTTCGTGCTCCACAGAGGACAAGGCACTTGCGATACCGAGAATGAAAAAAGCGGCTCGCTACAAGACCTCACAAACATCACAAGCACCGTTACCACCAACGACATCGAACTAAGTATTAACAACAGCACTGAGGAAGGCGCTAACAAAAGAAGGAAACCTAGAAAAGAGACACAGATTGGGCTGCGGCGTTGGCAATTACTAAACTATTGGCAGAGCAAAATAAAACGTTGGCTTTAAACCTGTCGGATACGAGATATGTCGCCAACAAGACCAAGGAGTTGGCCGTCAGGGACAAAAAGATCGCCAGCAGACTGCAAAGGAAAATCGATGCACTCAGGGAGCTGACCCAGGGGGAGGAGTTCGAGTACCTAGTTACCCCGGTAATAAAGAAAATTGAAATCGGGAGTAGAGAAATCGAGACAGGAATCACACCTAGGAACAGGCCTGAAACGACCGAGGCGGCTACCCAGACCACACTAACGGGGCAGTGGATGGGACAGGAACAGTCTGTAAGATCTCTAGAGGGCATCGACTCCATAGAAGACCTCGATGAGGAGGCTATCGGAAAGAAATAGGACCCCTCTGTGTTCGGTAACACAAGTATAGTGGTAGGAAACCCGCTCAAGACAGACTTGAACATGGTCAAGGCGGTGGTAGTGGAAAATGAGGATCCAGATAAATGAGGGCGAACATCCAGCGCCTCTTCCGAGAGAATTAATCACCGCTTAACAACGCAGTTGAGGGTTTCGAAACCTTTGAGGATGTTACCACGAAATGGGTGCGGGCAGCCCAGGATCAGCCCAAGCAAACGACACAGAAAATCGTAAGGATTAAGCATGACGGTACAAGGACTGACATATGGGAGAAACTCCACATGCTTAAGGAGAAAGTGGCACGGATCCTAAGCTGGCGATACGCACCATATCAAAGACTTGGAACTGGAAGAGTTCCAAAAGATGCTGGCAGTGATTTTTAAACACTCCGGCACCACAATTCAACTCTATATGACAAGGACCCCCCTAGCCTCTAAGGGGGCCCTGGAGAAGCCTCCCACCAAAAGGGACAAGTGTGCCCTGGTGGTGAGTCAGGCGGGGACGACATATCGACAAACGGTCGACTTCATCACTGTCCGGATAAAGGACCACAGAAGGGCAGACATGATAAGATCCATACGAGGGATCAGAGACGGGAAAGTAATGATTACCACTGACCCGAACCAGACTGAAACCGCGGATCTGGAAGGATATATTAAGTGCGGGAGACAAGGAAACGATAAAGGTCTCACTACTAAGGCCAGGATAGCCTCAGGAAGGCCAGGGTCAAGCAAACGGACGAGCTCGAGGTAGGAGAGCTGAGGCCATACTCTGGCTCTATTTTGACCGTAATGGTAAAGATATCGGTTAGTGAGGCCGAAGAATTCACGAACAGGGATCACCCCCTGCTGGTGGGGATAGTCCGCTGTAAGATAGAAGAGTGGCGCACAATGACCCGCTGCTTTAAATGCTGGGAGTAACGACATGGGGCGGTTGCATGCACGGGACCAGATAGGAGCAACTCGTGCTGGAGGTGCAATAAAGAAAGCTATAGCCGAGCAGGCTGCACTAGGGAGGAGAGGTGCCCTCTATGCAATAAGGGGGGACATAAGTCTGGGTCACGGGCGTGCCCCCTTTACAGGAGAGCTTCAGCCGGCCTCGCTTCAAATTGCAAGAAGTCAACTAGGGTAGAGGTAGTAAATCGTCATCCTCCCCTCTAGGGACGGCCCATCCGGAGGAGGACTTAGAGGAAATGATGGATACCGGGAACGCCTGATCCCACCCTACCGCAAAAAAACATTCCAAAGTCGACCCGACATCTCTTTTCAAGAGCTTTACTCGCAAGGCTGTGATATACTCCGCCGGGTCGGAGACTATAGCTGTAATAACTCTGTGATAACGGTAAGCTCAAGTAAAACTAAGTTTGTATAGTCTCTGTTAAATTGCTAGGGGCCTAGGTGCCATTTTCATTCTTATGATATCCCACGACAATAGTACTGCATCTATTACATACTCTATGTATTACCATGTAGTACCATGTATTACATACATGTTACTACATACTCTATTCTCCGTCGTGGTGGAATCCACCTCATTACAAGGGAACGCACAACTGATTCGAACATTTCCTCGACGACACTGATACCCACCCATGACCTGCCTCGACATACTACAGATTAACCTTGGGAGGTACAAAGCAGCCCAGACTTGGCAGTGGCAGAACTACTGAGACCCGGGAAAAATATCATAATCGTTTCAGAACCAAAAGTCGGGTACCATAATCGCGAGCTGCGTGGTTTACGGATTCGAGAGGGAGTCGCTATTGGCGTCAATAGGGCGACCCCTCCCCAGGGAGGAGGCCCTACAGAGCTTGACCTGCCCTGGATGCGTAAGAATAAAGATTAACGACCTGTGGATCTGGGGAGTATATTTCTCCCCAAACCAACCACTAGAGAGATACAAAAACGACTTAACAGATATAATGTCCCTTATAGCGGCAGAATCCGCAAAGTTCATATTTATGGGTGATTTCAATGCGAAATTTCATCTCGTGGTGCTCTGACTTTAAAAACCCTATCATGCGATCATCATAGGGTCCTATCATGCGAACATCCACGTAAGCGTCGGAACGCGCAGAGCGATAGTGGAGAGGTCAGAAGTAAAACTGGATTGGGATAAGCTAACCGACCTCTCCGGTAGCGTACTTAAAGATGCACCCAACGAGATTTTTCCCAACCTCATAAAGACCTGCCTGAGAGAGGCATCCGTGAGCGATTCCTGGCGAGCCGGTCCGGGAGACGTACTGGTGGTCCCTGGACATCCTGGCCAGGAAAACTGACTGTATCAAAATCAGAAGGCATATGGCAAGGGAAAGGAGGAAGGCAACACCTGATCAAAGCATTGTTGACGATATCAAGGAAAGACTAAAAAGACAAAGGAAGAAACTAAAAAGGGCTATAAATCACAACAAAGCCAGGTGCTGGAAGAAACTTGTCGATGACCTGGACCAGGATATTTGGGGCTCAGGGTATCAAATATCGACGAGGATGATCAAAAGAGCCACACCTACGGTGACTTTGACTCCTACGATGAAAATAGAGATAATCAGCGTTATTCCCGGCCAACAGGCAGCTTTTATGAGAGAGGGCATCGGGTGGACGGTGCTCTGAGCATTTCCATGCAGGAACTGGAAGAGGGCAAAAAACGGCATAGCCGGAGGCCCGGATGGCCTGACGCCGACAGCGCTAAAGTTTCTCATGAAGATCATCCCGGAAAAATTCACTTCTTGAACAACCAGTCTTTCCCAGAGGCCTGGAGGGAGGCTAGGGTAGTATTAATCCCGAAGGAAGGAAAGGACCCTAGCCTCCCAAACGCGTACAGACCGATCTGCCTTGTGTCACTCTTGGGCGAGGCGTACGAGGAGATCCTTAGAAATTGCGTACAAGAAGAAATCGAGGATATGGGCGGGATCTCCCATTCGCAGAATGGTTTCCACAGGGGAAGATCAACCATCTCTGCACAGAAAGAACTGACGACATCCATACAGGACTCAGCCACTTGGATACTAATGCTCACGATAGACATAGAAAACGCGTTCAACTCTGCCTCGTGGAGACACATTATCGAGGCGCTGAAAGCGTGGGAGATCTCGCCTTACTTAGTAAATATCCTGGAGCGATACCTCTGTGATCGCAGGGAAACGATGCGACCGTGGGGTACACATGTCACGAACACCGGAGTCCCTCAGGGGTCCGTCCAGGGAGCGACCCTGTGGAAGGTACTCTTTGAGAGGGTCCTCAGAATCGGGCTCCCTGAGGGCACCAAACTCGATCTGGCAATGATAGCAAATGGGGACTCGGTGGGGAGCGTGCAGCGTAATATAGGCATCGCCTACCAAAGGGTAGAGGAGTGGATGAGAACTCACGAACTGCGCATTGCGCTGCAGAAAACTCGGGCGCTGGTGCTGAAAGGCCCAGGGAAAGGCAGGAGATTTACACTGAAAATTGGAGATGAGAATATCGAAACTGGAAACATCTCCACGTGAAGTATCTGGGAGTGACGATTTCAGAGGGCACTGGATACCTACCGTTAGCACATCCGCGAGGTCATACTTTCGGCGGACAAGAAAAGCGGCGCCCTAAAGAAACTAATGCCAAATGTCGGAGGCCCGAGGAGCAGAAAGAGGGAGGTGATGGCCCTGGTCACGCATTCTGTCCTACTATACGCAGCCCCAATACGGTGCGGGATTGTGGACATCGCGAAATATCGCACACTGTTGGAGAGAGCACAGAGAAGGACTCTGCTCCGGGTGTGCTGTGCTTGGGTCTAGGACAACTCGGCGTCGCCAACTCGCCGTCGCCGACGCCGACTCACCGTCGCCGACTCATCGTGGCCGACTCACCGGAGGTACAAATCAGCGGCGGTACAAGTTGCTGTAGGGACAACTCGCCGGCGGTATAACTCACCGGAGAGACAACTCGCCGTAGGTAAATAACTCGTCGAGTTAAACATTTTATAATATATTATTTCGTTGAATAATGATTACGAATTTTTTATAATTATAGGTAGTTCGTATGTGCACGTGTCATTTCAGTCGCTGCCGCTTGTTAAAGGGCAAGAATAAACGAATGAGGTTTAGTAAAAAGTAATTGAAAAAAGAAAAACTAACGGTATATAATTATTCAAAAATTCGTAATCAATATTCAACGAAATAATCTAAAATATAATGATATAAGGAAAAGAAAGTCTTCACCACCATCAAATAAATTTAATTAAAATAGGTGACCGGTTTCGGCCGTAGCCATCATCAGATCTAAAATCTTGTACATAGAAACACGGAAACAAATAATGTAAAACATATTACCAATAAAGAATAATAAAATTGTAGCAATCTACATAAAATTGAGGTTACGTTGTACACCAATGAATATCCACATGGGGAGGGTAACATAAAATTTTCCAACCTCGGTCTTAACGCAGGGATGAAAACGAACACAAACCTTCAAAAATCTTCAAGTCCTTCGCCAAAATATTGATACGAGAGAAGGAGCAGTTAGGAAAAGTTGTAAAATAACATTCACTTATTACTTCCGATTCCGAACACGAGGATCGGATAGAACAACAACAACAAGAAGAGTGTGTCAAACAGTCGTAAAACATAAAAATAAATCTAAAACTTGAGTCATGCACGAACAAAATTATATTATTATAGAACGTATGTTACTTATGTTGGAACTTAAAATTTATTGTTGTTACTTAAAATGTTGGAAACAAACGAAATAATCGGTGAAGCGAACAAATTTTTTTTGGTCATTTAAGAAATCTTGTTCTTCTGAAGGAATTAGTAACTCTAAAGTTTCTAATGCATTTAGATGTTTAACTCGATCCTCAAAATGTAACGGGGTAAAAGCACTATCTAGAATAAGCATATGTTTTTTGGCTATAAAACATGATTTACAAATGACGAAGGAGTGTGGTTTATGTTAGAGGATTGAAATTTAATCACCCATTTTTCATGTTCTTTTAATTGAATTAAAAATTGGCGCCTCGTTTGGCCAATATAATATGCATTACAAGAACTACACGTTAGTTCATATACAACTGATTTCAAAATTGAAGGGATTGAATCTTTATTGAGGCCTATAAACGACCTGAGGTTAAACGTTGTTCTAAACGACATATAAATGTTATGCTGTCTAAAAATCTTAGCCAGTCATAGAAATAGGTCCAAAATATGTTAAACTCTTAAAATTATGGGAAATTACTGCCGAAGAAATATTAAAAGTTAGATTGTATTTAGAAAAATATGAGTAGAAAAATTATTCAATTAATTTTAATGGGTAACCATTAACCAATGTCAAATGTCTTATAGTTTCGAGTTTTTTATCAAAGGACAAGCTGTCTAAAGGTAATGAAAACAACCTATTGAAAAAAGCATGAAAAGCAGACATCTTGCATTGACAAGGATGGTTTGAATCGGAAGGTATTAAAGCATCTGTAGCCGTATCTTTTCTATAAATTTCAAACGATAATGAGTTCTTATTTCTCTTGATAAGAATATCTAAAAAGGGGATTGACCATTGCTTTCAAACTCAATTGTGAACGAAATTTTAGTGTGTAAAGTGTTCAGATACTCTAAGAAAACTAAAGCATCCTCTTTCTCACCTAAGAACAGAAGCAAACAATCTTCAACATATCTAAAGTATTTAATAATTCGAGATTTAAAAGAAACGTGTCTTGTGAATATCAACTCTAAACTGTGCATAAAGATCTCAGCTAAAAGTGGAGATAAACAACTCACCATGGCTAAACCATTGATCTGGGAATAAAATTTGTCGTTAAATAAGAAAACATTCAAGACCAAATCTAATACTTCCAATAAATTTAAAATGACATAAGTGGGGATGTTGTTTTCTAAAAGTAAGATCCTCAAATTGTATAAACATTCTACAACCGGAATGCTTGGAAACAAGTTGACTGCATCTATTGAAAACATTATACAATTGCTTGGTATTTGTATTTGTGAAAAATCATTGGCTAATTTATTCGATTGAATTCTAAATTATTCTATTGAATTTTTCACTGAAAAGGGGTTTTTGAAGTCCGTTAACTCTCTTAACATATTGTTTAATATGGACGACACTTTATAAGTTGGAGAGTTCATAAATTACACTACTGGTCTAATGGGCACCCCTTCCTTGTGAATTTTTGGCAGACCGTATAATCTAGGAATCATAGGATTCATCTTTAAATCTAAAAATCTGTCAAAACCCAAAACTTTAAATAAATCTGTATGTTTTTAAAAAAATTGTTATTTTAGATAGGTCCCATTATATTCAGAAATTAACTGATTTCTTGGAGAATGGTTCGTTCGTTCTATTGCAGAACAATCCGTTAAAGAGCTATTATTGAAAATTGTAATACGTATTAAACGTAATAGCATATTATTATATATATATATATATATATATATATATATATATAATATAATATATATAAGCGGCTGCTGCCGCTTCCCGCATCTCATTCGCCATAACCTCCTATCATGCCAATCATTTTCTTTAAGGTCTCTTTCCATCATAGCTTGCTCTATGCCTTTTTCCCATGTATGTGCTGGTCGTCCTCTTTTCCTTCTATTTGTTGGATTATAATCTGCCGCAATGCGTGGTAATCTATCTGGTCCCATCCTCATAACGTGTCCATACCAGATCAATTGTCGTTGTTCAATTCGTTCTACAATTGTGCTTTTCATTTGTGCGCGTTCTTTAATTCTTTCATTTGGGATACGTTCTATTCTTGATATTCGACAAGATCTTCTGAAAAAGTCCATTGCAATAGCTTCCAATTTTTGTTTCTTCTTTTGTGTTAATTTCCATGTTTCTGCACCATATGTTGTTATCGGTTCTACTATGCTTTTATAAAGTAGTTTCTTAGTTTCCAGTCTGATTTTTGTTGACCACAATATACCATTCAGTTGTTGTATGACTGTCTTCCCTTGCCTTATTCTGTTTTCAATATCTTGATCATCTTTACCGTCTTGTGTAATTAGACTTCCTAAGTATTTATATTTTTCAACACTTTTTATTGTGTCGTCTTCGATTTCTAAATCCGTGCCTTGTTTTCCTACACAAAGGTATTCTGTTTTACTAACATTCACTTGTAGACCATATTTTTTTAATTCTTCCAATAATTTCCTCATCATGTAACTGATATCGTCTTCATCGTTAGCTACTATTAGTTGGTTGTCTGCAAAGAGCATTGTATACAAGTTTGATTCCCCTATCTCTATCCCCATGCCTGAGCATTTTCTTCGCCATTCGTTGAGGGTTTCTTGCAAATATAGAGTTGGTGACATATTATTATACTAGTTTAATAAGACGGAGGTACTGTCATATGAGAATTTTAAACCACGACGAGCGAAACGAGGAGTGCTTTAATAGAACGAGTATGACAATACGTCATATTAAACGGGTGTAATATACTATTTTATCTACTTTGCTTTATTATAGGTGTTAGTTATATGTTATGATCATGTTAGTGTTAATACATCATACATCTATGTAATCTCACACACTGTACAGTTACCATATCGCTCACTCACACACATACACTTTTTGCTGTTAGGCCGAGCGCCTCTATCGCGTCAGGCTGCAGGTGTTTCAGTCTCTCTCGTCGGATCGTCTCGACCACACACGTTAACCCCCACCTCAAATCAATTTTGCTGGTGAATAAATAATCATTTAGTTTTGTTAATAATCGAGAGTGCAGTTATTTCACGGACCTGTTCCTTACATCCACTCCCAAGATCAAACATTTGGTCCTCCGAACGCCGGATCAGCGGCCAAGAGAAAAGCAAAATCGAGTGAAGAGGAGAAAAACGTCGATCGCAGCCATCGCAACAAATCGTGACCTTTGGTTTTGGAGCTACAAGAAAAAAGAGTTTCCTGTGCACTGGACAGTGTGTTGCATCATTGTGGTACTGTGATAGTGTGTGGTGTTTGTGTGTGCTGACGGTTTTCTCTTCAAGAGAGAACACAGAGAATTTCGGAGCGAAGTTCTCAAGGTCAGCCGTACACACGCAAACTTCCAAGGTAGTCGGAATCGGAGATCACGATCTCGCGGGTTGACTACAACAGGCGATCCACCTTCAAACGAGGACGAGAGGATTCGGAGTGACGTCATTTGGCGGCGTCAAGGAGCAAATTGGTTGCTCAACAACTACGAGTGACGTCATTTGACGGCGTCAAGGAGCAAATTGGTTGCTCAACAACCACGAGTGACGTCATTTGGCGGCGTCAAGGAGCAAATTTGTTGCTCAACAACCACGAGTGACGTCATTTGACGGCGTCAAGGAGCAAATTGGTTGCTCAACAACCACGAGTGACGTCATTTGGCGGCGTCAAGGAGCAAATTGGTTGCTCAACAACCACGAGTGACGTCATCTGGCGGCGTTAAGGAGCAAATTGGTTGCTCAACAACCACATAAAGTAAGCAGACGGGTTCATCAATCCATCCCGCCAACGAGAGAGGACGAGTCCACTTCGCGGACGAGAGCGGTCAGCGGAGAGAGCCAGCAACAGCATAGTATCGCAGCGAGAAGTCGGCACAGCAGAGCGCTGTTCACCCGCGACGTTGCCACAATCAAGAAAGTCAAGTGAAATCTGGCAATGAGACTGGAGAAGAGTGTTTTCACCTACATACACACTCTACCTGCGCTGCTTTGGTAAAGTCGTTTCAATTTTTTGTTTTCTTTGGCCTTTGCATGCTGGACTCGAGCACAGAGTTAGCTTGGACTGCTACTTTCCACATATCATTTTGCATTCCTTTTTTCAATCAAGTGATAAAAAGTTAGAAAGCAACTAGTAGAGACTGGTTATGCAATTTATTTCAAATTTTCAAAATAAATACTATAAAATTTAGCAATATATGTGTTGATGTATGTTGATCACGTGCATATGAGAAATCAACGCTATTTATTTTGGTAAACATCAACTTTAAATAATCAGATTGTTTTTAAAAAGCAAAAAATAGTTTAATCAAGTTTTGTGGAAACTTGACATATAATTTTTTCCAAATTCAACGATGAAAAATTGGAGTTTTGCAAGGATACCTGTTGACATATATTGGGTATGTCTACTGCTGAGGTGATTTGGTAACGCTACAAGATTCTTTCATCCATCAGAGATTTAAAACAGAGTTTTGGTAAAGATTGGCTTTATCATAACTCATAACAAAGAGTACTTTTGAGTTTGGTCGATACTATTTTTGCAGAATCATTGGAAAATTGAGTTTCACATTGGAGAGAGTATCGCATAGCATCAAGATTGTTTTTCAATTGCTTTTCTTGTCATACACAACAGTGGGTTGTGCATTTGACTCGTGTGAAGGATCTAAAATCACAGACTTACATCATTTGAACTTGTGTGTTGATTTTTGATTTTTTTTTCTCATTCGAATACTGGGACTCGCATCAAGTTTTGAGATTGGTGCCTGTCAAAGTGTCAAGTATTCGCTTTACATTTGGTTTGGTTATTTTCATGGAGCTTATCTAGGATTAGTACAAAATACCATTTCTTTTTTCCTTTGGTCGTTTACAATAACGAATTATCATTTCTTTTTTCATCTTTTCATGCATTTCAATACTTGGTAGTGTAAATTTGGTTTAAACTTTGAGCATTTCTTTTTTTTCTCCTGCACGCATTACATTGCTTGGCTTAGTGGAAAATCTCTTCCCGCCATAACATTTGTAGATAATTGATTGGTTTTGCTTGATTTGGTTTGTCACTTATTTTCAATCATCTTTCATTTATTTTTTGGCTTGGTGTAAGCTATACACGAAGCCACCTGAGGGTGGAATATTGAATTTTCTTTTTCGTTTTTTTTCTAATTTTTTTTTTGTTTTTCCTCTTCTTACACAAATCCCCTGTCTCGTGTTGACACAATGGCTACACCTGACAAACAGATTGTGCTGCAAGAGCGCATTAGCCGTATTTTTGCAAACTTTAGAAAGCTTGGTCAAGCCAAGATGACAGCTGGAGCTTGTGTGTCGAGAATGGAGATGTTGCGTGAGCTTTGGGTCAAATTTGACGAAAATCATGAGGAGCTCCTCGATAGCGAGGACATTGACCCAACGCATCAATACTTCAGGGAGAATATTTACGATGTAACAGAAGAAGCCTATTTGACTATTAATGGGCAGTTCAAAGACTACCTCACTGAGCTTCAGGCTCAAACTCCAGGTCGTTCGGCTGATCCTGCCACTCAGGCTAATCAAGTTCCTGTTGGGTCAGAGGCTTGGAACTTCAAAAACAATGAAATTTGGTGTCACGGTCCCAAGAGATTGTCTGAGAGCTCGTTAACATGGTCTCAAACACACGACATTGCGTCCGATAAATCTCGAGTGAAAACTCCAGTCAAAGAGCCAGAGCAACCGCCGGTGATCTCACTTCAAGTTAGCTCAACGGCAACCAAACCGCCGGTCAGGGATCTCATCAACCAGTACTCAGATTTAGGTCGCATGCTACGTGTAACCACGTACATCCTCAAGTTCATAAGAAATTTGATCGGAAGAGCAGAGCTTCTCAATAAAGTGTCTCCATTTCTCGCCAACCGACCACTTTCTGCTGACTCGAAGCTCACACAGCTCGAACTTCGCTCATCTGCTGCACTGTGGGGCAGACTGACGCAGCTCTCTCACTTGCCCGACGAATTGAAAATTCTTCAACAGGGTGGGGAGCTAGTTAGGACTCATTACCTTAAAACGCTTAACGCTGTCGCTAATGATGGAGTCATCAGGGTGGGCGGTCGACTAAAACACACCCTTCTCTCTTACGACGAGAAATACCCGATCATCCTCCCTACGAACTCCCGGTTCACGGATCTGGTAATCGCGGACGCACACAAGACTACGATACACGGAGGGACTCAGTTGTGTTTGGCCCACATCCGACGTCAATTCTGGGTTATCAAAGCCAAGCTCCGAATAACGAAATATGTCCGAAATTGTGTCATGTGCAAGCGGTACCAAGCGTCAAGTTCATACCAGATGATGGGCGATCTTCCAGCCAGTCGTGTTCAACCTGCTCGACCTTTCTCCAACTCCGGAGTCGACTACGCAGGTCCTTACATGCTCCGCATGATTCAGTTCCTACTCCTACTCCTACTTCCTGCTCCTACTCGATGGCCACTATGTCGAGTTACCAAGACCTTCCCCGGTGATGACGATCTGGTACGAGTGGTAGATGTCCAAACCGCTACTACGAAGCTTCGACGTCCAATCACCAAATTGGTGAAACTTCTCGACAGCGCGACGTTGGAAGATTGAAGAA
Source organism: Cryptocephalus moraei (assembly GCA_946251905.1). Classification (NCBI taxonomy): domain Eukaryota; kingdom Metazoa; phylum Arthropoda; class Insecta; order Coleoptera; family Chrysomelidae; genus Cryptocephalus; species Cryptocephalus moraei. The sequence goes on from OX276452.1 coordinate 2,337,108, forward strand.
AAGAAGACTGAATTCTACGCCATGAAATTATTTAGATTCAAATATATTTCGTAATGCTTGATTCATTAATAAAGTTAAAGTTTTGATAAATTTTATAAGGTTGAGATCAAGTCACATAATTCACATAAAAAAAAATTTTAATTTTGCATTTCAGCTTGATCCTAACCTTCCTTATGTTTTTTTGAAATTATATCATTTTAAAATGTTTAAAATGAGGTGGGCGGTAATGTTAGTTATATGTTATGATCATGTTAGTGTTAATACATCATACATCTATGTAATCTCACACACTGTACAGTTACCATATCGCTCACTCACACACATACACTTTTTGCTGTTAGGCCGAGCGCCTCTATCGCGTCAGGCTGCAGGTGTTTCAGTCTCTCTCGTCGGATCGTCTCGACCACACACGTTAACCCCCACCTCAAATCAATTTTGCTGGTGAATAAATAATCATTTAGTTTTGTTAATAATCGAGAGTGCAGTTATTTCACGGACCTGTTCCTTACATCCACTCCCAAGATCAAACAATAGGGCAAATTTATAGACGTCCCTACACTTAATTTCTCCTTAATTTTAACTAGGTAGCTACGCCCACTTCCCTCAAAACACAATTTATAAACGTCACTAACGCTAGAATCGTCGTAGAAATGTAGGAAAATTGTAGTGGCCATTAATGGCCCCTTAAATTTGTGTAGTGTCACAACATAACCGATTTGTTTTGTTATTTGAAGTGTTTGTAGTGGTTTGGAGTCGTTTCTATTAACGTGTGTTTAGATTTGGTGTTATTTTACCTATGACGATGAGGATTTTGATGAATTTGTGCAGTACGTTCAAGACGAAGTATATGTAGCAGTTTCACGGTGAGGAGATAACTGTAATTATAAGATGGAATATTTGAAGTTAGTGTAATAATTACATAACTGTATGATAGTACATACAAACATGTAATTAAAATTATATTACATTTTAGTAACTAGTTGAGGCACAAAATCAGGAATGTTCTTGATAATCCCCAAATAATAATAACTAATTGTTGAGATTCTTACTGATGGCGATATTATCAAAATAGATTTTTTTTTGATAATGCCATTCTTTAGTTGAGGCATAGAAACAATCATCTCGAAACGTTGACTAATGATGAAATGAAACAAAGGATTCGATTCGATGGAGACATTATTAGAAATGTGATATTTCCAATGGTTCATGGAAATAATGTGGATAGAGACTATCGAGGACTACCAATCCCACCAATAGTTAAATTATGCGATGTACAATACAAAACATTAACGAATGCCAAACGTGGAGATTAGGTTGTCAGCGTACAAGTATGGAACACGTGAATAGTAGTGAACAAAACACAAAACTATTTAGAGCTCCCTTCAATTTACGGTGTTGCTTTCTTCCTTACTATTTTAGAAGGACGATTTATGCATTTTAAAATACCATATAGTAACGAAATGGCTTGCCACAAGATAAACAAGCCTGGAGCTACCCGAGTTCATCGAATTCGGATCCCGAGAAAAGACGGCTCGAACAGACGAGATTCTTCTCGGCGCTTCGATGCGATAACGGGTTCCTCGAAAATCGGGAATGTTCCATTAACTATCGATAAACTTCCAGAAGTATCGTACCTGCCATATAAAGGAATACCGGACCCAAGGCGAGTTAGTTGAAGAATCGACAGTGTAAACATTTCGGGCGACGAACGAGAGACCGCGCGCTAAATAAATAAACATCTGTGCGTGAAATATAAATTAAGAGTTAGATTATAACTCTTGCGAAGAAATAAATAAATTAGGACAATTCGCGTAGTGTTTAGTTTTAGTAGACAGTAAAAACGTTACAATATTGAGGGTTGGTGTCGCTTACCCTACAATCTAAGAAAATTGTAGTGTAGGAGGATTGTAGGGTAGGGAAGTTTATAAATTTGCACCTCATTAATTAAATTTTGGCTGTACAAGTTTTCGTATTACACTAGGGAGTTTTGCGTGGGTTAGTTACTCTGATGTGACTGACATTGACGTTTCGTATTTGAATTTGAAAATCTAGTAGCCCTAGGATAAATTCAATAACTACTTACTTACGTGCGCGAAATGGAAGACAAAAATGTAGGATTGACCTGTACACCCCCAGAAATATGCAAACCTGCTCAAAAAATTTCTTGAAATACTAATAATTTAACCTTGACGTCTACGTAACAGGCTGATGTACCAATTTAACAAAACTAAAAGTTACCAAAAGTAGTGTAATAATATGAATATTTTTACACTACTTTCGATGTAATAATGAGTTCATTAGTAACGCAAAGTAGATAATAGTATATTATCATACTAGTTTAATAAGACGGAGTATTGTCACACGAGAGTTTTAAAGCACGACGAGCGAAGCAAGGAGTGCTTTAATAGAAAGAGTGTGACAAAACGTCTTATTAAACGGGTGCAATATACTATTTTATCTACTTTGTTTTTTTAATTCATTAAATATGGCTGTTCAAGTTTTTGTATTACACTAGGGAATTTTGCGTAGGTTGGCTACACTGACGTGACTGACATTGACGTTTCGTATTTGAATTTGAAAATCTAGAGCCTAGGAAAAATTCGATAACTACTTACTTACGTGCGCGAAATGGAAGACAAAAATGTAGAATTGACCTGTACACCCCCAGAAACACGCAAAGCTGCTCAAGAAATTTATTGAAATACTAATATTTTAACTTTGACGTCTACGCACGTCTGCATGACAGGCTGATGTACCAATTTAACAAAACTAAGAGTTACCAAAAGTAGTGTAATAATATGAATATTATAACACTACTTTCGGTGTAATAATGATATCATTAGTAACGCAAAGTAGATAAACTTTTTTATTTTCCTAGGAATGTAAATGACAGTATCTACATTCTGTCGTCTAGCAAAAATAATACAGGAATGTTATTTGCAATTTCATGTTTTGTATGATAGCATGTAAGAGCTATTTACATTACCGGCATCGTGAAAAAGTGATTTATTTCAAAGGTGAGAGAGTATGGCAATGATAATTTGTGAACCAATCAGAAGCACAAGAATAAGAGGCATGGGCGTGATAGCCTGTGAGAAGAGAGAAGCGACGCTCAGCTGTTGTGTAGTAGTCCACTTTTTTATTCCTTCTTCTATAACGTATCATGTATTTTTTAATATACAAAAAGCTGCATACTTCAGGGTTTACTATCAGAAATGTTCTTGATAATCCCCAAAATAATAACAACAACTAATTTTTGGAATATTTCACACTGCCGACGTTTCGTTCAAGATTCTGAACATATTCATGGCTATGTCATTAAGATATAAAACTTACAAGTTTTATATCTTGCTCGATGTGGTTCGGAACCCACATTAAACTGTAGGTCCCGTCCAATTAGCCCCGGCAGCAAAAAGAGACGTTAGGAAGAAACCAAACAAACAGATTTATTTATCTACTTTGCGTTACTAATGATCTCATTATTACACCGAAAGTAGTGTAATAAGATTCATATTATTACTCTACTTTTTGTAACTTTTTAGTTTTGTTAAGTTGGTACGGCAGCCTGTCACGGAGACGTGTGTAGGCGTCAAGGTTAAATTATTAGTATTTCAATAAATATATCCATTAAAATTGCATGAATCTACATTTTTGTCTTCCATTTCGCTCACGGCTCACGTAAGTAAGTAGATATTGAATTTGTCCTAGGGCTACTAGATTTTCAAATTCAAATACTAATGTCAACGTCAGTGACGTCAGGTAACCAACCCACGCAAAATTCCCTAGAGTAATACGAAAACTGGAACAGCCAAAATTTTATGAATTAATGAAGCAAAGTAGATAAAATAGTGTAACGCGAAATGTAAACAGCAGAGCGAAATGTGTTTACTCTTATCGGACCTCGGCGGCTACTTCAAAGCGGGTTAAGTGGGCAATAAAAAAAAGAAGAACCGTCCCCAACGTTCCAACAACATCTTATTAAGGAATGAATGATTTATTACAATCTGGATGATTCTACATAAACATAATTAGGGAAAATAATTATCGAGCAAATACTAGTAGGTTCTCGAATACATTATGGGGGGGGCTATAGAAGTGAACGCTGCGGATGAAGGAGATTAGACGTGAAAAGCGACATAGTAAACAAGCGAAAAACGGACCAGTAAAAATAAATTACATTTAAGAGTGATATAAATTAATTAGTTAGGAAATAGTTAAGTGTGTTATATAAATTAGATCAGTAATAGTCTAAGATAAATTAAGTAGTGTGTAGTGTAAAATTAGGACTGTGTAAATAAATTAGAAATTAAAAGTTACATTGGTGTCAGAAGAGCGGATCATGAAGAAGTTACGCGAATTAAAAGTGGCATAGTTAAGAAAAGAACTCGAGGAACGAGAATTGGAAACGGTAGGGAAGAAGACAGAACTCCAGGACCGACTCTCGGCGTTTTTGAAAGAAAATGGCCAGGACTCGGACGTTTTCGAATTTGAAGACGACGACTTAACGAAGCAAATCGCCGCCCAGAGGGAAGAAATCGCCGCCCAGAGGGAAGAAATCGCCACTCAGAAGATAGATATCATTACTCAAATCGCCGCCTAGAGGGAAGAAATCGCCGCCCAGAGGGAAGAAATCGCCGCTCAGAAGGAATATATTACTAATCAAATTGCCGGCCACAGGGAAGACATCACTGTTCAAATCGTCGCCCAGAGGGAAGAGATAACCGATCAGATTGATGATCAGCGTAGGGAGATTGAACAGAAGATCAAGCAGTTGGAAGAACGACTAGAATAGGTCAGTAGCAGCGAGGGGAAAGAAGACAAAATTGAACAGAAGATGAAGCAGTTGGAAGAACGAGTAATGCGGGTCAGTAGCGGCGAGATGAAGGAAGAAGTAAAGGCGGTCGTTCAACAGAACTCGATATCCACCAATCGAGTGACGCCCTCAACGTTCGACGAAAAAATTTCGTGGGCCAGCTACAGGAAGTAGTTTGAGACAGCAGCGGAGACTAACGCTTGGTCCCCTCATGAGAACGCTGTCTCCCTAACGGTAGCCTTGCGTGGAGAAGCGTTGGAAGTTCTCCAGATGTTATCCACCGAGGAAGCCGGGAATTATGAGGAGTTGCTGAGGCGACTGGAAATGCGTTTCGGCCAAACACATCTGGAGCATGTCCATGAAGCGGACGTAGCCAGACTAGTAAGGCTAGCATTTCCTTCGGCACCGGAGCAGATGATGGAGTGCCTCGCAGTTCGTGCCAAGCGTTCGTGAGCGGGCTGCAGGACCAGGAACAGTAGAGGGCTACCCTGAGACTAGCTCGACCGAAAACGTTAATGGATGCGCTCGCCATCGCATTAGAACATGAGGCAGCAATGGAAGCCTCCCGCAGTCACGGCCGTGTTCGAGCTCTTACCGAGGAGGTAGACACAGAAAATCTCATGGAGAAGGTCGGTCAGCAGATCATGGAGTTGCTGTCAGCAAAGAAGATGCGGCCCAAAACAGCGGTGCCGGCAAAGGCCCAGGAAAAACTAATGCGGGTTGATAAAAGGAAGAGGACGTCGACCCGTAGTAGTGAAAACCCCCGGGCCAGTATAGCCTTGATTTCCCAACAACTGGGGAGCGCGTACGTCGATGGCACCATTGATGGGAAAACCCACGCCATGCTTGTTGACACGGGAGCTACGAAGACAATCGTACGACCGGAAGTTGTGATGGACCGTAGGAAGATTAGGCCAAATAGGTGGCAATTGAAAACTGCCACAGGGGAGAAGGCAGTGATAGACGGCGAAGCAACAGTTAGCATGACGTTGGGACGAGTAAAGTTTGATCATCCAGTTATCATAGCCGAAATTGAGCAAGACGTCATACTGGGGGTGGACGTCATGAGGAGTTCTGGATTTCAGATGGATTTCGGACACCGAGTTTTGAGGATCGGTGAGGAAGAATTGCTGCTACAAAATCGTGATAATTTTGTGCTGGACGTAATACTGGCGGAAGATGTGATTCATCCAGAACGAAGCGAAACGATCACCGTTACCTGTCTGAGTGGTGTCGTGGAAGAGGGAGTTCCAGCAATAATCCAACCAGGAAACGATGACAATCGACTGGCTCTGGGGGTACTGGTAGGGAAGGCGCTCTTTACTCTCTCAAGCGACGTGCCTGTACGGCTACCCAACATCAATCAGTACCCGGTTACCATCAAGAAGGGTTCGAAGCTGGGCACGTGTATAGCAGCCTCGGCCATCGTAAGGGGCGTTAGTAATGATGAAATGTCCAGACACACGCTGCAGGATTTGAAACAAATTATTTCCCAGACCAGTGCGTTTCTCTCGCCCACCCAGAAACAAAAGGTATCACCTGGCCGCCAAAACTCAAGAGCTATTGGGCACAGTGGGACTCGTTAGTAGTTGAGGATGGACTACTAAAACGCGTACTGGAGAGCCAAGACGGAACGGAAGAAAGACGGCAGTTGGTAATTCCCTCCAGTAAAATCCCGGAGCTCTTGCGGCACCTTCACGACGAATCGTCCGGTGGACATTTAGGGATCAAGAAAACACTGCAGAAGGTATGGGAGCAATTCTACTGGATAAATTGTTCAGACGACGTGAAGGACTGGTGTAAGAAATGTACTACATGCTTCGCAAGTAAAGGGTCACAAAGACGACCGAAAGCTCCCATGAAACAATATAACGTCGGAAGCCCCTTCGAAAGGATCGCTATTGATATAGAAGAACCCTTCCCTGAGACCGAAAAGGGAATAAATACATCCTGGTCGTAGTGGACTACTTTACGAAGTGGGTAGAAGCGTACGCTCTCCCTAATCAGGAGGCAGAGACAGTGGCCGATGTGCTCGTGAAGGAGATGATCTACCGGTTTGGAGAACCCATGGAATTACACTCGGACCAAGGAAGAAACTTCGAGAGTGGTCTATTTCAGAGGATCTGTGAGAAGTTTGGGGTACGAAAAACAAGAACCACGGCCCTTCACCCTCAGTCTGACGGGATAGTAGAACTAATGAATCCCACCCTCAACCGCTATCTGGCGAAAATTGTCTCGTCACATCAACGAGACTGGGACGAACACGTGCCGTTCTTCCTGATGGCCTACCGCTCGGCCGTTCATGAGTCAGGACAAACTCCAGCCAAAGTCCTGTTCGGGCGAGAACTTAAACTGCCCTGTGATCTGATCTTTGGCGCTAGACCAGACGAGGACGTTTCGGGGGAAGATTACGTCTCCAGGATGCAGAAAAGGATGAACGACATTCACGATCAAGTCCGGTACCAACTAAATATCGCCAGTGATCGCATCAAAGAGCGTTACGACATCAACGCTAAAGAGGGTGGCTACCAAATGGGAGATCAAATTTGGCTCTACAACCCACAGAAGAAACGTGGTTTGTCCCCTAAGTTGCAGACCCATTGGGAAGGTCCCTATGTAGTAAAGAGAAGGATTAACGACGTTGTCTATCGGGTGAGCAAACTACCAAACGGCAAGCAGAGAGTGGTGCATTTCAATCGTTTGGCACCCTATGAGGCGTCGCACGACGTGGAGGGGAATCCCCGGGTAAGAAACACGGTGGCGCGTGAGAACGAACTTTCGTTCGGAGAATTTATGAGCGCCTATGGGGGCACCGGCAGAGCACGGTATGGGGTAACCAGTGAAAAACAACAGGACTTGTTCAGCGTACCTGAAGAATACTCGTTGGCCAATTGTGTGTCTGCCGACCTGGTAATGTCCCGAGGTATCGCCACAGTGTTCAAGAAGAAGTGCGGGCGCTTGGAACAACTCAGAGCGCAACTCCCTGAAATTGACAAGTTTCTGGAACTACGTGACTACGAAAGACACATCTTTTGTCTGGTTACAAAGGAGATCGGGTTCCTTAAACCAAGTTATCTAGATGTATGGCGAACCTTGCATAGGCTACGAGTCCGATTGCTGGAGCTCGACATCAGAAAGCTAGCTATCCATAAATTAGGCGCTGGACGAGATCAGCTGGACTGGAGGGTTGTCCGGAATATGCTGGAAGTAGTGCTGAAGGATACCGGAGTAGAAGTTTTAGTCTGCTGTTTTGGACCTGCACCATGTCAACTCAGGAAGACGGTCCCCTGTTATTTTGACGCCACGTCCCGCTGTAAGCGGGGGCTGACTGCAGATTCTTGCATGGGCCTACCAGGGATACGTTCCGGGACGAAACGCCTATAAGGCGGGGGCGGTGTAACGCGAAATGTAAACAGCAGCGCGAAATGTGTTTACTCTTATCGGACGGCGGCTTACCTCAAAAGAACGCCGCTACGCTAATTTGAGCAATAAAAACCGTCTCGAGCCTGCCGCTAACATCTTATTAAAGAAGGAATGATTTATTACCTCCTAGACCTTTCTGGACGTTTCTAAGTAAACATTATTTTTTGAGGAAGGAATGACCTGGAACTATCGCGAATACAATTGAGGTGTATATAAGCGGGTTTGCGGTCGGAGATGAGATTAGACGTGAAGCCGCTAGTGAATAAATAATGTGAAAATCGGACCAGTGAAATAACTGAACATTAAGGGTGATATAAATTAATTAGTTAGGAAATAGTTAAGATAATTTAAGTAGTGTGTAGTATAGTTATTAGGACAGTGTAAAGAACTTAAAAATAAACGTTACAGTAGTTATTTTGAGGCCCCTTTTCTCTTCATAACTCTTATCGTGCGAATCGATCGATCGAACCATTTTCAACCTTTATTGCTAGTTCGTTATTTGTTTGGTCAGTTTGTTGATCGATCGAACCATTTTCAGTATTTGTTGTTAGTTCATTCAGTTTATCTATAGTGAATTTTATAATTAACATTTGTAAATAGTTAAGGAATTCTTGTGCGTGATCATTGTATATTTCGGATTCGCCAAATTAAACCGCTTGAATTTTTGCTTTCTTTCGACCACGACCAATTAGTTTTTGAAGCTGGTCAGCCTAATTTGCATATTTTTTATAAGTAGAAAAAAATCAAGTGTTACGGGATGGAACAACAAAAGGGATATTAAAAATAGGACACAGGAACGAAATGCTGGCTGTAGCTTATGGCTGTGAATGCTGGCAACATTCAGGAAGGGAGAAAAATACGATAAAAACGGTAAAGATAGAGTTCTTGAGAAGATCGTGTAACATTTCCAGAATGCAACGTATTAGATACGAAGATATCACAAGGAAAACTGGGCGGGTTCTTACAACGGCAGAACGAGTAGAAACGAAACAATTACGGGCAAGTGTTGAGGATGGACGATACACGATGGCCAAAGAAAGCTTTGGAGTACATACCACAAAACAGAAGAAGAAGAGGACGACCAACAACACAATGGAGGGAAGGAATAGGGTGTGAAAGATCGAGCTATTGAAGACGATGAGTGAAAGTGTAGGGAGAGGTACGTAATTTCTCGTATGGCATGCAGGACATGTATGACATAATATATGTATATAGAATACAAAGTCACAGGGAAGCCCAAGGCTGCTTCCCTGTGACTTTGTATTCTACAATTATACAGCCGTTACCGTTGGAATATATGTATATATATATGTGAGCGGCGCGATGGCGGTGCGATTGATGAAACTCAAGATGTAATTTGAGGAGTCCCGAAAAATCGGCCACTCTGGACGCCCACGTACAATCCAAGGATTTGGCGTCGTTTTCGCTGTGTAGCATTTAGCATACGAATCCAAATTGTAACTTTTGTCTCTCGGGAACGACAGTCGTCGTTTATTACAGTGAGAAGCAACTTGCTTTGTAATAAACACGATCTAATCTTGTGAGGGTATTTTTATTTTCAAAATTAATACCTGATCGTACCTACGATCTTATCAGAAGTGGGATTCGGATTCGATTCCAATCCGCCATGACGTCTAAACAAAAGGCATTAACAAGTGAAAAACTAAAACTTGTGATTGTGACGAGTGCCGAGTGCAAACCGACAGCATGTAGGAGCTAACGAGGGTTTTGGCCGCCACCCTACAAGAGATGAAGGACCGGAGTGCCACACCTTCGTCTCCTGCTACACCGATTGCGATTCCTCAGTTTGATCCACTTCTCGCCGACCATGGAGCCGCCAGGTGATATCAAGAGATCGACAAATTGGGGACAACCTTCAAGTGGTCAGATTACGAGCAGTACTCCAGGGTAGCCAGCGGTCTACTAGGAGAACCAAAGGATTGGTTCTCCATGTTTCAGCCAGCTGTTAAACCTTTTTTTTCCGACTTTAACGCACTACCTCGGAGGCGGGCAATAAACACCGCCCCGGGTAAATTCACCGGGGGGAGACAGAAGTAGCCCTGCCGGCCCCCCTCCGCTCGGACGATGGACTGCCCCAGTCAGAACTACCTATCTACTTAATTACTATGAAATGCCGACTACCCGCCTGGGATCATCCAAGAAATTGGACCCTCGCCATACGAGCTAGTTAGGTGTGCAGGGCACGGCTAAAGATGTTAGTCAGAAGTTCCTCCTGGTCACGCCCTACGTCCCCCATCCCGGCTAGCCGGATTAGGGGTTCGGGCACCTGTACACATATTCCTGAGAGAAAAGGCATTTGGGAAGGGTACGCCAATAGAGCAGCCCTTCCACCCCTAGGGGGAAGTTACTCCAAGACAGGAGAGCAAATAACACATAGATACTACCATCACAAAAAAAAAGAAAATAAACACAAATCACCTAAAACACCAGCTCTCCCCGCCGGGTTAAAAGGATAACCGGAAGGGAAGAGAAAAAAAAACTCAGGTAAGAATAAAAGTAAGAAGGGTAAGCTATATACCTAGTCCCTTCTCAAGTCAATAAAAAAAGAAAAATCAGAAGGAAAGCAAAGCGAGAGTAACTCATGATTTTTTTTTCTTACTCGCCCATGACCAATTCGCCTCACCTTGAGGGAGAAACGAGAATTCTTCTTTATTTTCTCTACCTCCTGAGGACGACCACTAACTCCCTTCTAGGGGTGATCTCCTGTTGAAACTTCGATCTCATGAGGGAGGTAATGGCTTGAAAACCCTCATCCCATATGCTCTTGGACCTAATCATTCCCCTAATTATTCCTTCGGGCGACCACTCTATTCCCAGCTGCCCCCTGAGCCTTGTCGTATGGTGTTGCCATAACGGGCAGTGAAGGACAGCATGCTCCGGGGTATCTCGTACTCCACACTCGCAATTGTCCGACGCGGTTTTTCCTATTCTTTTGGTATAGGATTTGAACGACCCATGCCCCGAGAGGAACTGTGTAAACCAATGGTTGTGGGTGCGGTGCCCACAGTTCACCCACTCGCCCAGATCAGGGATTATCCTTCTGGTCCACGCCGCAGTCGTGGTTTCGCCCTCCCATCTCCTCTGCCATTGGGATATCGTTCTCCTCCTGGCCATTCTACGGTTACCAGGGAGCTTACCGCCCCCGATGTTAAATAAAAACCTCCGCTCCTTAGCCAGGAGGTCGATGGGAGGGGTGCCGGCAATTACCTGGAGCGCGGCCGTAGATGTAGTCCGGTATGCACAGACCACCCGGAGCAGGGTGCATCGCTGCATGCTCTCGAGCTTGGTCTTGTACTTCTTATAATTCAACGTCTCGCACCATATAGGTGCGCCGTACAGTAGTATGGAGTATACGACTTGTGCCATTACCTCCCTCTTGCGACCCGAAGGTCCTCCCACACACGGCATCAATTTGGATAATGTTCCATTTCTCCTCTCCGCCGATTTAATGGTTGCCATTATATGGTCATGGAACCTCCATTCCTCCGTGAGTACGACCCCTAGATATTTCAAGCACGTTTTTCACCACCATTCAGATTTTCACCACCAGCACCTGGGTCTTTTCTCCCGCGATACTCAGCCTGTGTGCCTCTAGCCAATACACCACCTTCCTATACACAGCGTCAAGCTCTCTACACGCCACCGCCTTATCATTTGCTTTGGAGATTATAACGAGGTCGTCGGCATACGCTATTAACTCGGTACTCGCAGGGAGTCCGATCCTGAGAACCCCGTCAAATAGCACCTTCCATAGGGTGGGACCCAGGACGGACCCCCTGCGGAACCTTGGTGTCGGTACGATGGCTCACGTTCCGCGTAACTTTTATGGTTCTATTCTCCAAATACCTTTCTACAGCACTGATCAGATAGGGGGCGATCCCCCGCCCACTCATGGCCTCAACGATAAGTGGGCACGATGCCGTGTTAAATGCATTTCTAATGCCCAATGTTGCCATGATCGCCCACTTGTACGGGTAGGCATTCGTCGCAGAGAGTTGCTTCAGGGCGGTCATGGTAGACTTCCCCCTCTGGAAGCCGTGTTGGGCAGGAGAAAAGCCCCCCAGCTCCTCGTACTCCTCCTCGATTCTATCTCTTAGTAGTATTCATATACTTTTGCCATCGACGACAGTAGGCAGATCGGTCTATATAATCCCGGGAGGTTGGGATCCTTTCCCTCCTTCGGGATTAGGACGACCCCAGCCTCCCTCCATTCAACAGGGAATGCCTGTTGCTCTAATAGTTCATTCAAGACCGATAGGATCTTTTCAGGGATTTCCTCGTATATCAGCTTGAGTGCATGTGGGGTAAGACCGTCGGGTCCCGGCGCGGCTCTCAACTTGATCCTTTTAATAGCGTGGTCCAGTTCTATTCGGGAGACCTCCGGGGGGTTGGGCACCGTCTCCCCACGCACCCAATCCTGACCCAGCTGCGGGAAGAGTGCCTTAACGATAGTCAGTTTCTTTCCCTTATCCAAACTAATTTCAGGTTTAGTACTCCTTACGAGGCTGGTGGCAATCTTATACCCTGCTCCCCATATGTCCATGTTAAGATCATCCAGGAGCGCATCCCAACTCTGCTTACGATTAAGACGTATTTGCCTCCGCAGCTCCTTTTTTGCAGCTCTTTCCTGCTCCCTTAACTGGGGTATTACGTCTTCCCCTATTTGGGCTCGTCTCCGAGCTCGCGCCAGGCGCCTCCTGGCCCTCATCGCTGCTGCTCGAAGTTCTTCTATTTCAGGAGTCCACCAATAGGGGGTCCTAGCTACCAGGCCAGAGGGGAGCTTCTCCTGCGCCTCTGCAATACATTGCCCAATCATTCCTGGGAATTCAGGCGTGCCCGCCGAGGCCAGCCTCTCCCTGGCAAGACGCTTAAGAGACTCAACGTTAATCTTGGCCTCACTCCATTCCTCTACTCGTCGCCCCAGGTCTAGTTCGATGTTCACCATGGCGTGTAGCGTCGTAGGGATTTTGAACTGCGCTCCCCAGCTCCACCCCCTCCTGGCGAGCGATCTCGAGCATAGAGTGACATCGATATGGGACTCGGAGCCGCCCCTCCTGAAGGTCGGTGATCCGTCATTCATTATCGTGAGTCCCGACGCATCAACCCACTCGGAGAGTACTTCCCCTCTCCGGTCCAACCGCGGAGCCCCCCATGCCGGGGACTTCGCGTTGAAATCCCGTCCAATCAGGCATTGTTGGGTCTCAGTGGCGATCATGGCCATAATGGTCTCCATGTCGCTCTTGTATGTCTCTATGGACGTGTTCGGGGATAAGTGGACCCCCCAATACCACGCCCAATGGGCGTCAATTTGATACCTACACACCCAGGGCACGATCGTCGCTCTGTCGGGAGCCCCCTCGGAGTCGAGGACTGGATCACTCCAATCGCCACATTTTCCCTTTCGTCCAGGAACCACTTTGCCTTCCTAGCAAGCATCTTATTAGGCTCGGATACTATAAGCAACTTGGTGTTAGTACGTGTGGCATCCGCCATCGCCAGGTCGTGTGCCGTTTTTGACCGCCCAATGTTGATCTGCTTAATCTTCATATTATGAAAGGTATAAACATGTCATTCCGCAGCTAGGCTCCCGGGACTTTTCTCAACCATCGGACGGGTATGGAGCCGTTCTCTTGTTCCAGTTACCACGGTAGGGGGTAGAGAGCCCCAGCCTAATAGACATCAGTCGCAGCATTCTATCCCCGCCCCTGAGTTTCCCCTTGAGGGCCGGGTGTCCCCGGATATGGTCCTTCCCCATTCTCTCCTCTTTTTTTCCGCCTTCCTGTGCTGCGGGCATCGCCTGGTTCCCGCCCTGTGCCCGCCTGCGTCACAATCCGGGCACCACTCTTCGTTAGGACAGTCCCTCTGCGAGTGTCCTTTCTTCCCGCATCTCCAACACATGTTAGTTCGGTCAGGGCCACGACACTGGCCAGCTCTATGGCCATCCCCCCAGCACCTGTAACACCGAGTAGCGGCCGGTCTCGCCTCCACATTACAGAGTACCATTCCTATTCGAAGTGGTGCCCGCTTGGTAATGGTGTCAACCACCGAGATCGGCACCCTGACTGTCACGGCCGTCATGGACCCAGCATAGGGCCTGGGCTCACCCACTTCCGCGTCGTCCGGGTTCCCCAGCCCAGCACCCGTTAACCCTTCCAGGATTTCTTCCTTTGTCGTGCCTATCAACATCCCCTTTTTATTAACTGGGCCCTTTGCCTCGCCAGGGTTCACCATTGTGATCCTTAAACTCTCCGGTGCCTCCTCTCTTATTGCATTTGCAATCCCGTCCGCCTCGCTCTGTACCGGGTCAGTAGTGATTATTGCACTCCCGTCTCTCGTCCTTTTTATACTTCTGATCGCATTGATCTTTCCGTACTTCAGAAGTTTACTACGTATAAGTTGTACTATGTCTTCGTACTTCACTCCCGGAAGTCTGATAAGTATCCCTATCGTTGTTCTTCTAGAGATCCCCCTCTTAGCTTGCTGTACCTGTGTAGGGGTCACGGAGCGAGGTCTGAATATCTGGATGCACACCCCGGTGCCCTGGAAGATAGCCGCCGCCATCCTACCCAGTTCCTCCGCATTCATCCCCTTGATTTGATGAAGGGCAATAGTCCCTCTGTCCCACACTTCTTCCTTTGCTTGGACTAGCGCCTTCCACAATTCCTCCTCCGATTTCTTCAGTGCAATCCTTATAACCCTCTGACTGGTACTTTTTGGGTTGTTTCCCGACTTCCGCATGGCAGAGAATTCGGACACCTCGAAGTCACCCACTTGTTCCGCCAACATCGGGTATCTATCCCTATAAAGTTTCTGGACCCCTCCGCGCATTTCTGGATCGTCATGCTCTATAAACACCACTTTCGTGGTATCGTTCGGGGTCTCCAGCAGGCTGCCAGTTACTACTTGGATCTTGGAGGTAAGTTTCTTGTCCCAAATTTTATGTCTTACCCCCTGCCATTTGTCGTAACTGATGACATCACTCAGGTCCATTATCATGCCCTCAGGGCCTGGGTCCGTTTGTACACCGGTCTCTACCTTGGCCGTTTCGGTTCCATCGAATACTGTCTGTGTAGTGGTGTCCACCATTTCAGGTTTCTTCATGGGCGGGCTCCTTCTCCCTGATCTTTCATTGCCTACCGCAATCCTTTTTGAGGCCGGGTTATCCGGGTACTCGTACTCCTTCTCGCGGGTAGCCCCTTTTAACGACTGTATCTTTCTTGCAACTCTGCCAGCAGTCTTTTTCCCCTTCAGGGCCAATTCCTTTGTGCTGCTGGCCACCCTAGTGGTAAGTAGCGTGCTCGCTAACGTCTTGTTTATCTCAACTAGTCTGTTCATGAGGGACATAGCTGTCTCCCATTCGGCTTCGCCGTTACAGGTTTTCCTTTTCTTTTTGGTTCTTTCCTCGGGACTGTTATCGGCATTACGCATAAGATCTGTACCTATATCTGTAACCCCCACATCAATCAGCGACGCACTTCTGGTCAGTTGTAACACCGTGTGCGCATCGCTCCCTGGCGCGGCTATGCATTCACTACTTGCTCTGCCCTCTACTCTTCTTCTACTCGCACGCATCGCTGGGGAGACCTTCCGTTCACCGGGCCCTTCGTCCATGTCGTCGCCAGTGCTCACAGTGTGCGGTCCCATCGGAGGGGACCTCATCGTCTTCCCCGTTGTCCTTCTGTAGCTTTCTAGGATTTCCTCCTCTGCCCTTTTTCTCTCTGCTATTATCCTCGCCTTCTCTTTCTCCGACCGCCTGCGGAGTTCCTCGTGCCTTTTCCTCTGATTCTCTAAGATCATCTGCACCTTCTTCTGTCGTATCACCTCTTTCTCTTTCGCCTCCTGTTCCGCCGTGCCAATTTCAGGGGACTCGCCCTTACCCCGCTTAATTCCCTCGCAGGGTACTGTTGAGGCGCCCCTCTCCGAATTAGCATCCGAGTTGGAGATATCCATAATTTCCACATCATCATCATTTGGTCATTTATATCGGTGCTCATACCTGTCAAGTTGCCCCCCCCCCCGTATCCTTGGGGCAGACTGCTGGTGATCCCACCAGCAGTGAGGGATTCCCTGTCCGGGGACAGGACCCTCCCGGGGATTTTCTCCTTAGACTTACTTGACATCATGAGCAAAAAGGTGCCGCGTTTATACCCGGGGGCTAAGGGTTCCGTGTCGTGCCTAGTCGTCTTTACGATTTTTGTATCCAGTGTAATCATTACCAGTCGGGGTTGCCTGTTCGTTGCCAGTTGTCGTCGTCCGCTGTGGGCCCTCCCGGTCCGGGTCCGTAGCCCTGCAAGGTAACCTGTGAAAGGATTAGTTAAGCTAGCGTCTACGTATATTAGGTAAGCAGGGTAAGCAAAGTAAGCGTTTTCGTTGTTATAAGCTTGACTGCAGCTGGAAGCAGTACTGCAGACAATGAAGCTAGCGTATAAATTACCCTCACCAGGCCGATCCGTCGCGACCACCCACGCGCCCCCTCGCACCACGCGCCGGAGGCCCTTCCCACCGGGGTTTTCACCCGATCTTCCGGGCCCCCGACGGTGCGAGGAGGTGAGTCACTCCTTGGCCCCGGAAGCCGGCAATGAGCCAGGCCGCCGGGTTCACCCTCCCACCAACTGTGAGGTCCCGTGACTCCTAGGGAAGGAAAGCTGTTAAACCTAGGAAATCTTTCAAGGTAGAAATCTCCAACATGTACCCTCCCAAGAGAAATTTGAGAGAAAAGTTTCGAAAAGCTAGCCTATACACCAGTCGTTCCGCTACTATGTACGCCAGGAAGAAAATTTCTTTGTTAAAGGCTTTAGGTTTTGATTTGACCGAAGATCAACTTTTAGAGCTCGATATCAGCGATATTTCAGATGTTCATGTTCGGATTGCTGCTTTTAACAGCAATGTAAAGTCAACTTCAGAATTATTAATTTTGCTAAATAATCATAAAATGAAAGATGAAACTTACTAATAAATAACCTAATAAGTCTAAATATATAATAATAAACCCAAAAAACCTAAATAAAAATAATAAACCTAAGCCTAATAAATTGAACCGTCCTAACTCATTTGAGGGTAATAAAACCGTGACAAAATTGTGCTACAGTTGTAACTCGCCTGAACATTTGAGCAAAGATTGTAATAAGTCCCTGCCAAGTACCTCCATTTCAAACAAGTTTTCGACTAGTGATCCGAAATGTCCGACTAAATTGAAAACAACGTTTATTGGGGCTGTTTGATTATGTAGGTTATAAAATTGATTTGTAAATTCAAATTGAAATTATTTATTGTAATGATCTGAACATTTATAACACGCTCACTTCTGCGTAGCAAAATGGGAATGAGAGGGAATCTCTATACATAAACAAACGAATTCTACATTTACAAAATTGTCGGCGTCGGCAGTTCCCCCCGTCCGAGGCCAGATACGTACTCCGTACTCTCATCGGCGGAGACCTCCCAAAAATCGCTAACAAAACGCACTTTTTTGGGTCATACAGCTGACAATTGTTTTATAAAAGTTAAACAGGTTATCAAAAAGTAACATTAACTATTTTTGCATTAATTTTGGTAGTAACTCTATTACACAGTTTAAAGTTCAAGACTTTGTGTTGCAATTAGTATAAGGGAATTCAAATTTGCGCTGATTCTAATGGAACGCCCGTGTATTTCGATCATGATGAGTCACAACCGATTATAGGAAGTATTCATAATATTTCGAATTTGTTAGAAAGTATAAACACGCCATTGAAATCCAAAGACGCCCAATACGTTACGTAACTTACTCTTGAAATTTAAAGATTAAAAATTATAAAATTGCAAACAGCATTGAACACAAGTGTGCAAAAAACAATAGGGTTCACGCTTCTTTATTTGTTAACCGGGCGAAATGAAAGTTCTCCCGATATACGAGCATTAACGGGATCTTTTTCAGAAATGACGAATAATAATAGTAATTTAGAACAAAATCGTAACCTGGCATACGAAAGGATGAAGAAGCAGGCCCAGTTGTCGAAAAACTTATGAGACAAAAGTAGGAAAGATCCAAAGCTCATAGGCGTAGGAGAGTTTGTTTACCATCAGTCAGGGAATTCACACCTGGCTAAAGGAGATGCAAGGTATGAAGGTCCATTTGAAGTTGCGGCAGTACTGCCGAACGACGGGTTCCAGTTGAAGGGTCTACTGGCGAACCGTAAACGAGTAGTGGCCGAAGATTCGCTAAGACGTTGGCCTGGAGAGTTTTCTGAGGACTCTGAGGCATAAGAGGGTGAGTCACCTTGTTTCAATGGCCTTGTGAGCGTATGTGCGAGTATGTAATCAGAAGAACAAATAATAAGAACAAAAAAAAAATAAAAAAAAAACAATTGTGAGTAGGTACCTCACGTCGAGTTTCGTGGTGGTACAGTTATCAATATTACCTCCCGTCGAGTTTCGTGGTGGTACAGTTATCAATATTACCTCACGTCGAGTTTCGTGGTGGTACAGTTATTAATATTACCTCCCGTCGAGTTTCGTGGTGGTACAGTTATCAATATTACCTCATGTCGAGTTTCGTGGTGGTACAGTTATCAATATTACCTCCCGTCGAGTTTCGTGGTGGTACAGTTACCTATCAATATTACCTCATGTCGAGTTTCGTGGTGGTACAGTTATCAATATTACCTCCCGTCGAGTTTTGTGGTGGTACAGTTATTAATATTACCTCCCGTCGAGTGTCGTGGTGGTACAATTATCAATATTACCTCCCGTCGAGTTTCGTGGTGGTACAGTTATCAATATTACCTCACGTCGGTTAAAATAAAAAAATAAATAAAAAAATAATAATAATAAGAATATAGTCCTCACGTCGAGTTTCGTGATTGGCTAAATGAAAGGTTAGATTTAAATCATTACGCAAAACTGTATGATCCTACAAGTTAAAGTTTTGATGTTGAAAGTTCAGGTGAATATAATCTTCACGTCGAGTTTCGTGACTGGTTAAATGGAACGTTAAAGTTAAATCATTACGCAGAACTGTATGATCCTACAAGTTAAAGTTCTGATTTTGAATGTTCAGGTGAATATAATCTTCACGTCGAGTTTCGTGATTGGTTAAATGGAACGTTAAAGTTAAATCATTACGCAGAACTGTATGATCCTACAAGTTAAAGTTTTGATTTTGAATGTTCAGGTGAATATAATCTTCACGTCGAGTTTCGTGATTGGTTAAATGGAACGTTAAAGTTAAATCATTACGCAGAACTCTATGATCCTACAGTTAAAGTTTTGATGTTGAAAGTTCAGGTTACAGGTTGCTGTCATTATGATTTATATGAACTGACCTTTGAACTAGTGTAAGAAAGTATTTTGTTAATGTTTATATTTCGGGCAAAACTTGCTGACTATTAACTTTGACGGTCGGCGAGAGCGTCTTTTGCGGGAGGAGAGTAAGTCAGTCAGCAATAAGCGTTCGTGCCGTTCGTTGTATTAGATTATTGTTGATTATAATTTGAATCTGTTATTTTGAGGAATTTCCGTTTTAATAAATCATTCTTACAGGTCAGAAGTGGGATTACGCGCCCTTGTGGACCCTTTTACAGTTTCAGTGACGCACTTGTGAACAGTTTAGTAGAAAAAAAACTAGTTGCCGGTTGTAGCTAAAATGGGTCGGTAAAAGCGGAAGGAAAACGAGAAGACACGTGAAAAACGAAAACGCGCCGAGTCGCGAAGCTCTGATTCGAGTGCGAGATCTGATATGGCCAGTTCTTTGAGTGCCGAAACCGTGAGAGAAAAACTAAAACGGTTAAAACGACTCGAAAAGTACGGTGCGGGTGTCGTTCGGTCGAACCCCTTAGTGGACGCGAGTATGATCCCGATTTTTGACCCCCGAGATCAAATTATGAGTGTGAACAGATGGGTAGAGCGAGTGGACGAGCTTGCAAAGAACTACGACTGGGATGACATGGTTGTAGCCAGGCTGGTGGCGGACCGCCTAAGAGGTATGGCTCGTCGCTGGTACGACGGACAAGACATCGTTTGTCTGAAATGAAGGCAGATACGGAGGCAGTTGTTGGAGCAGTTTGACAGGCCGTTGTGTTCGGCAACCTGTTAAAGGAAGCTGCCAACTTCGAAGCTAGACCAGGCCAGGATCTCAGTGAGTATTGTTTTGAGAAAATTCGCAGATTAAAGGCGTTGCAGCTTGAGTTGCACCTAGTGGATGCGGTCATTTCGGGTATTAAAGACCCAAATATAGTCCTTGCAGCG
>OX276452.1:2357789-2380289 GCA_946251905.1 Cryptocephalus moraei
GTTTTAATTTGCGAATTGGAAATATTCCTGACTAATAAATGAAATTATCTACTACAAGAATACAGAGACTGTATTGCGACGTCATTAAAAGAGTTAGGTAAAGCCAAAACTACGAAAATGATTATTAAGACACTCAACGATGAACCGATAGTGTATAACCCGTATCGCATGTCGCTTTCGGAACGAGAGATATTACGAAATATTATTAATGACCTACTTGAAAACGACATAGCCAGGGAGTCTAATTCCCCGTATGCAAGCAAGCCCTGTTTTGTTAGTTAAGACGAAGACGGGGGATTTCCGTATATGTGTAGATTTTCGCAGGCTGAATGCAATAACGCTCAAGGACAAGGAAAACAGTGGTAGCTGTAGACATGTTATAATCCTGGGTCGCAGTAGTGAACCAGGATTATTTAAAAGTGATTTAAAAGCAAGTGCTTCGCGCGGACCAAGAAAATATTAACGCGTGGTGCGGGAGTTGAGTAGTACGTCGCGAGTTTAGAGGTTGTAGCCGGTATTGGAGTTTATCAGTCGGTGCTGATAGGTGATGAGGCGGATCGGTTGAAGTCGATCCTGTGGAGTTTATCAGTCGGTGCTGATATCTGATGAGGCGGATCGGTTGGAGTCGATCCCGTGGAGTAGTATATCAGTCGGTGCTGATATCTGATGAGGCGGATCGGTAGAAGTCGATCCTGTGGAGTAGCATATCAGTCAGTGCTGATATATTATGAGGCGGATCAATTGGAGTCGATCCTGTGGAGTAGTATATCAGTCGGTGCTGATATCTGATGAGGCGGATCGGTTGGAGTCGATCCTGTGGAGTAGTATATCAGTCGGTGCTGATATATGATGAGGCGGATCGATTAGAGTCGATCCTGTGGAGTATATCAGTCGGTGCTGATATATACTGAAAGGTGGATCGGTTGTAGTCGATCTAGTAAGGTCTGTCGGTAGAAAGATGATCGGTTGTAGCCGCAGAAGTGATCGGTGGTAGCTGATATTTGTGTATTGTAAAGTGTTAACTATATTGTTTGTTAACTATGTTGTCTCTATGTGTTATTTACACGAGAAAGGTTTGAAACTGTTGACGATTATTATATGTAATTAAAATTCGAACGCTGCGTAAAATTGATTGTTAGAAGGCTGTAGCCATAACTACTAATAATTATAATGTTGATTATGTTTGCGAGTAACTGCTTGTTAGCCATAAGTTTATTTGATTTATAATTTATATTCTAATTGTGTTTAGGTATTATATTCCCATGTCATTTAGTAGGCGGGTGAGGACACCCGTGTTAATAGGATGGCCGAGTGAAGAAAGTATTTTGTTAATGTTTATATTTCGGGCAAAACTTGCTGACTATTGACTTTGACGGTCGGCGCGGGAGGAGAGTAAGTCAGTCAGCAATAAGCGTTCGTGCGGTTCGTGGTATTAGATTATTGTTGATTATAATTTGTATCTGATAGTTTATTCCCCTTTTTTGAGGAATATTGTGAATTTAGATTAAAAATAAAACGCTGGTTTTAAAAATACATCCGTGTTACTTCGATGAAGATTCGTTAGGTAATGTTACAGTGCGAATGCTCTTGAAAACCTCTTACAAATAAAAAAATACGGAGATCCCTTTACGGACCTCTCTTCTAACGTAAACACATATTCAATGGCAAACCCGTCGTTTCTGCAACATCGCTACTTTTCGGAAACTCCGCTCACACGGCCATTCCTGACAATAATTCGCTCTCGAATTATCCGAAGTAGTACAAAGCATTACCTCGAATCTGTAACCAAATATCAAAAACCAAAATATGTCCCTTGACATATTTGACCTTGAAACATTCGAAGTAAACGTCTCAGTTCTCACTGTTCTCAGAGCCCACTGTAGCTCATCAAACACTTATCTACTTAAACAACAGCAACTCGTAACGTGTCTAGCAATGCTCAGCTCAGAGGTTATATCTCAAAACTCGTAACATGTCTAGCAATTCTCAGCTCAGAGGTTACATCTCAAAACTCTTGTACTCAATGTACAAACTTTAACTCTTGTACTCACTGTACAAAACTCTTGACTCTATAGGCACTGTTGATCACTAGAAGTTCTCGGTGCTACTGTTGGTCACTAGAAGATTCTCTTTAACTGTTGTACTCACTGTACAAAACTTTTAACTCTATAGTCACTGTTGATCACTAGAATTTCTCGGTGCTATTGTTGATCACTAGAAGATTCTCTCTAACTCTTGTACTCACTGTACAAAACTTGACTCTATAGTCACTGTTGATCACTAGAAGTTCTCGGTGCTACTGTTGATCACTAGAAGATTCTCTCAGGTCATGTTGCTCTATAGCCAACATACCTCAACTAACCAAAGCTCTACCTAGCCAACATATCTCTCAACTAATCATTACTTCCGACGAGACGGCAATAATTACTCAAATTTCAATACCCTCGACTTAAATAAACTAATGAACAATAATAGTTTTCAATCATTGCTTGCTCACATTCTTTCAGTATTCGTTAAATTGGAGAAATTCAAGTTGAACGAATTTAAAAGGTGGATTTTTTTTCTGGCATACTCACAAAAGGACTCTGCTCTTTCGCTGGTGTATAAACTCGCTCGTCGTAGTCTATCGCTGAGGTTGCGCTTCTGCGGGTACAAACTGGACAACTTTGACCGGAAGTTTTCCCAAGTCTTCTCTGTAGCTCCTGGTCTCCAGGCGGTGTACCACTGTCATGAACCCGCCCATGTTGCACAAGTCTTTCCCACCAGTAATTCACTCAACATCTTTCTAATTGATCTTGATATATTTTCTTAAAGCGCTGTTTATTCCTAAATTACCAAAATTCTGTTTAAAGTCACTTTTGAAATATTTCAATCATTAACTCAAGTAGAGTAATGGAACAACGCGTGGGTAAATTAAATATTAGTTTCAAAACCCTTTGCGGCATCTCTTCTAGATGTTTATAATAACAATTTTATCATAAGCTTTTCTAATATTTCGATCATCACAAGCTTTTAGCCCTTAACATCGCAGCGCCGGAATGCATTAATTTTGTTTACGTTAACTTCGTGGGAACCTCGTTTACCCCGCTATCCCGAGGTATAGTAGCGTATAATGTAACCCTAGATCAGACAGTACGTATTCAATCCTCGACACGAAAACTTCTCAGTACGACAACTCTTTGTACAGTACGACGATCACTAAATAAAGTTGCAAGTCTACGCATTGTATTATTGTTCCAACCAAAGTCCTCCAACACCACTCCAGTGCATCGCCGACAAGGCCGCTGGACCCTCGAACAACCAGTTCGTAGTTGGACCATCCAAACAGTTCTCCCAGCTTTTCCAGTTTGTCACACCACTGAGAAACACCATCGTCGTCGTGTTTCGGATCAAATGTCGGAACTTTTATCGCTGTTGACTCCACTGCATGGGTTGATTCGTCTCTAAACGCGCGGAGTGATTCCACTAGAACTTCCGCGAATTCATCCATTGTTTACTGCACTCGAGAAAATCTGTCTGTAGGCACTATCGCAGGTACTATCCAGGGACTATCCAGGCCCTATCCCACTTCTGATGATAGTTTATTCCCCCTTTTTTGAGGAATATTGTGAATTTAAAAATACATCCGTGTTACTTCGATGAAGATTCGTTAGGTAATGTTATGCTCTTGAAAACCTCTTACAATTCAAAAAATACCGAGATCCCTTTACGGACCTCTCTTCTAACGTAAACACATATTCAATGGCAAACCCGTCGTTTCTTCAACGTCGCTACTTTTCGGAAACTCCGCTCACATATCTGTAATCATTCTTACACTTGAGATTTTTTATCTATGAGCAAAGTAAAGAATAAAGATAGATTGAGAAGTGAATTGATGATAGTTTGAGAGATTCTGAAGGCATAAGATGTGATGCCTGAAGTAGTGTTCTCCTGGTTACAGGTAGAGGAGAGGACATTGGGATTCGTGGAGAGCTGTTAATTCGAGACGTGATGGCGGTGCGATTGATAAAACTCAAGATGTAATTTGAGGAATCCCGAAAAAGTCGTCCACTCTGGACGCCCACGTACGATCCAAGGATTTGGCGTTTTTTTCGCTGTGTAGAATTTAGCATGCGAATCCAAATTGTCTATTTTGCAACTTTTGTCTCTCGGGAACGACAGTCGTCGGTTATTACTGTGAGAAGCAACTTGTATTGTAATAAACGTGCGATCTCGTCAAGATATTTTTATTTTCAAAATTAATACCTGCTCGTACCTACGATCTTATATATGTCACGTCACCTGATGAGGTATATCGAATTTATTTGATTTTTTCTTTACTGCAGCGACATTATGGACGGCGCCTTAGAAATTCAGTTGATAAATTTGAATGACCTTCGGCTATTTTCGAGAAATTATGAAATTACGTTGCGGCGTTCTTGAAATCATCTTTTGTTCGGGAGGGAATATCAAGTGTCGCTTGTGGTATTAGAATTCTGTGGTATGGCGTTCCCGTAATGTAACTTGAGCCATCTGGCGTTGGGTTCGAAAGTCATTCCTGCCGAAGGAAATCTTGAAACGGCTTCTTTATAAAAGGCTTAGCTTATATTTTGTGAGAAGATATATAAAGTCAAAGTTGAAAGAACCCTTTCTGCAATTTAATGCGAAAAAATCTTTTCTAATAGTATGTAATATATAAATACCACCCTGTAGAGAAACGAAAGGAATCACCGTCCCACACGAACGATCTGCGAGATTGTCTCGCTCGCGTTCCCGGTAGCGAAACGATAGATAGAGATAATAAAAAACGCCTATATAAGAAAAACGCATTACTATTTGGGCGCTGGAATGGCTCCCCAGAGGGCGCCAACGGATAAACTCAGCCGCCATATTATTATTCTCGCGGTGGGTCGCCTTTTAACGTTAATAACTTTCGAACCCCTCCCTCGTCCCCGGTTTTTCGCTTCTCGTTCACGACTCCCGGGACTCCCCCACTCCTCCTCCCGCGCCCGACCACCCCCGCGACGCAACCGCGTTTTTCACCTGCCGACGCAGAATCAACGTGTTTTCGACGAAAAGTGCGATTTACCTCTTTTTGTGTCTACTTGCGAATCAGTTGCCTGTGATAAATCGCTCTTCTTCCTCCGGCTCCGCTCCTTGTTTTCCCCTGCTCGTCTACAGGGTGGAATACAACAGGAAATAAAAAAAATCTATTTCCGACTATCAAGATGTTTCAGTGGTTTTTTATGAGCACGCCTATTAGTAGTGGTAATGTTCAACATTTTGAGGGCATTTTTAAATATTTAGTCTAATTAACGTTGATCGGTTCATCGTCCGATTTTCCTACGAAAATGGTTTTTGATCGTACTTTAAACTAAGCTATATTTTCGCATTAAATAAGTACGGAAAGCAAACCTGTTCGTCTGGGCTTACAACCTTGTCAGTTAGGGAAAATTCTACAAATAGCGTAGAATATCCGAGATATACCTATTTTATTTTCTGGTACTATTTGAAATGACATTTGTTCGATTATCACACTCCGTAATTCCATGAAGTAGTATCGAAGGAAAATCGTAATAGATTCCATTACGTTCATTGCCGTGTTTATAGTTAACCTATTTTGCTCTTAAGTATTATTGGGATTTTGTACGTGAAAACTTTTAGATGTGAAATTATTATCGTCTCCTGTTTACTTTTCGAGCACCTACATCTCGGCGTTGGACGTGTTAACTTTCCATTTCCTGAACGATCGTGCCGGATTTCTCACTCTTTCGAAGAATAAAACGATGTAAAAGAAAGAAAAATAAAAGCTGGAAGACGGGTGGAGCGCAGAGGGCTGCCGAAGAAAAACAAAAACAATTTCCATCCGTCCTGGTTTTCTATTATCGGCGAGAAGTTGTGTTGTAAAGAGCTCGATAGTCTTTTATTTGACATTTAGTGGCGATTTCCAGCGCCTGGTGGCAAATAGCTGTGGCAAAACTGAGGAGTAATGGTATCGCGGTCCTTTCTCTTCTCTTTATCTCCGCGGAAGGATAAATTTCCCTTTCATGCTTTTTCCTCCTCCACGTTGTACAACCTTCGCTACAAAATCGACTTTCGGGATCGCACCTACAAGAATGCTTTCAGAAATATACGACAAATAGGTATGAACTAATACAATTATTGTCTTCAGTTGGCAAATTGGACATTTAATGGTAACACATGGGTATTTCTGCGGATTTTAGGAGGCATGCATTTTTTTGAAAGGCATTCAACAACGAACTAAGTGGACACAAGCCTCTCAAGATAATTGTAAAAATAATAACTTCAATCAAACCCTTTTTTGGACTTCTTAATAAAGAATACTAAGTTACCAAAATTTCTGGGAAATAAAATTACATAATTGTAATGTCTAATGACAGGTCAATGTAAAACGTTAATCAGCTACAAATGTCTATGTGTTGAAAAGTGATATTTGGAAATGGTTCTTAATGTTCTTAATAACTTCATGGATGCTTACCTTACACCTGCAAGTTTGTTCCCATCTGTGAAATGAGCCTAAAGGGTGGTTTCACCAGCTCTTTAACCAAGGTTAAAGAGGTTTTAGGATTTCTTTGTTTAACTGAGATTAGTCGACAACGCCCAAGTGACAAGTCGCATTAGTCACGGTTTGTTGAATTATTGGAATTTCATAAAGTTATATAAAGTTTTAAAACAAGTCGAAAATCAGAATTTCCGCTTTCCGCCCTCCTACGGGATATTCTGCCCTAACTGGCCAGATTATCGGTGTGAATAGGACCGATATAAATATAGAAGAGAATACCGATAGAATAGAAAGAACATTTTAATATTATATTCACACATATTCCATTTATAACCTGATTTATTATTCAGTTTAATATTTTTACATTTGATAATTTTTTTGGGGTTATTATTGAAATTTAAATGGTTACCATACCTTCACACTAAGTTTTGGGCTATATCATTAGTTAATATCGGTGACACAACCAGATGCCATTCTCTAGTCTCGGTCTGGTTTTTAATAAACAAACGGAATAGTTCGTACTCATATATTGTCTGCGTTTTCAAGTTTATAATTGTGATCGGACTTAAGTGGTTAGTCGGTTAGTGTATTTGCTGGCACAACAGTTGTTGGCGATCGTAACTGGACATTTTGCCGGATACGCCTGTGTAAAAAATGGCGAGTGAAATAGTGAAAAGTCGGAAAACCGCTGTTTGTTTCGTTCGTCGTTTACAATGGTGTCGCGTGAATTTGAGGAACTGTTGAGGTCCAATTCCGACTGTTTACAAGATATATGGAATTCCTTTCGAGATGCTGGCTAACAAATTTGAGCAAATTGTGCAAGAGGATGCTGAAATTTACCAGCTGATGTTGAAAGAGACTACCGAAGAAGAATTGAAAATGTAAGTTTAGGCTACCTGTAATACAGTTTAACCGTTACGATGGAAATATTGAGGATTGGCTGTCCTGTTGGGCTCAGTTTAAAAAGGTAGTAAGACGAGGTACTAAAAAGAAAGATTAATTGAAGCGACTGATCGCTAGATCGAATATCAGATACAAGCTAAAGTAGCGGGCAGCAGAGCACATTGACTAGTGGAGAGGTTTCGGTTAAGAAAGAGAATTATCCAAAAAAATATTTAATGCATTACAGATCGTTTTGGTATAGGACATATTTTCCAATAGAGGTTGTTGACGCTTACGTCAACATTATTTAAGGAAATTTTAGGTAAAGAAATCATAATTTATTGTAACCGAATTTAGGGAACTATTTACATAATTTAATCATTGAAATTAATACGCGTTGTTTTATAAAACAGAAAGATAAGTCATAATTAAGAGCGAAGATAGTTATGTAAAATATTATTGGATTTTTTTAACGTTCGCACACGAATTAATAACACTAGCGACCATTTCACGTTACTAGAGGAAAACAATTACGATTAAACGTGAATCGGTCAAGTTCAATTCTTCATACTCAGCTGACTAAGTATAACACGACGTTTAGGTAACGTGATTAAATCGCTTCTCGAAAAGGTCAGTCTGGGTGCAAGGTAACAAAACAATAATATCTCATTTAAACCAATGTAAAACAAGATGTATAAAATCTCTGAAATTTGGGACAATAAACCAGTATACGATGTATGCTCAAAACGACAGTGTGTTGTGATCTTTGTTCACGCCACCCAAACCGACAAACCCTAACCTCAAGAACTTCAACCCCGGAGAGCACGTTACGCCCTCTCTCCAAACCACTAGAACTTCAACCCGGACCTGCACGTTACGCCCTCAGGTCCACACCGGAGAGCACGTTGTGCCCTCTCTCCAAACTACTAGAACTTCAACCCGGACCTGCACGTTACGCCCTCAGGTCCACACCGGAGAGCACGTTACGCCCTCTCTCCAAACTACTAGAACTTCAACCCGGACATGCACGTTACGCCTTCAGGTCCACACCGGAGAGCACGTTACACCCTCTCTCCACAACAACTAGAACTTCAGGAATTTCAAGAGATCACGTCACGCCCTGATCTCCGCCTACAAGAACGTCTTCAGCCTTACAACCTGGAGACAAGATTCATCTCCTCAGCCACCCACGAGTTACGAGAGATATCTACATACAGTCCACCCTCTAAAGAGATCATTTCACACTTCGTTCAGAGGTGTACGTTAGATAATTATTAAACCTGGTGTTAGGAAGTGTCACTTCGCAGCGTGTAGATTTGCTTTTTGTACGTCAAACTAGAAACGCAACTAAGAACGCTAGAAACTTTAAGCATCATTTCCAATAAATATTAGATCTGTTAAGGGAGTGGCTGCGTTCTTCGGCAGCTAAGGTTTATTCGTCAGACTTGTTAGAATTAGATACTCCCACGACATTGGGATCTTGTCTTCAGTATCTTATGCGTTTTTTACAAAATAAAGAAGATAGTGAACATCGAATTAGTTTAGTGGCGGATGGTTTGGCATTAAATCAACAGAATCCGAAACTCGAGAATTAAACAAAATGTGGAAACCTACAGCTTCAGCAGATCTACCCACTGCTATGGAATTGATTGGTAATAAAGTCAATGTTTATTCTGTAGTGGCCTTCATGCCAGTGGTGTTTGTTTCAAAGCTTTGGAATTGACTTTAGAAGAAAGAAAAAAAAAGTGACTGATTAAGAAAAAAGTAAATTTTTTCTGTCTTAAAGTAGGACATCTAGCTCAGAAGTGTTATAGTCGCTAGAGATGCTTTGTATGCAGTCGCATGTTTTGCTTTTGTGTCCTAATCTGAAATGTTTATATACGATCCGATGTATCAAAGGTGGTAAGATAAAAGGAGCAAGTTTTGGTGAATCGGTCTGAAGCAGTCTAAAGTTTTTTCAAACGGTACGAGTTGAGACAGTAGGCATTCATCAACCGTATTGTTCCGGCGTTTGTAGCGAGGCAAAACCGTGGCTAGGCAACCAAACCTACTTTCTCATAATTATCTTAGGAGTGGTAGCCTCGTTGCCAGATGTCTAAGATTAGACAAACTTTCTTAAGATGGCGAGAGATATAACCCACCGAAAGATGTTTATCTGGTAGAACAAAGTACAGATCGATTTTGAAAATCAATTCAGTTTAAGCCGGACGAGTCCTCGAACGGTAGGAACTCATATTCCTCTTTGGCGTTCCGTAGTTGAGGAATCAGTTTTATTTCCCGATTTCACATTGGTGTTCCGTCGTTGTGAGATCACTAAAGGAAATCCGTTTGGGGTACCTAGTACTGCAGGATTGCGACATTGGCGTACCGTCATTGCCGTATCAGTCTAGGTATACCTAGTGGTAGAGGCCGCTTTATTCCTCATTGGCTTTCCGTCGTTGTAGAATCAGTTTATTTTCCATTTTTCGCATTGGCGTTCCGTCGTCGCGGGATCGATAAGGGAAATCCGTTTGGGGAACCTAGCTGCTGCAGGAGTGCGACTTTGGCGTCTCGTCAATGTCGTATCAGTCTAGGTATACCTATCTGTAGGGACCGTTTTATTCTCCATTGGCGTTCCGTAGTTGGGGAATCCGTTTCATTTTCCTGCCTAATCTCGCATTGTCGTTCCGTCGTTGTGGGATCGATAAAGGCAATTCTGCGTTAGGCATAGAGACTATTGGGTGTACCTATGTACCGTAGGATTACGACGTATCAGTCTAGGTATACCTATCTGTAGGGACCGTTTTATTCTCCATTGGCGTTCCGTAGTTGGGGAATCCGTTTCATTTTCCTGCCTAATCTCGCATTGTCGTTCCGTCGTTGTGGGATCGATAAAGGCAATTCTGCGTTAGGCATAGAGACTATTGGGTGTACCTATGTACCGTAGGATTACGACATTGGCGGTCCCGTCGTGTCGTATCAGTCTTGGCACTTAGCTATTTTTCGCTACTTCCCTTGCCTAGTAATTTATTTCCCGTATTTTTGACTCTTACAATAATGTGGCATTCTCCGTATTTTCACCATTTGTAAATTATTTCATTTCCGTATTTTCCATAATTAGAATAATTGTATATTTTCACCAGCTGTAAGTTAATTCATATTTCCCGTATTTCTGATACTTAGAATGAATTTATATTTTCCATGTTTTTGATACTTAGGATAATTTGTCATTTCTCGCATTTACCTCATTTAGAATATTTTATATTTGCCATTCTTACTGCGAACCTTTCGTCCGAACGTAAATACTTGTAAACAAATAGTTTTTTTACCGCTTATCTTTCTTTCCGTTTAACTCGCAGATGTAAATATCGTTTTGTTTGTACCACGTTGCCGTTCCGTTCTAAAATAATATAATCTAAATATTTTCTGTCACGTGTTTTATTTTTATGGACAGCCCTTGCATTCTCCTGAGTTTCAACTCACCCGAGATTTAGGGAGTAAACCCTTAAAAATCTGGCGTCCGAGTAAAACCGACTTTATAACCGTTAACTGTATTCCCGAACTCCGTTTAAGCGCTAAGTTCTACACGTAACCCGTTCCTCTCATCGAAGTCGTGCCGCCGATTACGACTACGCGAGAAAACCCGGTTACACGTTGATCGATAGTGGCTCAAGTCGAACGTATATTTTTAAACCGACTGCGGAAGACGTAGGTTGCGATTTTAAATATAAAGGGAACCTTTTGCACTGCTTAAATGTTGGCCAAGAAAAAGAAAATATCCGTACATGTTATGAGATCGCTGTAAGTGATGTAAAGCAGCTCTGTAAAATGGAGGTTCTCAATCAGGTACTAATTTACCACAACGTGGAACTGGTCCAATCGAGCTCTTGCTTGAAACTGATGTATTTAGCAAAATCTACACTGGAAGAATGCAGATTATATACAATGCGGATTATTTGACATAGAAAGCATATAAGGGTTGACCTTGTTACGTTACGTTTTTTAACATCAAATTCGCCAACGAAATTTAATTAAATAAGATTCCTCGGTCGTATTTTAACTAAATCCGAATATTAACGCAACGTTGCGCAATACTCTCCATCCCAATTAGGTCAAAAACCCGATCCGAAATTGTGTTTGAGATGAGTCGAATGTTTGTTTACTTACGAGTACGTGTGGTAACTTTTATGTGAATGCTAGCGACACGGTGAAAACTACAATATGTAGAAATCTGAGATTTTGGCAGATTAATGTTGCTATTTGCTCATAAGTTGTGTAAATTTGAACGAGATTCTCTGGTTAGTTTAGCCACTATCCCACAGTACATAAAATGCATAACGCTAAAATCTCTCACGTTGGCATTGAGGCCTTTTTGTACCTACTTCCGTTTCTGGGAATAACTGAGGAAGAAGAAGAGATGCGTACGTGGCTGACGTCATCTTATGGTGGGAGAATCAAAATTGCAAAAGTGGGGTGTCCAGAAAGCCTGGATAGGTTAAAAGTCTAGAAAGAGGGAGAGTTCAAGTTCAATGATTGGGGGTCACGTCACTTCTGGTCAAGAGGGAAGGGGGATTCTCGAGAGGAGATGACCCGGAGGAAGAGTCGGTCCGGGACTTTGAAAGCGTTCAGATCAGAATTTTGACATACTTTTGGCTGGAGAACCCCCAAATTTGAGGGGCCCATGTGTTAAAATTGTCCTTTGTAAATCTGTGTGGTGAATTCGTGTGCCGGTCCGTAATAACGAAAGACAGTGTTTGTATTGGAACGCTTGGAAACTACATTATCTTCGACCTCACGTCTATAGGTGTGAATAAGTGAGCTGAGAGAGAAGAACGGGTGCGTCTGACCAAGCCGGCGTCGAGCCCGTGCCAAGGGCTGCACGCAGAGAGCTCCAAGGGACGCAGCAACTTCCGGCAACAAGTATTGTGATAAGCGCTAAGTGAACAGGTATATATTGAACAAAAAGGCCTTTTTTGAAACGTTTAATTGATTGATCGACCATTTCATTAGTATCAAACCTTGTCATTTAGATATTAGTAACCTGCATTATTTAGTTAAACAAATCTGTAACTTCCGGATACCGTTGTGTTATTTGTAGGATTCGTTGAGTAAAAATTTAAGTATTTGTCTTGCAATTGAGTTACGTACGATCTTGGAAGATCGTACTCCTTTGTTGGATTAACGTTGATATTTGTATCCGATCGATATTTTGATGCTGTTTTACTTAATGGGCTTCCCTAATTAAACCGCAATAATTAAAATATTGATTTTCTTTCGACCCGACCCAGAGATAGTCATGTGCTAGCTAGCATTACGAGCATAATTAAAGTAATAAAATAACGAACGTTACAACCATTATAGGTAACGTTTCTTCGATGTGTATAGGTAAGAGTGATGCCGTTATAACAATCTTGAACTTGATGGTGAGAGACACTACAGTTCCTTTCTTGAGGAAATTGGACGTTTTACTAGTAACGGAACCCTCCGAGAAGAAAAGTAGCTGAGATAGAGGCCGCGGCTGAAGAGTTGTTATTAGAAACGGTCAGTGTTAATTAGGAGTGTAGATACGAAGATTCATACCAGGCTATCTTGGTATGAAGACCACTCTCCGTTGCCAAATAATTACAATATAGCAAAAAATAGTTAAGATTCTACCTTAGAGATATTAAAAGAAGAACCTTACGAATAAGTGTTTCAAAAATGTTTGGAGTAAGTAAGGAATATTTGAGCAAGTAGTGCGCAGAGGTACATTTAGATGGCCATTACAACCTCATAGACCTGTAAATAATCGGGGTAGTCCTACTACTAAGATAAGACCTGTGACGCTTATGTTTGATGCTTCGGCTCATGTTAGCTATTGTCCATAACCGATTCAGTATGTAGAAGTAGGACCGAATTGATTGAGATGATTCCTTGAGTGCTGGCACGATTCCGAGATAAGAAATTTGGGGTGGTCGTTGTTATCCGTAAAGCATTTTTAAAAATTAGCGCTCATGTTAAAAACAGAAACTTTCTTGGTTTCTTATGGATAATGTCACAGGGAATTTTCGAATTATACAGACCATCAACGTGTTATATTTGGGGTGAACAAGTAGTCCTTTTCTTCTGTTAGCGACAATTGACTATC
Organism: Cryptocephalus moraei; assembly: GCA_946251905.1. Classification (NCBI taxonomy): domain Eukaryota; kingdom Metazoa; phylum Arthropoda; class Insecta; order Coleoptera; family Chrysomelidae; genus Cryptocephalus; species Cryptocephalus moraei. The sequence continues at coordinate 2,371,280 of OX276452.1, forward strand.
ACCTAAAAAAATGTTTACAAGTTATCAAAAGTGGCGATGTGTCCATCGGACTACTTTCTCATATTTCATTAGAAATCTTAGATAGTAGAATAAATATTTGTAATATAAAATCAATTCTTCAGGCGGATTTCGGGAAAATTTGGAAAAAGCGCAAAACGACAAGAATAACGTGCCCTTTAAAAGCGATTTAACCAAAAATATTGCTAAATTTTATTGTACACATTCATTAGTAGAATAAATACTCAAAGACTATAAAAGAATATTAAAGTGGATTTTGAGAAAATTTCCATATTCCGAAAAATAAAAATTATCCCTTTTCCCAATAAAATTTTAATGAAAAACTTATTAGGAGGTCTTGGTTCAACATTAGAACAGTTTAAAGCGTTTACTTTCAGCGAAAAATGTACAACAGCAGGTACACATACATACATACACGCACGTACGCACCCACGCACACGCAACTTCTTCAAAATTAATGATTTTTGGACTCAGGTGACCTTAAAACACCTATAAATGCTAATAAATCAAATTCGAAAAATTGACATGATTACAAATACTATTCTCATATTTGAGTGCATCATATGAGAACATAAAAAGAACTTTGACTTAAGAGTTGGGAGTACAATTCAGAAGACAACTGAAGTGTAACCATAAGGGACTCAAATAAAAAAAAACGAACAAACCAGGTTGGTTTTTGGACAAAGAGAGTCCATGCGGGCTCCAAGTTCTTAATGCTAACAGGATACAAGACATATATCAAGGAGTAGGATTTGTAGCGATGGAATTGGTAAATTGGTGACTCTATTTCCACAGCTGATATATTTCAAAGAAGGTTTTTCTTACAAGAAATACATAGAGAACATTCCTACATAACTTGGAGGAACATGTCAAAGGCAAGAAAGGCCGAAGATTATCGCGGAAGATTTCAATGCGAAATCCTTTGCATGGAATTCTTCGAGAAAAATGATAGTAGTACTCGAAGTCTGGAAACACTCGCTAGTCTGGGGCTATGAATCTTGATTATTGGGAGAAAACCCATGTGAAAGAAGAAAATGATGCCTCTCGAATATTAAGTTACTGCAGTTACATAGGAGTATGTAAGGTTGCCTTCAGACTAGCAGGTGCCCGGCGGACCTGAGACGTCTAAGGGTGGTAAGATGGAAGGAAAGAAACCCGTTGGTTAAGAAGACATATAGACAATGAGGAATGTAGGTCTATAGGGATATGCTGGAAAGCGCACAATAGTCAATGTGGATTACGCAATGTGCTATGTATAGGACTGCGTGTAATGAGGTGGCAGCAGTGATAGCGGCATACATTCCTTTGAAGTTAAGAACCAGAGAGAGTACTGTAAAGTGAAAACACAAGGGAAGCAGTGAGAAGGAAAAGGATAGTTTTCATGCACTTCAGGAGGACACGAACAGATTATGGAAGGAGGAATGAATGGTTGGTACTCTTAAAGGAACTTCGACAAGGAGGATTAGCGCCGTTGCCAAGCTCCTCCATGTCTAAGTCGACTATTGCAACAAAAGGACGAGGTAGGTACCACCAAGTCCAAGTCTTAGTCCTATTGGAGCATGGCTGCTGTCGGGCATGTCTAAACACAGTAGATCAACCCCATTACACCGTGTATGACTACGCAGAACACACGACTTTTCTGTACTAAATGAAGTGAAGAAAGAGACAAATCAACTCGACGTCTAGGGACTAGGATATAATGAAGCAACTTGGTGAAGGTGATGTGCGAAAGTACCCTGTTTTGGCGTATGATGAATGATTTCATCATCTACGTCATCGCGATTAAAGAGGCCGCAGACTGGGGCCAACCTCGGAGCAGAGAAAACAAGAAGAATAAGAATATAAGACGCCTGTCAACAATCCAAAACGGACCTAACCACCTTCGGGTAGACTGGTGACCTCATAACACAAAAGAGATAGTTAACCACCTCCCCGCGAAGTAGTGACAAACGAGTCCAGAGGGTTGCGACTAGTACACAAAGGCTGCTTGAAGGTACGTTATACCAAACATTTTTCGGTAAATGAATTACGCCTTGGATTGTGGAATTTATCAAAATAAATAATCGACAAATATTTATTTTTCTAAAATGACAAAGTTGTCAATTATGAATGAGGTACACGAGTGATGCCCGATATAAATTTCGCAACATGTAAAATTTCAGATGAAAAGGGTACAATACATTACTAGAAATTTTATCTCAAATAATATCACATCTCATATATCATTATAAAAATTCCAAGCAGATTCAATAAACAAGATCAAATAAATTTATTAGTTTATGGTAGGTGAGAGGACAGCGTTGGTAATTGAATAAAAGTGATGCAAAACGATTACTCGAACAATACTCGAGATTTTAATTAAAAACAAAACATGTGTAAATTGTGTGAATTGTAGTTAAGGTCTCCTTTTTGCTGCAAGGCTAATCTGAACGGCACCTACAGTTTAAGGTGGGCTCCGAACCACGGTCCTTTAGCACGGTTGTATCCTCTTAAAGCTCTCACCCCAGTTGACCCACTCCGTGCTCTACCAACTCAGGGTGTGTGTATCCTAGTTCCGCCCTCCTACAGGATATCCGATCCTATACGGCCTGGTTACGGGTGTGAATAGGAACGGGATTTTGGATATATTTTCCACACTTCTAGCAACAGACACATCACTGGATTATGTGGGATTCGAACCCACGGCGAAATTGACCGCCTGACTCAAAGCCAGCGCCTTAAACCACACGGCCACCGCCGCCCCAAAACAAAACATGTGTATGTATGCGCATGCCACCTCAGCCACTCCGATCTACATCGAACTCTACAGGGCATTTGTCAAATCACGAAACTTACGAGCGCAAAACTAAAATAAAGTAAGTGGTTACTCTACAGTTTTTTCTCACAAATTTTGATCTTATTTTTCTGCAAAAAATGGTGCTCATAATTTTTAAACGGATCTACTTTCATCATCATCATCATCATCATCATCATCATCATCATCATCATCATCGTCATCATCATCATCATCATCATCAAATAGCCCCTAATGTCCACTGCTGAACGTAGGCCTCTCGCATGTCCGTCAAATCGGTCCTGTTTTGCGCCACCTATATCCAGTTCTTTACTATTCTCTTGATGTCATCTTGTTGGAGGCCATCCCCGGTTTCTATGCGCTTGTATTCGGGGTCCAAAATTCTCTTTGTCCATCGGTCATCACTCGTTCTCGCTACATGGTCAGCCCAGTTCCACTTTAGAGTTCTTAGAATAGAAATAGAATCCTATCGCGCAGCGATACCCCTAACATTATTCTCTCCATCGCTCTTTGGGTAACTTGCAATTTGGACATCGTTGTTTTTGTTAACGTTAGAGTCTCTGCACCATACGTCATTACCGGCAGAATACACTGATCAAACACTTTCGTTTTCAGACTCATTGGAATATTTGATCTGAAAAGGTCTCTCAGCTTTCCAAATGCCGCCCATGTTAGGCTTATTATTCTCACTAACTCGCATGTTTGGTTATCCCTTCCTATTATTATCTCGTGGCCCAGATATTTGTAGGAAGCGATCTCCTTGCCGTCCAGGGAGATGTTCTTGGCGTGAACCAGGTCGTCATGAATTGGGTTTTCGAAAAGTTTATCCTGAGGCCCACCCTCTTTGAAGCTATGTAGAGTCCTTGTAGCATTGTCTGTGCTTGGTCGAAGCTGTCAGCGATAAGTACGATGTCATCCGCAAGCTTGAGGTTATTTAAGAACTTTCCGTCTATATTAATACCCATCCCATTCCAGTCGACAGTTTCACATGCATACTCCAACAGGGTTGTGAATAGCTTTGGAGAAATTGTGTCTCTCTGGCGAACCCCTCTTTCAATACGAAAGGTCTCCGTGTCATCGTGGAGCCTTACACAAGCTGTAGCATATTCATAGATATATTTAATGAGGGAGATGTATTTATGGTCTATTCTACATTCAGCCAGGGCACCAAGCATTGCTCTTTGGTTGACAGAATCGAAAGCCTTCTCAAAGTCAACAAAGACCAGGATCATAGGTTTATTGTATTCAATAGTCTTTTTAATCAGCGTTTTGATGGTTTGTAGGTTGTCGTTTGTTTCATATTTAGCTCTGAATCCGGCTTGTTCAGGAGGCTGATAGAAGTCTAATTGTGATGTTAGCCATTTAGTAATTATTTTCATAAACAGTTTTTACAGGTGGGAAAACAAGCTAATTGTTCTATAGTTGCTCAACTGAATCATATCCCCTTTTTTATGTATTATTATTATTACTGCTTTGTCCCATTTGTACGGTGTTACTCCATTTACGAGGCACGCGTTAAACAGCAGAGCCAGGGTTCTTAGTAACGTGTGACCCCCTGCTTTAAATGCCTCGATAACAATTTGGTCATCCCCAGCTGCTTTATTGCTCTTCATCTCACTCAGTGATTTTGAGATTTCCGCTGTTGTTATCTCTGGAATGTCCTCTGAGCCTACATTTTCCTCTTTCCTGATCCTAATATTTTCGTTTTTGTTCTCTTCTCTGTACAGCTTTCTGTAAGATTCTTCTACTATCTTGATAATCTCATCCCTATTTGATGTTATTTGTACTTGATGGTCTGCAAGTTTGGATATATTCTTCTTGCCCGTAGCGAGGTTTCTTCTCAGCACCCTTAGTCTTTTGTTTTCTTCAATGACAGTCGTTACTTGATTGGTGTTATATTGTCTTATGTCTCTTCTTACCGCCTTGTTGATGATATCTCTATTTAACTGTCTCAGTTCGTCCCTGTTTGTGTCGTTTTTGTTCTTCAGCTCTCTTCGTTTCTCCATAAGTTTCTTTGTGTCTGTACTGATCATATCTCATTCCTCTGCACTCCTTACGGCTTCCAACAGGCGATTGTTAATTGTTTCCACGTCCATTTTCTTCAAGTCTACTTCTTCAAGACTATTTCGAACAGGCTCCTCATAGTCCTTGGTATATAGGAGTCGATCTTATTTGGCGGTTTTTGTTCATCATTTTAGTTCTTTCTTACTTAAGATTTATTGTGATCCTGGCTCTGTCTGGATCCTGGCTCCTAGTCTGTGATCACTTCCTATTAAACAGTTGTTAAGGACCGATACATCGTGCACCATATTTCTGTTTAGTTGTTTGTAATTATAAAGTCTATTTCGTTCCTAGTTGTTCCTAGTTGTTCCTAGTTACCCCGTCTGGACCGGCCCATGTCCACTTCTTTTGAGGGCTCTTCTTGAAGAAGCTGTTCATTGCGTAGAAACCATTCTGCATTAAAAAGTTCAAAAATATTCCACCTCGTTCGTTACGTTGTCCATATCCGTGGGGACCCAATGCTGTTTCAGTTTCATTTGTTTTCGTCCTAGCTTGGCATTAGAGTCGCCAATTATTATGTTGTATTTTGTGAGGGATTGCCCAATTGCACTGTATAGATCTTCATAGAAATTTTCGACTTCATCATCTGAATGAGCAGTTGTTGGTGCGTACACTTGGATTATTTTAATGCTATGTTTGGTGTTCAATTTCAAGGTGCAGAGTGCTATTCTTGAGTTTATACCCTCTAGTTGTTGAATATTTTCGGTATGTTTTCTATGTATAAGAAAGTCAACAACTCCTGTCTTTTGGTCATTTCCCTTGTAGAACATTTGGAGGCCCGACTTTAGAGTCACATGTTCTTCTCCTTTCCGTCTCACCTCGCTGAGACCAACGATGTCCTACTTTATGTATTTCAGTTTTTCTTCCAGCTCCACTAGTTTTTCTTCCGATGACAACGTTCTTACGTTATATATGGCGATATGCATTTGTCGTATTCCATGGTAGCCTGGTCTAACCCGGGGATTCTTCGCACCCTCTGCTTGCCGTCTTTCTCGGTCGCTATCTTGACCAAGGATCAGCTCGCTGCCGGGGACTGAGGGCCATGCCTTCATTAGTACTGCCATGCGGGGATTTTAGCCGTACTCCACCTCGCGGATCTACTTTACGGGACCGAAAATCGAGACAATGGCTTCGAATTGTCCTCACACACTATCTAGCACAGCAGTAGTACCTTTCCTCCGTAGCGGGTTGTTGGAATTCCCTCATTTTTAGAACTTAAACCGAAAAATCGCTGTTTAACTGAACTTGTTACTATTAATCTTCTTTGTTCAGGTTTCCTTCGACAAGAATAAGTTTCTCTGATGTTCTGTATTGTAATAACTGCAGGTTTTACTATGCATTATTAGCAATTTTATATAGTTCTGCGATAGACTGAATGTCACAACAATCGTTATGTAAACAATAGTTGGAGCTTGTTTTCAGGTTTAGGTTTCTCAATAAAATAATTTGTCCACACATCGAGCATCAATAAATCAATGAGCGAGTATTTGGCTGAACCTATGATTTTGTGGAATCTGCCTAAATAACTAGAATTTAAACATGATAAAAATTTGTTGAACTTCTTGTTCTTACTAGTGATAAATTTGACTAAGTGTTTAAACAAAATTCATATCACCGTTAGAGTATCGAGCTAGTTTTGCTGATCTTACTATATTTCTTATAAACCTCAGTTCTTCCCTCACTTGATACATTCGTTGGAAAACATTAAATTTATACACCATATCGATCACATAGTCATTATGAATTAAATCAATTCTCACTTCTTCAATTAATTAAAAGTGCATTTGGAAGGCAGCCGCCATTAGTCGGTCGGTGGTTTCCCTGAGGACACGTGATCCCCTGCCGCCGATAAATTCATTAGGCCACCGAATTGGGAACGATTTTCGGCCATAGGTTAGCGGCGTTGCCGTCGAGGGGGTGGTTTGAGCAACGAAGGTAGATATATAGTGGATAGGTTACTGATTATTACTTTATCTATTGGCGATACGATGATTGGTTGCTGAGGTACATTTAAAGTCGTAGAATAACGATATAAATTTATATAATTTATAAATACGTACAATATATTTGTTATATAAATAAAATTAATGAATGTACAAAGTCAAATAGATAACTTATTGATTTCAAATATTAAAATTAACACAACGATTAAATTTATATCCCTATCTACTAACAAGCCTTCTTGCTATTGCTATTATTCTAATATATTATACAACGTGTTTCAAAGTGAATATCTCTGTGGAATTCCCATGTAAAATAAACAAATCCGCCTTGCGAAAATAGGAGTTTCTACTAGCTATACATAACCTCAAAATAACCTACTTAACCTCTTTTAACTTTTGGTTTTTCTCTGTCAAAAGAAAACGAATTCTAAGTATTTGTCTATTTGTAGTATTTGTTTTGGCCCTGAAGAGGGTCGTTAATTACAAGCAGTACTGATTGCCAGTTTCACAATAAATGTTCGAAATGACACTTGTACTCAGAATTAGATAGGTTCAAATCAATAAAGCGCGGCACATCAAAAATTACATGTACAGAAATTCCAACGCCAAGTAGATGACAATTATTTTGAAACGCGTTGTATAATATATTCTATATGTAATATTCTATATACAACGTATTGCTAACTTGCAATTGCTATTGCAAATATTTAAACAAATCGCTTTGAAAAAATTTGGAATTCCCATGTGTTGGTTCATGAACTGCCAATAGAGCAATTTCTTAATTTTATCTGATTAATTTCACTTGTTTCTTTTCATATTAATTACTTTTTTTAATTCAATTTTGTAATGTCCACAACCAATTCCTGTACCATTTTTTAAATAACAGAGAGAAGCCAAATGGAAGAATGGTTCTGTGATACTACATCAAAAAATCTGTTGTTTCCAACTTCAGTATTAATTATTAATCCGATCGTCGTTTGACTTCGTTGAAGAATTCCAGGGGTTATAATGGAATTTTGGAGTATATTATCTATCCGAATATTGCTTGTACCATTTTTATTCGTTCTAAATATCTCTGACACACAGGTTGAAATAAAATATTTTATTAGTGCCGCGAACAATTCTGGTTCCAGTAAACTTTTCAAGAATTACTTACCATCGGTCAACCGGTAAACTGTAACTCCGGTTAACTGGTAAAGAGTTAAAATATTTATTACTATACCAAAAGATAGAGTAAGCAAGTCGTTGAAGTTTAACGAATTTTCCACAAAAAATGTTCATTACAAAAATGTACTAAGGACTGGACTAAGGTGTCGTATTTCTATCTTATATTAACAGAATTATAACGCGTACAAAATAAACATAAACATATAGCTAAATTTTGTCACGGATTCAGACGGTAGCAGTGTCACTTGAAAGGTACCTCAAAATAAACTTATTCGAGATATGTCTTATTAATTTCTTATATTAATCGAGTTAAATGCTTTAAAGGTCGCCAGGGATCGTTCTCTCACTTCTCTTAAACTGTTATACCAAAAATTTTAAAAAAATCGTCCAAAATATTTCATTTTATTGTTGTGGAAAATTTTGTTGCCTTTAAATATTATGAATTACTTAAGGTTTATAAGGTGTACGGAAAAAATATTAAGAACACTGTGAACCAAATTGCATTGTAAATTGTACGCCTTCCGATAAATGTATTCCAAAATAAAGTATCACTAAATTACTTCGGAATCGGATATTTTATATAAAAAAAATATTGTCGCGCTCGGGGGAGTGCCGACAGAAGTGGAAACTTTTTTTATATTAAAAAAATATGAAATTTCGCTGATTCTCAAAATACATTTAAGATTAAATGTAGTTATGTGACTGCTTAGTTTCATATTGCTTTCCTTATAATTTTAAATATAATTAAAGTATTCATAAAATATAAATTTAAATAATTTTTTTAAATTATAAATATATAATCGTAGGTATACTATATTTTTCATAACAAGATGGTTTTTCTAAAATGGAAGAGGTGAGTAAAGAAATACGCTATTTATTTTCATAATGTGGTTATTACAGTAGGTATATAATATTTATTATTTAATAATTTATATTCTATATGTTATTAAAATCTGATAGATTATTAACGTTACTATCAGAATTATCTATTTCTATAATGCCGTTATTAACATCATAGGTATTCTAA